>CM076572.1:1057715613-1057923270 GCA_034641835.2 Pinus albicaulis | reverse complement strand
CATAACCTCCCGTCGAAATCTTCTTTCTCCCCTGAGAAGGGGTCTCCCCTTCCTGCTGAAAGAGTGGAGCCAGAAAACACCCTGTCTGCCCCCCAATACCATCTGGCCACTGCCCTTGACTGTGGAGTCCCTTGAAAAACGTTTCTCGACCACTACCCTCCTCCGCCTGAATGGGGAAGCCGCCACTAAAACCTTCAGCCGTGTTGTTAACAAAGAAGTCCTTTGTGCCCCAATCCAAGTCCGTCCTCCCCGCAAGTTCATTTACAGAAATGCCCCCCAAAGGAGCCACGCCCTTCCCGACTGATTGAAAAAATAGAGGTGAGTATTCTTGCTAGAGAGAAACACCATCTTTTATCTCTGGGAACAAATGGACCCCGACCTCCGAAGTTGGACCTGACCCCACGGACGATACTGCCCCCACACCCAACACAACATCCTCCAACCCTCCGGATCTAAACAGAGGCCTAGGCGACCAGTTCTTCTTACCTTTACCAGACGAGGGTATATGATCGCAACGGTCCCCAACCAACCCTTTTGTGACCGGGAGGGCAACTGCCTTTGGACTAACAGGCACCCTTGGCACGAGGGTTTGTTTGATATCACCACCCAGGGAGGCCAGACCATCCACCGAGTTCCACCTAAGCTTATCTAAGCCCCTCTTATCAGAATGTGACCGAGCCGGAAGGGAGACTTGGGCTAGATTCTGCTTAGTGGGTTCCATGCCCCAGACAGAAAGAATGTCTTCCGCCGTGGGTTCCACGTCAACAAACTCCTGCCTCCATGTGGTCGTGAAAACAAGACTGCAAGAAAACCACCAAAAACAATAAGACCGTAGGGCATACCTCAAATTGGCCACTTATCGTGCCCCAATACCACCCTTGAGAAAATGACGACATAAAAGGGGAAACCCCTAACTCAAAGAAGGGAAAAATAAACCCACACCGGGAAAATACAAGCACCCCTGTGCCTGGTAAATCGACAAGGTGACGAGAGCAAAAAACATAGTACTAAACCAACCTTCCAACGAATATTGACAAAAAACTAGACTGAGCGACAATGTGATCTAAAAATAGCGCACGTGGGAAGATAAGTGCAACTTACTCTACGCTGTACCAAGTGATGAAAGGGAAAAGCAGTAAAAATGAACCCCAAGCACATGAATGCACACCCATGGAAAACAAGTTTTGTCTCCCTTCGTGAGCCGCATAGAATATGTGCATCAAGAAATTCCACACTATCCATGAAAACAAACCCCAATTTCTGAAACATTGGAAACCCAGAAACGACCCAAACAAAGGTCAAAACACCTCGACCCTCTGTATAAGTAACACAAACAAGTTGAAATCCAAGTGATGTCCCACCCCCGCCAACCGAATCTAGCCCCGTTAAGCCTTCCGCATATGTCCCCATGCAACCGGCCATGTGTAGTAGAACCATCACACCGCCTATCAATTGTGGGATTCCAAAGTGATGTTATTTATAATGGACATTGAAGATTTTTATTTATGGTTGAAACTAATTTTGTTATTAATTTATGAACTCCATATTGGGTGGTATCAAAGATAACCAAACCACTAAACAATTTTTGCCAAACCTCCTCACACAACATTTCATTTTCATGGCCACCACCAATTAAGCTACCTTGGGGGCTAATTTTTTTTCTTTCAATTACTTTATCTCTTGTAAAATTAAAGTGGGAAATAAAGTATTTTATCTATAGTCGTGATTTTTTTCATTATTATAATGTAAGTATTATTTTATTATTTTAAATGAAACATTACACCGAGACATCTCTCGGGTTTTAACAACATCTCTCTCATATTACCTCTCTGTGCAATACAAATTATTTTTGATATCATTTTACTGGTGTGGAGAATTGAAGTCTTATTAAGAATCCTTGATTAACTTATTAAGCTGGAAACTAAAAAAACCAAAAAAGTAAAAGGAAAAATAATATAAAAAAATTAAAATATTATTTATTATTAACAACAACAAAAATAAAAACAAAAAAATAATACTAATTTCCTTGAGAGGAACTTCATGGGGGGGAGATGTTGTCCCATAATGTTACATTTAAGAATAATAAAATAATAATTTACATTAACAAATTAAAAATAATAGTAACACAAATTTGATATTCTTCATAAATATTCAATTTCACCTTAATCTTACATCAAGATAAAATATTTGAAAGTAAAAAAAAATGATTTCATTTTAGCTAATGAGTGTTGTAATCTTCCTAATTACTCAATACAAAGTCGACACAATGACATCTAAAAATAATATCATTTTATGTTCATTTGACATGTGATATTTAACATGTTCATATGTGGCACTTAAAAAATTAATAAAAAAAATCAATGTGGATTATAAAATATCTCAAATAGAGAGAGATTAAAAAATATTTCAATGTCCCTCATAAATGCTAAAATAATATGATCTTAACTCCACATATACCAAGGGCCAAGAGGTATTAAATTTCTCAAGATACAAACCTACTTTTGAGTACAAAACTCAAGGAAAAGCTTACACCTCTGAGATTTAATTCCTCTCAACTCTTTGTGTGTATATATATATATATATATATATATATATATATATATATATATATATATATATGAAATTTTTTATTTATAATTCACATAAAATAGATATAAAGGTATGTTATTTAATATTGCACATATAGAATGAGGTACACTTAATAATATCAATAATATTATTATTCCCCGCCAAGGCATGACTCCACGAATAGATTTGTGTGTTGATCGATTTTCTTTTTGACTACTATTGGTTTAGCATTGACCAATGCAAGTTATAATGTTTAACTTGGGAAAAAAATATTTATTTTTCAATATTATTGATTCAAACATTTGATTAGACGATAACTTTGAAGGTCTTATTGCAACCTTTTTTCAAGCCTCATTTTTCTTTGCCATAATTTATGGATGTAGTTACAATATTTATGCCATGACTTTTAAATATTTTTGCAATGATTTTTCATGGTTAAGATTAATAGGAAAATCCCCTAAAATTAAAATTATTTAAAATAGTTCATACTCATGTAAACATCCTATTCACCATCAATTATAACCCACTATAATTATATAATTTAAATAAGTATTTGCATAAAAAATGAATATGAACAAGATGTAAATAAATATGCTTAGCAGAGTTACCCATTATTTAGGTTTTCTTCAACACTTAACATGTAGGAGTATCCATTAGTGGGAAATTAAAGGGTGAAATCTTTTCATGTTTGAACATTTAAAAAAAAAATTTGTTTATTTAATATAATGTTTTTAAAAATATAAAAAATAATAATTTTTTTCATATATTTAGAACAACATGACAAATAAAATAAGTTTCCACCAAAAAAATAAATTTAACATATATACTACGCGGCTCATTTAAGTCCAACAACCTCTCCGTGACAATTTTAGAATCTAAAGAGTTTCCCTACTGTTTGGATGCAGATTTTTATTTTGGTTATGTCCATCTATTTCCTAGTGTTAAATTGCAATTAATGTCATTATCATTGTAAAACGTTGGATTCTCCATTGATGGTAGGTATTGATATGAATATGTCATTATGGGTTTTTGAGTTTTCTTCTGAAAATTTCTTATAAACATCTTGGGTTCTTTCATTCATCGTGAAATATATGTACAAAGTGTTTTATAGTGTTTCTTATATTGTTTTACTTTGTCGATATTTCTGTATCACAAGTTTTCAGATTTCTATTCTTTCATATATGGTTTAGGGTTGTTTTGGTTATGTAATCCGTTTGAAATGTTTAGCAAAAAAACAACATTTTATCAAAGTTTTTCTTTCTATAAGCATCTAGGTATTTTGTGAATCATAGTCGTATGGTGTTTGGGACTTCAAGAGATGGGGATCATGTAATTCTATCTTTCTATATAGAATAATTTTGATATTCACTTAGCCTCTTGAGTAGATGTTTTAGCTAGCATGGGAGAAGTGTAATTCTATCATGCTATATAGAATAATTTTGACATTCACGTAGCCTCTTGAGTAGATGTTTTAGCTAGCATGAGAGAAGATACGATAATCTAGGGTTTGATGTTATCTTGTATGCATATATAATAAAGTTCTTCTATGGAGAATATGAAGATAATTTTTATTAGAAGGAAAATACTTTTCATTTCTATAGTGAATTGGTACCCACATTTCTTCATCTATCACATCTCTCATAGATTTGAAAATAAATTCTTAACTTTTTTAACAAACATTGAACACAAATATTAAATGTTAGGTTCCAAATGATTTGGTGCCATGTCTATTTAGAAACATTTTGTTCATCTTAATATATTTCATTCCAAATTAATTGATGTGATAAATATTTGATCTTTAAAAAGGGTAAATATTGTCATAGTTGATTACAATGAGTTTGAATCCTTATGCTTAAGTGGTGCATATTAAAATTTGAATCTTTCTATTTACCTGGAGAGGAGTTGAATATCTCCTAAAAAAATTTCATATACACCATTATTACACTTCACCTATCTTAGGGTTGGTTCAAACCCAATGCAATATGTTTTTTTATAGAATAATACAAGAGGAAATTGAAAGCTTTTTAAAATAGATAACTACCAAAACTAATAATACTAGAACATGAAAGCAGTTTATTTTGCATGAAAGCATGAAAGCTCAAGTTGCACAACTCTGAATTTAATATGAGTTAAGTTAATATGAGAATCTTCTCTAAAGTTAATTTGAGCATCTTTGGGTATGGGTATATATATTCCTTAAATAGATCAATTGGATTTAAGGATAATAACCACCCAATTGAAAAATATTCCTAAATCAAAATAAAACATAAATTGGTGAAAAAAACAACTCGTTTCTATATGGACATTTTGAAAAAGCTACGATTAATCTAAATATATGTTTTTTCTTATTTTAGTCCCCACAAAATACATTAAGATCCTATATTTCTCTTTTTAAGCAAGTATTGCAAAAAATCAATAGGAACAATATGGAAATAAATATAACTAACGAAGTTACCACGAAGGATTATTTATGTTAACATGTAGGGTAAAGTGTAATATTGCAAACTTATTAGCGGTTACTACCTACTAAAAATGTATAGCCGTCTGATTAACTTTTCCACTTCATATATCAATTTGCAATTATTGCAATTATGTGGAAGGAATAGGCTTAGTGTAGCACTTATTTTTACATGTATTTGTTAAGAAGTGAAGGAATTACATATTTCCTTCATATTTTTTTCTTAACTTTCAATTACTTTATCTATGTATGTCAAATTGATGTAAACTTAAAGTGATAATTTAAGTATTTTACATTGATTTTCTTTTATTACTTTTTTTTAGTTTGTTAATGGAAGTATTCTCAACACTTCATTACTTTATCTCAATATGTCAAATTGATGTAAAATTTAAGGTGATAATTTAAGTATTTTACATTGATTTTCTTTTATTCTTTTGTTTTTAGTTTGTTAATGTAAGTATCAACACCTCATTACTTTATCTCAATATGTCAAATTGATGTAAAATTAAGGTGATAATTTAATTATTTTACATTGATTTTCTTTTATTACTTTTTTAGTTTGTTAATGTAAGTATCAACACCTCCTGCCTCGAATATGAGGAAGATTTGTAATTCCTTCAATACTTAATATAGAGTTCACACATGACATTTAAACATAATATTGTTATTACCATTGTTTAATTCATTTTATGTTTAGTTGACATGTGATATTTAAAAATATTATATTGATAATATATATATATATATATATATATATATATATATATATATATGTTATTATTGATAGATTGGAGGTTTTGTGGTGTAGATTTTTAGATGTAAAACTTGGAATCTCCACAGTCTTCATTTTTAGATCGACGTTTGAGTCTAAATCAAGACTCATATTCGGGATAAACATGCTAAGAAGAGTAGATTAGGGTAAATAAATAGAGGAAAAAGGGGATTGATAGGCATAAAGAAGTGACCAATTTCTAATAATATATAACGAGGTTATTTATTTGATTAATTATTTATTTACCTATGTTTGTTTTATATCATTTTTATTTCTAATTAGATTTATGAAATTAAAATATTGTAATATTATTTTTATTTTTTATTACTTTTTATTCTCTTGTAATACTCTATGTTTTGCATTATATTCATTTTTAAGGTTTTTTATTTTGCAATTAATAATTGATATTTTTTTTTGTAAATTTAGTAGTACCTTTCCATTTTCATTTTTAAAGAGCAAGTTGTTATACATACTATTGTTTGTAGAGCCTCGGCTTTGAAGGAAACCAGGTCTGTTGGCCACCGCCGAGCATTAAAAGCCATCCAAAATTGAAATTGTCTTTTTCTTCTAATTACTGCATTTATAGCGTTGCTATGTCCATAACATTTACATTTAAAATAAAAGGTACATATACTATTCGCCAAAAACATGCAAAATATCTATAGTCTAAAGAGAAGTGCCATCAGAAGAGTCCACATCGGCTGGGTCCTTTGCAGTAGAACCCAAAAAATCCATTTTCTGCAGGTTGTTAAGCTATTGCTCTATGTTTCCAATTATTTCGTTAACATAAATCTGAGCCTTCATCATATTGCGAATATCCTATTTGATTTGATGTAATTCAAACAACATTGAAGAGTTTTCTTCCTTCACTTCCATATTAGTCGTTGCCTTGGCCAGTACACATTTCATTTTCTAATAAGTTTTCACAGACTGGTGGAATAGTGATACCCTGCCTCTTGTGCTGCCTGGATCTAAAATGAAATCCATCTTAGCCTCCTATTCCTTCAAATATTCATCATCACTATCAGTTTGTCTTTCCCAACCATGGATTTCTTTGCGTATATGAATCAGATTCCCAGCTTCATAAACATCAGCAAGATTTTCCAGAGTTTGTTTGTTTGTCTTCCGCCCTCTTTTGCTAGTCCCAATGGTTTGGTTGATCTGATGATTTCCCTTTCCTCGACCATTTTTTCCTTTCACCATGATGGCTATAAAGAACTGGGCTCTCAATAACCTAAATGCAAATCTTGTGAATAAAGAAAAATCAGTATAATGGTCCCAGAAAGCTCTGTTCGTTACATCTTGTTGCCCCTTCCCCAGACTATCCATGGTGAGGCCGAGCAGTTGATTTCCATTACTGTCAAGGAGGATTTTCTCAACATTGTACAAAAATGAACCAATAAAGATAAGAAGCATAACGAAGGGTCGAGGCAAAACAAGAATATTATCCTTAAACCAACTGCGTGGCCATTGAAAAATAGAGCTCTTCACCCAACAAAGAAAGAGATAGGAATACCATTAAAAGGCAATCCCCAATTATACCAACTTAAATAGAGACCAACAAAAAGCCAACCTTCAGAAGGATGCATTAAGGAATATTCATAACACAAAGCTTTCAAATTAAAATACTTTGGCAGAAAAATTTAGGTGGGAAGGCCTTTCATAACGAAAACAGAGATGTGAGTTTGCATGTAGGGGTCTATATGAGGCCTCAAACCTAATGAACCAATAGACTTGCGGAAAATTTTGCAAATTTTACAACACCTTGACCCTGAACTAAACTCCATTTCTTGGTTGATTTTGTCTACCCAAAGAAAATACCTAGAAATAGACAACAACATATAAAAATTATAGCAAGAAATACAAATAAAATAGGCAGAAGGACTTCGAAAACGTGATTCTAGTTCAATATAGACACCATCATTTTCGCTTTTACAGCTATACGAATAGACATTCTCCATGCAATGACCATTATTAATAGCATAATCATTGTCTTTGGTCTTCAGAGTAGCGGAAAAGAAGGTTGACGTTAACATTACATACCAAATAATACTCCAATGCTGAATATGTCCACGCACAGAATGAACCAGAGACCAAACTAGAGAATGAAACAAACCTTGCTCTGCAATGCCAATTTTATGAGGCAGAAAAGTAAGAGTGTTGCCCAAGTTAATCCCCCATTGTTGGCATAAAGACCGAAAGACGTCTGACATATGATCATCATCCTTTGGAAGCCTAGTAGTAATGCGCATCGATGGGGCTTTATGGCAAGGACCGCCACCCCCACGCAATAAATCAGTTGCGGCCGTCATTCACCACATGGAGTGAAATGACCGGACACTTGGCACCTCGATTGGGGTTGAGATCTATCTTTTTCCAATATAATTTGGAGTGAATTGAGCTCAACAGTCCAAACCAGATGATTATGGTTTACATCCAGGTGACGATCTTCATTCCTGCAGGCCCAGTTAGCTAGATAATCAGTTGCTTCATTACCTTGTCTTTGCACATGGTTTGGAATGACATATCCTATTTACCGGAGTAGATTTCCAATTTCTTCAATTAATCTGGCTATTCTCCAACTTTTTCTAATCTTATCCCATTGGGTTCCTTGTTGTAGCTTTTTCAGGATTCCTACTGTCATTGCAGAATCCCATTCAACTATGATTCTTTGGTAGTTTTCCCTACCTGCTATGATAAGGCCCTATTTGACCGCCATTAACTCAGCCTCAATATTTGTGGCAAACCCTATTGGAAATGAAAAAATTCTCAAGAATTTTTCTTGAGAGGTCCTGAAGATACCTCCTATCCCTGTCTGTCCTTGATTTCCTTTTGAAGCACCATCAAAATTGAACTTAGGAAAGCCCAGTGATGGTGGCTAAAAACTGGTCAGTTTATTCTACAAATTCGATCTGAACTTCCATAAAGATAAAGATATCATTTCGGGCTTTAAATTTATTTTAGCTAGGATTCTAGACTCTCTAGCCTCTCCTTTCCAATCCTCATCCAACCATCTCTCAACCAATATAGATTCGCGAATGTTTTCAATTATTACATTCCACATGAGATGAATTGGTTTCTCCTCTTCGCGGAATATTCAATGGTCTCATTCTTTCCAAATGCCTCAGAGAATGAATCTTATAGATAATCACCAAGCACGATTAAGAACTTCTCTCTTATATCCTCCTTTCCGCCATTTACAGATGGTTTTATTGATACTAGCATTGTCCATATCTGTTTGTTCAAACAATGTTTCATTAAGCTTCCAAATCTCATTGGCAAAGTTACATGTGTTAAATAAGTGTTCAATAGTTTCCTCCTCCCTTTTACACATTACACAATGAGATGGGCCTTGAATACCTTTGTGTTTTAGATGATCCCATGTTAAATTTTTCTTATGGCTTAACAACCATATGAAATATTCCACTTTAGGCCAAAATTTTCCACTCCAAATTTTGTTCCAAATTGGGCCTGCATTTTCTTGATGATTGTTTGATTTGAGATAATAAGCTTATTCAATTGTAAACATACCTTTCATTCTGTATCCCCATCTTAGAATATCTTCCCCATTGGCAGTAAGCAATCTTCTTGTTTTCAATTCTTTTTCAAAATTATTCCATTGTGCCGTTTGTGGAGCATTTCTCCACTGCTCTTTTCTTTTCCAGATTCGCCATTGTCCTCCCTCTTCATTATTCCAGTATTTATATAGTGATATTTGGTCTGGGATATTTGTAAATAAGAAAATTTCTCCTAAATCCAACCTGTCATAGAGTTTCTCTCTCTGCTGCCATGTATCCTCCCAAAACAATGTTGTTTTCCCTCCTCGTACTCCCCAAAAGATATGTTGTCTTATTAAGTCTCTGTTGTTTGCTGCTAAATTCCATATATTTGAACCGTTAGGGGTAATATCTACTTTCATTTTTCCCACAATTGTGCTTGGCATTGTATATTTATTTTCCCAAATATTTTTCCATAGGTCCGTCCCACCTTGAATCCATCGCCACCATAGCTTGGCTCCCATAACTTGATTAAGTACATAGGGATCACGAAGACCTAGACCCCCTGATTTTTTTGTTTTTATGAGTTTCTCCCAAGACAAGAGTGCCATAGATTTTTTTTGAAAATTTTAACCATATTATCGCAAACAGTTTTTGGAGCTGCTCTTCCTAACAACTGATAGATTAGTAATGCCTAAAGAACATATTTAAGCAAAATGACTCTGCTTGGAGCATTGAGTGCTCTAAAAGCCCAATTCTGAAGACGTTTTTGGATTTTAGAGATTAAATCCGACCATCCTGCTACTTTGAGTGAAGATTGATTCATTGGAAAGCCCAGGTATTTCATTGGAAAATTTCCGATTTGAAATCCTAGAGTCCTTGCTATAAAGCATTGAGTGGCATTGGTTGTATTAAAAAAATAAACATTGGATTTGTCATTATTGATCATTGTTCTAGAGGCCTGGATAAAAGCCTTAAGAATTCTGAGGATAGCTTTTGATTCCGATAAAGATACTTGGTAGAAAAGCATGATGTCATCAACAAATTGTTGATGTGAAAGGTTAATGTCTCTGCCCCATAAATTCAAGCCTTTCAAGCAATTTGCTGTAATTTGAGCTTTCATAAGGCAACCAAGGCCTTCCAACGCTATAATGAACAGGAACAGTGAAATGGGATCACCTTGACATAAACCACGGGTTGTTGTGAATGGTTGGCTTGGAGCTCCATTAACTAGAATAGAATAATTCAGAGTTGATATACAAGACAAAAGCCATTGCTTCCATCTAAGATCAAAACCAAAAACTAGCAATTTTTCTTTTAAGTAAGACTAGCTTAATCTATCATATGCTTTTGAAAGATCAAGTTTTATCAACATATCTTTCATTTTTTGCGCTTTCAAAGAGTGCATTGCCTCTTGGACCGTTACAATACCATCCAATATCTGTCTACATTTTACAAATCTAGTTTGCTCTGGTGAAATAATATTATGCAGAATAGGTTTCAGTCGATTAACCATGATTGTTGATATTAATATTAGTAATATTTAAGTAATGATGATTATGGTTATTTGAAGTACATTTATTAAGTTTTAATTTGATCAAATGAATGTATAACCTATATGCTAATTCATTCTACCTTTTTGATTATATCTTTTTTATTTTTATTTTTGCATTAGGTTTTATACATATTATTAACTAAGGTTTGATTTATTTCTAATAATATAATTTATTAAGAAGGGTAGCTCTTTATTATGGTAGTTTTTATTAAAAGTTAGGTTAGTTTTTCCAAGATGAGATTTTAAGAATGTTTTATAATACTTTTAAACTTTAGTTATTTTAGGATGAGATTTTAAGAGTGTTTTATAGGTTAGTTATTATTAAAAGTTAGGTTAGTTATTTTAAAAGATATTTTTAGAAGGGGAGCCATTTATATGGATGTAGAAGGGAAAGGAGAGGGTTTGAAAAAAAGGGGGGAGGATAAAGGGAAGAGCGAAGTGTATATGGAGGAGCATTGAAGTGAATGCTAAGGACCAAGTAATGTGGGAGGATGAAAAGGGTGGAGGCAATGGAGACCAATGACTCATGGGGGCAAGCCTATTATCGGGAAAGAACGTGGATCCAATTCCTGCTGACTTCTAAACCTCCATCTCTATTTAGGTTTTGCAGGTGCTTGATGATTTCTAGGGCTTCATGAAATTTACGTTTAAAATGGTGTTTTTCTTTGGCAATGAACACTACATCTTCAAGGCATATGTGGTGACACGTTTTATTGGAGTGTTCTGCTAAAGTCGAGGTTTTGGTTCTTCCAAGCCTGATATCAGCACCATGTTCTTTAAGCCTTATTTTGAAGGTCCTACCTATTTCCCCAATATAGCATTCTCCGCATGAACAATTAATTTTGTAAACACATTTTTGTTGCAGGTGGTCTGGGTCGTCTTTGACCGATTTCATCCTTTGTCTGATGGTCAATAGAGGTTTGAAGGATGCTCTAATTTCCTTCTTAGCTAGAAATTTGGCTATCTTGCCCGTGACTCCTTGAATATAGGGGAGGTATTATTAAAACTAGTTTCTACTTTATGCCCACTATCTCCTTTTTCCTCTATTTATTTACCCTAATCTACTCTCTTCTTAGCATGTTTATCCTGAAGATGAGTCTTGATTTAGACTTGAAACATCGATCTAAAAATGAAGACTATGGATATTTTGAGTTTTACATCTAAAAATGTTATTATTATTATTATTATTATTATTATTCATTGTGAGAGAGCTCACTTCTCAATTTTTAACATGGATTTTATATTTAACACACACACATATATATATATAATATATATGAGGGAGATTTGGTAGTTCCTTCAATGCTTAATATGGAGTTTACATATAACAATTTGAAAATATAAAAAAGATTCAATGTGAATAGAGAAAGACTATGAGTATGGATATATTATATAAAACAAATGAAAAAAAAACTTACGATTAAAGCATTTTATTAGTGTGTAGCTCAAGATGAAGGAGATGTGTGTGTCTAGAGCTTGAGAGAGAGATCATGCATATATTATATAATGCAAAAAAATAAAAAAAATTACTATTAAATCATTTTATTAATGTGTTGTTTAAGATTAAGAAAATGTTTAATTTTTAGAGTTGACACACACATAACCAACATAGATCCATGTTAACATGAGATCTCTCAATTAAAATAAATCAATAATAATAATAAGAATAATAATAAGAATAATAAGACTACTAGATTTAAAATCACAATTAATACTTATTAATATATTAATAATTATTAATACATAAATTATATAAACAAACTTGTACACAAATTATCTTTATTAAGATATAAATATATAATATAATTTGGAAAATTACAACTAGCATTGCAATTCTTAAGTAATTTTGATTAAAAATAAATAAAAAAATGGAAAACAAAAAAGTATTAAATTTTTTTGGAAAAAAAAAATCACAACAAATACTAACATCAAAAAGTGATTATGATAAAATATAGATTAGTGATGTAACTTAAAATTATCTAATATAAACAATTTGATTCAAAATTTTAAAAAATACCTAACTTAATTTCTATTAAGTCTAAGTAATCTTAAGATGCATCATGTAAACTTAAAGCCAAGTGCATATTTTTCCATAAAGTTTGTGAAACCACAACACCTGCAAGATCAGATTTAGTAGTCGATGCACTTATTATTACGGGTATTGCCAACGGAAAACAAGTTTTAAATTTTAAATATTACACTGATTTATAATATTATTTATAATTATGAATAGTTTGTCAAATAATGTGTTAGTTTCAAAATATTTATTATCATATTTATTTATTTTTTAATTTTAATTATAATAATTTTAATTTATTTTTAATATATATAAATAAAATTATAAAATAAATATTTTTTTAATTTAATAAATTTATATTAATTTTAATATATATTTTTTTATTAAAAAATTACTTACTCTATATATATCATTTTACTCTCAAGATGAAATCGACATATAAAAAAATATATTAATAACATGAATTTTGATATGTGGAATATAAAAATAGTATTAATAATAAGTAAAACATTTCAATATCATGTAATACTTATTATGAAGGATTTGTATAAATCTTCCCATTTAGGTATTCACATAGTGTAAACCTTCCTCATTGGTGCCTTGTTTTCCTTAGTTCCCACATAAGATAAAAGGGAATGGTTTTCTTGTGTCCTCTACATGAGATCCATGAGTGAAGGCATTGCTCCATGGAGGAACTACTTCCAAACTTGCATAGTAACTAGACATAGTAGGAAGAGGTGTAGAGCAGATTCATCGGAGCTAGAGAACAAAGGACACTTGCCTAGGCCGTGGACTCTTTTGAATAGGTTATCCACGTCAAGATCTTATCGTTCCAAGCCAACCATGTCAAAAGAATGATCTTAATAGGAATAGTTTCTTTCAGTAGTCATGTACCAACTTATGTCAAAAACATAAATATTATAGTTGATAATATACCTATAGATCTCTACCACCACCAGAGCGTGATGTATTATGCTAAACCAAGAAAAGACATCTCCCCACTTGTATTTGTATAATCCTTCCTACCAAAGCCCCATCGAGATAGTATTTCAGCAAACCTCTTGAGGCAGACCAACCCCATGTCATTCGCATCCATCAGGCCCGGGAAATTGATCATTCTAATGCTTAATGATCCAGAAAAGAAAAATAAAACCCATGTAGTGAAGAACAAAAATAAAATCATCTTGAAGAGTAATGTATGGCCTAGTCCCATCTATGTTATCGATGCAAATAAGAATCTTAGGCCGGAACCTAAAGGACCATCTCATAAGATTGAGAAACCATCCTTTTATTTTATTTTTAACTCGCCATATGAAGGAGCCCTTTAAAATTCCTCTGTCACCTTTTTTGAACTACTCAATGAACTACCTCTCCTTAGGGTACTTATGTTTGATTATGTCCTTCCAAATCCCACGACTAAAAAATTCCCTCCAAAGTGATTTTATCAAGTGTACAGCTGCTGGTTCATAAATCGAGTAAACCCAAAGTTCCTTAGGCGGCTATGTTTTCCCATGTCCAAATGGTATTTATACTTCACTATGTTACGAGACAAGAGGAATCACGTAATAATGGATCGAATTTTCTTCAAAATAGTAATCGAGAGGACAAATAAATGGGACCAATATACGGAGATCTATTGTAAAACCGATTGGATCGAGAGGGTATTTTCCTCCCAAAGAAGTGCTTGTGCACCCATATGTCCATTCTATGTCGAAAATTATCCGAAGCCAACTCAGTATCTAACCTTGTAGTTGTTCGGTTTCAGATGAAAACCTAAGTAGGTCATTCCATCTTCAACCTTCCTCCTCCCGACGAACAATTGTGCAATATCAAAAATCTCTTGCCTTCCCCCATTAGAATATAAAGGAAAAGACTTATTAACATTATCCATCGGGCTCGTTGGCCTCTCTAAACCTATTAATAATAGCATGTAGAACTTCCCATTGTAATCCTGAAGCCTTTACGAAAAAATGAGTGTACGGTCAACCATTTTGATACCCCTATAAGAGCCGAGCCTCGTGCCCTCTTAATATTTAGATTAAGGCCATCCATGACCAAAATGAAAAGTAAAAGGGAGAAAGAGCACCCTTGTCTAAAAGAGCTCCAACTCGGAATAGCCGTAGGAAAACCATTAATTAAAAAATCAAAATTGTTCGAGGAGACGATGGCCATAATCCAATACGTAATGTGAACATCTAATCCCACTTTGATGATAATAAGCCGAAGAAAATCCCGATCAACAAAATCTTAAGCATTTTGTAATTATAACTTTAAAATGACAACATCCATCTTCTTCATAATTATAGAATGTAAAGACTTGTGTGGTGGCGATGTCATCATATATCGGTTGGTACGACGGAAAACCAAATTGTTCATGGGAAATCTACTCGAGAGATTATCTTTGATGAGACCAATCACTTTAGATATGAGCTTATACATGATATTACGGAAGGGATATGGGATGGAAGTCCTTGAAAGAGGAAAGATGCGAGGACTTTGGAATGAGAGCAAGAAAAGTTGAATTGATAGATCCATATTTGAGGCCTATTACCCATGATTCCTCCACCATGTCAAGGAGATTTTGGCTCATCACATCATAAAAATGGAGGAATAATTCTAAATTCCATCAATCGGGCCTGAACATTTATCTTTCGATAAGGATTTCAGGACGCTTAAAATCTCATCCCCTGATACCGGTTGGAAAATGTTCTCATTATTAGCTGTAGTGAATATATAAGGGAACTCATCAATCCCCCATAAAAGGTATTCAATCTTAACGCCTTGTCGAGCAGATAGAAATTTCTCAGAGTACTTGTACTTGACCACCTCCAGTTGAATCTCCAAGGTGGTATACACAATGTTCCCACACTCTAATTGAATGTCCAATATAGTACTCATATTCCTCTTGTGATTAGCATAATGGTGAAAGAAATGAGTGTTTCGATCACCTTCCTTCAACCAAATAGACCTACTTTTCAAGTGTCGTGTAGTCTCTTGAACTTTTAAACTATTCTGCTTCTTCGATTCGAGATCTTTGAGCCTGGTTAAATCTAAGGATGAGGGGGAGGATGTATCAAGAATCTTCGCAAGTTTTTCAATCTCCATAACATTCTCATCGAGATCTCTTTTGAGCTAGGTTTTTTAATGTGGCTCCTAAGTCCTTGAAAATCGAGACTTCTCCAGGTTCCATTGTAAAACAATTGGGACGTGATCAAAGATATATGACCAAATCGCCCACGAGGGAAAGTGCCCAAGAGATTCTATAAGGTTTTTGTGTACCAAAAAATGGTCCAATCTATTTCCAATATTATCCTCACCCGAATGCAATTATTCCAAGATACAAGGGAGAGGGAAAGATATAAAACATATGATTATTTGCAATAAGTCCCACAGTACGATCCACCAAAGGATCCAGTCTACTACGAGACCCCAAGGAGAGGGAAAGATATAAAACATAATGATTATTTGCAATAAGTCCCACAATACGATCCACCAAAGGATACAAACACTACGAGACCCCAACATTCTCATTTCCCAAAAAATTCACATTAAAATCACTAGAAATAATGAGGGATCCCAAACTCAATAAACCACACATACATTCATACAATCCTAGAAGTCTAATCCATCTCACAAGGAGAATATAAATTGAGGAGGTGGACGCCACTTAAAACTCCCACATACATGTCCAGACAAGAGAATACCCAAATCATTTATGGGTTATCATATTAAAGCCCATATGGGTCCCAACTAGCCACCATTCTCACGATAAGCTATAAGAGTCAATCATGGAAATATGCCAATGGGCATAAGGAAAAGAAATAGTCAATGGATTTGTCCCATTATCCATCATCATCTCCTACATCAAAATGATATAAGGCCGTACCGAGAGGATGAGACATTTGAGGAAGGGAGGTCTTTTAAGTGGCATCCTGCCACGCCCCGGGAGATTTAGAGAGAGGCCTTTCATCAGGAAAGATTGGATAGAGCAACAAACATAATTATTAAAGGGGTGAAGGAGTATGGGAAAAATGAATGTACTCTTGACCTTGCAAGAGACTTCTTGAAAGACAAGCTCCAATGGCAAGGACAAATATGTCAAGCATGGAGAGTAGGTAAGCTTAACGGTAAGAGAGCCAGGCCCATAAAAGTCATCATGCCCAACTTGCGTGATAAAGATATCATTCTAAGCAAGAAGCAACTCTTAAGGGGTTCTCAGTTTTTTCTAGAAGAAGATTTAACTGTAAGACAACAAGAGGAAAGGAGGGATGAAATGACAAAAGTTAGGGCAGCAAGAGATGAGGGAAAAAGAGCATGGATTTATAAAGGTAAAGTCGTGATTGCGCAATTTGGACCTCCTTCCAAAACAAGGCAGCAAAATGATAACAAAGAAGAGGCAGCAAACTCTTTAGCAAGAAATGAGGAAGCAAGGTCATTATGGGCAAACAGGGACAAAGACTCCACTGTGAGTCTTGCATGTCAAAACAAATAGCAATCAAGTCTTACCCAAGTTTCCTTAAGATTAGTTTGTTGGAACTGCAGGGGTTACCCATGGAGACGAGGACCTGGGTTAGGGCCTATTGCGGAAGGTAGAGACATAATTTGCCTCATAAAAACACATGAGCATGAAGGGTGTAAGACACCTTTGTTTGAAGGGTATTGGAAGATAGCAGTGTGGAACAAGGTAGCAGGGAATGGCAAAGGGCACGGGGGTATCATGGTATTAGTAAGAGAAAAAGAAGGTCGTTTCATTCAGCTAGAAAAAGAAGACCCAAATAAGCAATTTGTTTGGCTTAAAATATCAGAAAATGGAAATCACATCAGAATTGCAGCATGCTATTTTGCGCCGCAAGTTTCAAAAATCTACAAAAGTAGAGGGCTTGACCACAAAGATCCCTTTGCAGCCCTAAAAACAGATATTGCAATATATTCTCAGCTAGGTGAAGTCCTTATAGTGGGGGATTTCAATGCTAGAACTGCAAGTGAACAAGCTAGCATTTTTTGTTGTAAAGAAGACAGTGACCCTATCTGGCTTACAGAAGAGAGTAATCATCAGTGGGAACGAATTTCAGAGGATAAAGGCTGCAATCTCTTTGGAGAACAACTGCTTATGCTATGTGGGGCCTTCGATTTAGTCATTTGTAATGGTTTGAGTCTTGACTAGATGGGAAAAGTCCGGTAATTTCACTTGCAATACTTACAATGGAGCAAGTGTAGTAGATTATGTAATTTGCTCGCATAGTTTGTGTGAGAAAATGGAGGAAGTGTTGATTGGAGATCAAATTTGGGACTTAAAATCAGATCACAAGCCAATCTATTTAAGTTTCTCTTGGACTGGAAAGAAGCAATTAGGGTCAAAAAATCAGTGTGTTCAACAAAATCCCCCAAAGGGCAGAATTCTCTTGAATCGAGAGAATTGTAATACCTTCAAAATAATGCTAGAGAGGCTCTTCAAGAAGGAGGAAATCCCATCTCATGGCCTTCATAGTCACAGCTTAACACATTTAATTCAAAGCGCACTTGTGGAGTGCAAAAGAGAAAAAATTAAGAAGTCTGAAACAAATTGTTTTCCGGTTAATGCTTGGTTTGACGAGGAATGCAAAAAGGCAAGGAGAAGGTGGAAGGAATCAGACACGGATAACATAAAGCTCAAAGCTTACAAGCAGATAGTAAAAAAGAAAAAAGTTGATTTCATGGTTTCAAGGAGAGAAGAACTAATCTTCCTCGGGAAAAATAACCCCAAATTATTTTGGAAGGAGCTCCAATCGAAAAAGGTGCAAACTGAAAACAACATTACGGCTTCTAAATGGTTTGACTATGCAAGACAACTTTATGAGCAGGATCCCAAGGTTGACCCTCCTCCCTTGGTCAACACAGACACAAAACTCTTCACGGTGCAAGTAGAGATGGGTATCAAGAAGTTGAGCGCTGGAAAAGCAAAAGACTTAGATGAACTCCAAGCAGAGTATCTAAAATGGGGCTTAAAAATTCTTTCACCTCACATCACAAAAATTTTCAACAACATCTTACAGCAGGGGTTCCCCACAGATTGGACAACTAGTATGGAAATACCTCTTTTCAAGAGTGGTGACGTCAATAATCCCTCCAACTATAGAACCATAATGATAAACCCCTTGTTTGCAAAGTTATTTGGAAGCATGTTAGAAAATAAAATCAGCAAGTGGGCAAAAGAAAGAGATAAACGTGCTAAAGGGCAAGTGGGTTTTAGACCTAAGCATTCCACAGTTGATCATTGTATAACTTTAAGGCACATCATCGAAAAAGTTTGGGAAAAAAAGGAAGAAGTTTTATGTTGCTTTGTTGATTTTAGAAGAGCCTTTGACACGGTCCCTAGGGATAACCTTTGGGGCAGAATGGAGGAACTCGGGGTTCCCAAGCATTTGAGAGCAGCTGTGCATAGGTTGTATGAAGAGGTGAAAGTCAAAATCAGAACTTCAGCTGGCATTTCTGAAAGTTTTAGAAGCGATATCGGGGTCGAGCAAGGTTGCCCATTGTCTCCTACCCTTTTTGGGTTATATATTGACAAGCTTGAAGAGTGGCTAAATTCGCAAGGGGGTGACGGTATCCATTTGGGCAAGTTCGTTATCAGGCTTCTTTTGTATGCAGATGACCTTATATTGATTGCTAAATCGGCTCTTGGTTTGCAAGAGCATTTACGTTCCCTTGAGCATTTTTGTAGAAGGGTTGGGATGCAAGTCAATATTAGCAAAACAAAAGTAGTGGTTTTCTCTAACAAAAGAAAGCATAACCAACATAAGTTCTATTTTGAAGGCAACATTCTGGAAGAAGTTGCAGAGTACAAATACCTCGGAATTGACTTCAACAGAAATTTAAGTTGGGATGGTTGTAGAAAGAAAAGAACTTTAGGGGGTTGGAAAGCATTTTATGCTCTTCAAAAGAGGTGTAGAGAGGCAGAGCTGTGGGACTGGAAAACCACTCTAACTCTTTTTGGGCTTCTAGTGATTCCAGTGATTCTCTACGGTTGTGAACTGTGGGCCAGCAGCACAACCAAGATGCAGTGGAAACAAATTGAGAAAATTCAGAAACGTTTGATTACAAACAGATTCAAAATTAAAAGTGCAGTTCCTTATGCTACCCTGTTAAGTGAAACAGGGGCTGCTCCTATTGAAGCAATTGCTATGGTGCGAGTCATAAGGTATCTGAAAAAAATTGAGCAAATGGAAGAGGGTAGATGGCCTAAGGTGGTGTTTAGTGACAGATTGTGCAAAAGACAAAAGACTTGGATGCGACAAAATAACAAATGGTTTAGTAAATGGGGTATTTGCTTGAACATGTGTCCTACAAATAGTAAAGAGATAAAAACTTTTGTTATGGATAAATTCCACAAACATACTTGGAAGAAAGAGCTAGAGAGAAAGAAGAAGTACTACATGGAAGAGTTTAACCCCACGCATAACCATCAACAAAAGGCGTACATAGGGGCTAATATTTCTTAGAGATCTAAAATTCTTATTTTTCAATTAAGGACTAATTCTCATCAACTTCGTTGTGAAACAGGGCGCTGGAAAAGGCCAAAAGAAATGTGGGAAGAAAGAGTATGTATTTTTTGCTCCTCCGGAAAAGTGGAAACAGAAAAACATTTCATTCTAGAATGTGAGGCATTCAAGGACACCAGAGAAAACTATGCAGGCATTTTGGCAGCTAATTCTTGGGATAATCTATTCAGCGAAGAGTTTATTAGATAAGTTGGGAATTAGTCATTGCCAACTACGAGAAGGGCCGAATACAGAGTCGGATAGAGAAGCAATCTTGGCTCATAGGCTATTTTTAGCCTCGTGGACATTAAAAATTCTTTCTTTCTTTCTTTTCTCTTTCAAGAAGGCTAGAGATAGGGAAACAATCCGCTCTAAGGGTCCGAAAAGCAAAGGAGGAAAAAGCAGAGGAAGAAAAAATCAAGACATTTAAAATCAAATCGTGGGAAAAATGGATGAACCATCATGAACGAGAGCTTCATATAAACAGACTTGTGATTATATTAGGTGAGATTATATTAGCTGGTCTAATAACCCTAATAACCCAGACTTGTGATTATATTAGGTGAGATTATATTAGCTGGTCTAATAACCCTAATAACCCATGTACAATAGGTGAATAAAATTCACCCAATAAATGAATCAAAATTCACGCATCTTCTCAGATAATGAGATTTAAATCTAATGGATCTGGCCACACAATTGTTCCAAGTCAAACACTATGAACGTGATGCCTCATTTTTTCGGTAATCATCTGCGATGCATATGCTTCCAACACTTGGATGTCGTTTCACGATAGTTTGAAATTGGGATGATTTGTTGGTCTTTTATAATTTAGTTGTTAAAGTATATATAATCATGTCAAAAGGAGTTGAATTTGCTTCTTATTTAATTTTTACCTTTAAGACAATAAAGAGTTCACGTGACATCTGTTACGAAATTCTGGTGGCAAACGTTATTTTCCAGTCCATTGGCTTATAAATGCGTCGAGGCAGAAAATGTCCACCACAAAATGATGCCCTGCTTTAATTTTATAGTAGAAATTTTTCCATTATGGGCGATAGACTGGAAAATACCATTTGCCAATTCTGGTAGGCTGTTAGATGGTTGGAAATTCAATTACTACTTGCAATTCACTTTTAAGCATAGTTACCAAATCCATGAGAATCAGATTAACCAATTCTAAAATTTGATTCAAATTGCGAACAGTTTGATGAAACTTGATCTGACCTGGAAATCCATGGTTCGTATTTTATGATGTGGATTTGTTAGTGTGCTGGTATTAAATTCTAAGGGCAGTACTATTGGAGAGAAGAGGTCACCGTCGTTGTTTTTTGGAAAATTAATCACATTCTTAATGTTATTATAAGTTATTTAAATGTTTGAGATTAAAAGATGTTCTAGAGAAATTGTGAATAGTGGCTTTGAGCCTATAGTGAGTGAATGGTATTTAAAAGACTATTTATAATTATTAAAATTTATTCATATTTAAAAATAATAAATTAAGCAAAAAAATAGATTAGGAAGGTTTATGTTCAAATTAGGTTGATAAGGAAGAATCTTCCAAAAGCTACAGACAATGTATACAATAGTTGGATCTTATTTGAGAAAAAGGAAAAAACAACTCATTAAAGAAAAAGTGAAGCTAGTCAAAGACATATTGACAATCATAAGAAATGGAATGTAAATGTATTTGGATTTTGGGGGTATTTTGAAAAAATTGTAGCTTGAAAGGGAATATTTTTTTTTTCTCATGAAATAGTCATTTGATGGTTTAGATCAAGGGTTGTGGGGTGGCGCCTCTTGTGAATCCACTCCAAAAGCAAGCCCTGAACGGGAGCACATCAGGAGCAACCTCAGAGCACGCTCCCTTAAAAAATAATTGCTCAATGGCTTTCTTCACAAAAAAAAAAAAAATCACAAATATGTTTCAAGCACAAATTTTTATAAACAAAACGAGAGTTTTTGAGTGGGGAAACATAATATTCAAGCCTATGGTCCTAGTATTGATATGCAACTCATTGTAATGTTAAATTCTTAAAGTAAAAGTCACATTCTCCTCTATCTTTCATTTTCATCATTATACTTAAATTTTAACATCACTGTGAAATGACTTAGAATATTTGAGAGTGGTTCCGAACTCATTAGATTTCATATGGAGAAAGTAGAATTTTAGATCTTAGTCAAAATCCAACACTCATCAATTTTTCAGGATTTCAGAATTGGGGGGATTGAAAATTTTCCATTGGATTTTGTCAAGTACTAGGGTATGGAACTCGTTTTTAATGTTAGTGACATTGGTTGTCGAACTCCTCTATCATGACCCTACTAAAAATGTACCCATAACTCAAACAAAATCTTGAATTGGCATGTTATGTTTTGTCTATCTTATGTTAATGCTTAGAGAGTGATATTAATGACAAAGATCCCAAGATAGGCAATGATTTTGATGATATATAGATGTTTGTTGTAGAATTATTTTTTTGGATGCTAGAGGCCATTTAGAGCCTATTTATTAATGTGTTTTCGGTTCAAATATGGACTTCACTTAATGTTATTTTGGTTATGTGCACCTTTACCTACTATATAAATGAAAACTTATAATTTGTAGACATGTGATTGATAAAAATTATAACTATAATATAAATAATATTATATGGTTTAATCCATATTTTTACTTTTTTCATCAAAAACATAGTTTTTAGATTAAGACTCAATCTCAAACTCCGATGAAATATTAACACCTGTGAAAAAATGCAATGACTCTCTGGTCACAAATTTTTTTTAATAACAACTATCCTATCCGTTCTTTGATATATGTATATATATATGAAATGTTTATTATCACATTTTACGTATGTTTTTGAAAGGTTTATTATCATATTTGCCATATATTGAAAATTTCTCACCTAAACTTTTCCGTTTTTATATTAATTAAAAAAAAATCAAATTAACGCTTGATAACTCCGCCTTAATCCGCGGTGGAGTCCGATCGTCTAACCCGTGGTCACATGGTATGTATGGACCTGCCGCCCATTTTCATTGGTCAGCCGAGTCCGTCGCGCCTTTGACCCAATGGTTTTTCCACTCGTGTAATCAAACTCTTTACCAGCACAGCCTCTTCGAGCTGTTGGGTTTGAAAAAACAATAATGATGGATAATTATTGGTTAGACAAATTAAAGAATCACGATGGACAGATCAGAGAAATTGAAGAACATTGATAGACACACAACGTTTGAGCTTCAACAATGGAGTTTAGGGGAATTACAAAACAACCTAGTCATTAAATTAGATTCGATTGTTTTGATAATTTTATTATTAGGTTTCATTTGATATCTATATATATATTTTGTTTTTCCAAAATAAATTAATATATAATAATTTATCAATAATTAACCATAAATAAATAATGGTTGGTAAATAATTATGAAAGTAATATTGTAGTAGTGTAAATATTTACTTGTTTATTTAACTAAGGTTAAAAGTAATATAGAGTTTAGTATGGAGTAAAGGTTGTCTTGTCTATAAATAAGTGTAAATATTTAAATATTGGATTAATTAATAAGAAAAAATTAAAAATATTAAAATTCAATTTTGTGAATATTCAACTCTATTTTATTATGGATATTATTAATGTTATATACTATGACTTATCAATATCATATGCCCAAAAACCATAATTCATTTCATGATGATAATATTTTATTTTCATTTAATTTTATAATATTTTTTAACTTAAATTTAAAAGAAAAAAAAAAGTAATTATAATCACTTTTGAGATATATTTAAACATTCTATCCTCTTTATTAATAAAAATATTTTTGATATTTCATAAAAATTACATCAAGATTTTAATAAAATAAAAAACAAGAATGTGAAATGTATATAATATAGATAATATTTTTAAGCGGCAACATAGAGTCACATTAGAGATCTACAAAAGATTGAGAGCAATCAAATCTTTCGAAATATAAATATTTTCTCAAAATTTTATAGTTAAAAAGAAATTTATATCTTGAGAAAATAGTTCCTTCAGCACTTATAAATCTGAATTTAAAATAAATATACATTAATTTTTTTATTACTTTTATTAAAATTAAATTAAATAAACTATTTATCCATCAAATTCTCTCTTGTCGCACTAAACCCATTATTTTTATTAAGGTTCAAAGTTTGTCCTTCTTCTTGCGTACGCAATAAGCTTCACATTTAATGGAAATATTGTTGAATTATTAAGAGAAAAGAGAATTAACTAATATGGTTATTCATTAGTAAGATTTGAGTTTATTTCATAAATAAAATTGATAAATTATCCGGAGTAAAATGGATTAAATGAATGGTAAAATATTTCCAAGATTCCAGAGTAAAAAGGTAGAGGCACTTTCTGACAGTTACCTTCCCCAAGAGAATAAAAAGGAAATCTTGAGTAGGGAAAAGGGTTCTGTTAAGAAAGAAAGCTGAGGGTTAACAACATTATGTTGCAAAGAGTTGTCCCGAGTTGGCATTACAAGGAAAAGACCCTCTAGCGGATGTTTTTGAGGAACCCTTTATAAAAATACCCCAGACATTCGTTTGTAGCAGAGGTTGGTGGGTGGAGGTTTTGCGGATGTTTTTCGTCTAGTGTGCTTATCATCCTAAACCGCACTGGTGTGTTCAACTAGAGAATGCACCG
Source organism: Pinus albicaulis (assembly GCA_034641835.2). NCBI lineage: Eukaryota > Viridiplantae > Streptophyta > Pinopsida > Pinales > Pinaceae > Pinus > Pinus albicaulis. The sequence continues at coordinate 1,057,898,216 of CM076572.1, read as the reverse complement.
ATGCGCAAAAAACATTGGCACACCGGGACACTGTGCGCTCCGTACAAACCCGCTCTGTGCGTTCTAAAATCCCGCGCTAAAACTGAAAAAACCTGGTGCAGTCGTAAGAAACTGCATTGATGCACCTATCAAAACCCGTGCACTAGATTAGAGTTGAATAAAAAAAAATTACGGCAAAAAAATCGCATTTTTCACTTTTCAATGCTCGAGAGCTCTCAAGCACCGGTGCAACTTTTCCTTGTCTGAGGCACCTTGACATCAGTGCTCCCATTGTAAGCACTGTTGTTGTGCATTGCCCACCATCTCCATTTTGAATTTTGCAAAACGGTGGGCAAATTTAGTTTTGCAAATTCTACAGCCAATATGCCTCCTCGACAGCTAAATGTACAGGTATTTTTCTTGTTTTTCCATAATTAAGCCTTTTAGCGTATTAGAATTGTAAATTAGCTTAAAATTAAACTTATAAAAAAAAAACAAAAAAGCAAAAAAAAAAAATCTCGCGCGGTGCATTAGAGTCGTTTGGCTTGTACCGGTTTGCGATGCTACCTGTAAATTTACAGGTTGCACCGCCACCGGTGCTAACAGTATCCACACCGGTTCAGGGCAGTACCCAAAGGCGCACTGAGTTTTTTTTTTTTAATTTAAAAAAAGTGAGGTGCGGTCGGTTACATGGCCGCACCATTGACCCTAAAGAATAGTGGGAATGCAGTGCGTTGACAGAAATATCTGCCCCGGGACAGGTAATTTTGTCAACGCACCGCTTTCCGGCATTTCGACTTGGTCAATGGTGCGGCCTGGTAAAAGACCGCACCGTTGACTATGTACTGATGTCAGGAGGGCGGTGCGCTAACCAAACCTTACGCCTCAGGGCGTATAGTTTGGTCAGTGCACTGCCCTCTCGACACTGGTCCATAGTCAACGGTGCGGGTTGTTATACCACCACACCATTGACTTTGGAACAATGTTAGGATGGCGGTGCACATAAAATTTGCAGGTGCACCGCCTCCGGTGTGCTGAAAATTTTGGTGCATCACCTTCGATGCGCGACAATAAAAGACGCACCGTAACCGATGCATGCCTATTTTTTGTGGCGCAATGATTGTTATTTTTTCAAAAACTTTTATATAGGTATATTCCTAAATTATATTCTAACTCGCATGGCATGATAACACTATTGTTCTCAAAAATATGTTTTGATCTAGGGTCATGTCTCAATACAAACCACCAAACCCTATCCAACACATCTCGGTAAAAAAACACCTAGGTGCAGTGTTTGGGGAAAACATAGGGCTCTTTAGCTTCATCCCACATCTTTCTAGAGTTGATACATATCAGCCTACTATTGCGATCTTCCTTTACATTATTCCTATCAAAGGTGTCCCCCCACTTGCACCTAAAAATAACACATTGGAAAGAAGAGAAATCCACTTCAATGATCTCTTGTATCTTTCCGACATAACCTAACGTCCCTCATACTAGGTTTTGATCACAGTGGCTAGATCAAATAGATTGATCGAACTCGACTTCCACTCCACAGTTTTGTGTGATGTGTCTATCATCGGCATTTTTTGTGCGAAAATAGTGTCCATATGCTCACATAGATGGGAACAAATGCAGCTACGAAAATAGTTAAAAAATCATAGGGGCATGTGTCTTATAATAACCCAATAGTTAAAATATGAAATATATATGTAATTACATTTGAAAGGTGCATTATTAAGTTTCAAATGTACATATAAATTAAATAGATTATTACTGAGTTGTTGCATCCAATCCCTACGTTTAGCGCATTCTCTTCAGCACACGGGTAATGACCGGTTCCACTGTATTTCTCCCCGACTTGGTTAGCAACCCCACTGTTGGGTCATATTTTTGGCATATTTTCTTTTAAATGATTGGGATAAGGCACAGTTTTACATTCAACCATCTGAATTATTTCCTGTCACTATCCCATTTCATCCTCTTTTATTCGTACAATGGGACCCACATTTGTGTCGCTTCGGAATTGTAAAGAACGAATTTATTAATTGCTTCAATTTCTACATTCGCTGATGAAATCAAACCGACATTATATAGTACCTATAGATCAAAATATACATTATATCGAAGTTCAACATGAATATTTACTTCGTGTATATTTGAAAAATTATAAGTCGTTTACTCTTTATCAAGTGTTTTTTTCCACTCGTTTGGAGCAACTCCCCTTCTCTTTTGTCTTCATCCCTTTCATCGTCCCAAATCACCGCACCTAGTCTGTTGTCGATCTACTTGATGTACTCACTGGCATAATAGAAAGAATCATACGATATGCACCCCTCTTCCATAGACCCGTTGGGTTTTGCCCTTTTTCGAACAAAAATTTTCAATTTCTTCATGTACCTCTCTAAGAAGAACATCCAACGACAAGAAACCACCCCAAATAATTCAACCTCATCTACTAGGTGGATTAGAAGATGAACCTGCAAGTCCATGAAACTCGTCGGAAGTTCCTTCTCAAATATACAAACAATCTCAACTATCTCTTAACACCACCATGGAATGCTAGCCACGTGAATCTCCTTTGACGTGATCCAACGTACAAATGCAGATAATTTAGATATGGCACATCCTAGGTCTTGAGGGAATTCATGTTTCACACACCCATGCACAAACAAAGGATAAGAACATTGCAAAGTTATAAACACGTGCAATAATATACAAAATTAGTTATGTTTTATGATCCCTGCATGGGATAAAATTTTTAATATAACAAATAATAAAATCATGCTTTTGAAATTATACGTAATCTTAGCAGATTAAAATGGTCATGCGATTTCAACCCCGACAAATGGTCATCCACGGTGAAGCAACGTCGTAGTGAAGATCTGAATTCAGATGACACCCTCACACTCATTATAAATTCATTTGCCAAAGAAATATCATTTTTTTTAAAATCCATGGGACATCACCTTCTTTGAAATACCATGAATTAGAGGGACCAACGCCTACCTTTGATCCTGTACTTTCTAATCGTATTGGCCAATGTTTCTTTTTAGTTTTTCAAGTAATAAGATCTTTCCTAACAACCAATGTGTCACTTTGTTTCGATGATATGTTCCTCCATAAAGAAGATGAAACATTTTTAAACATATGCATGGGATCTAATAAGTGGGTAATCTTAAGATGCTCCCAATATGGGAGGTTATAAAACATAGATTTCTTTTTCATCCTAGTGGGAAATTTCTCAACATAGGTGTCGAAGAATTCTGGATCATCGAACATAGGTTCCCCATTTGAATCGAACATTTCTATGAACTCCTTCTCCTTCTCTCTCTCATATGCTCTAATCCATTTAATTGGTGTCGCTATTGGAGGCCTTTGGGTTCTCTCTCGTTTACCATTGAAAGCAGATGTTGCTTTTCTGTAAGGGTGTTCTTCTGGGAGGAATACCCTGGAGCAATCATACACTGGATTTCTTTGGTCCTTGGACCATCTAGTTTTCAGAGAAGGTCCACAACATTTACATCCAAAATACCCTTTTGTTACAAGACTTGCGAGATTATTGTATATAATTTATATGCATGGCACGTTAAATAATATCATGAAGATCATAATAATTACAACGAATTAAATAAATTATATGCGAAAGAATATTGTTACGTATATAAAAAAATCAATAAACATTTAATATACCATAGAAAACTCCTAAGCTTGGACAATCATGTGTCGTGTAATCACATATTCCATACAACGTAAAACTCCTCTCTACTGCGATGGGTTTTGATACATTGTATACATTTATCCCATCCCATAATTCCTTCAATTCATCTACCAGTGGTTGTAAGTAGACATCCATATTCTTCACTTGTCTTCTACTAGGGACTATGAGAGCCAACATAAGATGTTCATTCTTCACAGACAACCATGGGGGGATATTGTTATTGATCACTACTACATGCCAAACAGAATAGTTGGTGTTCTGGAGGGAATATGGGTTGACGCCATCCATGGCTATGTTGAGTCGTAGAATTTGTACTTCATCCTTGAATTTTTCGGGCCATGTATCCTCTATATGCTTCATGGCTATTGAATGAGTTGGGATTCGTATAACTCCCAACTCACATCTGTGTGAGGCATGCCATCCCTGCAACATAGCTAATTCTTTGCAACGAAAGAGCCTTTGAATCCTTGGGATTATAGGCATGCGCCTCAATATCTTAAAAGGAGGACCACGTGATTTAACCTTCTTTTTTTATTTATCATACCTGTCATGCCCACATTTTGGACAAATCTCTTTGTCTGCATATTCTCCTCTATATAGAATACAATCAATTGGACATGCATGATATGATATGTACTAAACACCCAACATTTTCAACAATTTATTTGCCTCTCCGCAACTACCGGGCAAGACATTATCACTTGGAAGAACCTTATCTTTGAATAACTTATAGTTGGTGATCACGGAAAATATTAATAAATGTACATTAATGTTGATATAATTATTAAGGTTCATAAAATTGACCATTTGTAATGTTCATTGTGTACTGATTATATTTCTCAAATTTATATAAGGGAGGACTTTATGGTAACTTACCTCAAAATTTCCAAGAAACATGCATTCGACAAGCCAAACTTTTCTTTCAAGTTGTACAATAACATCACTATCCCTAACTAAGTAGACTTTGACTGACCGTTGGGTCCAAAGAGAGGGGTGGTGGAAGCAAATTTAAGGCTTTCAAAAAAGGTGTCAGGGATATGAGCATCATCCCCTAGTTGATCATCGTTTTGGAATGCATCTAACAACATTGTATCCATGGCAGTCGTATCCCTTAATTAATCATCCATACCAACCTCTATTTGATTGCCTCCATTGCCAGCTTGTGAAGAACTAATATTGTTGTATTCATTACTAATTGGTGAATCTGGACGTAGCAGGAATTGAACCGATGGTTGATTCAACCATTCTTAGTATTGTTCCTCTCCAAATTTTTCTCTTAATTCAATATTCTCTCGATTTTACATTGTCGTGGGGTGCAACGGAAGATGGTAGGTAGGTCTCTCATCATCACTAGAATCCTAATAATTTAAAAAATATATATTTGAACATGATTAGTACAAAATATATGATATCAATTAGTAAGCACATTGACAAAATTGCATGAATAATTGGTTTGACATTGAAATAATTACATTAATCAATATACCAAACAATTATAATTATTACCATCATTGTCCCAGGATTGTGGCTAGAAGATGCAATATTGTTACAATTGGCAGGGTGAAGCGGTTGTCCATTTTCATCTACCAAATGTGCCTTGCGGTATGCCACTCCTGATAAGAGCTTTCGACATTTTAGAGTTTGAATATTTTTTGCATCTGAACTCGATTTTGAATCTGCATGAACCTGCAAATTTGTATACATTATAAATTTAATTAATTTGTGCATGATTGACATGGATAAAAAACATAAATTCAATTAGATAATGAAAATATAAATAAAATTTGAAGTAAATATTACGTCTCGAGATGGATAGGGAGAACTCCACAATGGACTTTGAGAAATATTATGGAATGAGATGGAATTTGAAGAATTGTCCTTTCAATATAATTATGATATTTTCTCCCTGCATTTGAGAAAAATCAACAATAAATTTTGGTGTACACACCTAAACGTAATTTCGGTGCCTAAAAAATGGACTTCTTGTTATCGGTGGTAATGTAAAAATAATTGCACCGGTGCGTTTTAGTTACTACGCACTGGTGTCGTGTTATCAACGGATGCACTGGTGTGGTTCTATTAAGTGACGCACCAGTGACGAATAACCGCAAATTAAAAAAAGCGCAACTCTATTTTTTTAAGTGAAAAAAAAGCGGTAAATTGAAAAATGGGCTGCAAAATATTTTCAAAAATTTTATTTCATAAATCAATTCTTTAAATACTAAACACTTTTCATTATTTCACTATTTTTGCAAAAAAATTTAGCCAGAGATTTGTAGGAGACATACCTGGAGCAAGAGAGCACGAGAGCATTGTGGAGCAGTGAAATACATTCGAACAAAAGTATTCAGACAATCATAATTCCAAACCTCTGGTGATTCAAACCCTGTAGCATAGAATTTCAAACGATCTCATGATTAAATTTTATTGTTTTTTTTTACTTTTTCTGCAGTTCCGTTTTTACCCTAAACCCTTCATTCTTTTTGTTTCAACCCTTTCTTCTCCATATTTCTGTGATTTCAAAATTAGGGCTTTTCATTTTAAATTTATAGGGTTTTTATTGTTATATATAGGCCTATGACATCCAACCCATGGGACGACTTGCATAATCGGATCTCAATCCATGTCGACCCTTGCGTGAATTTAAAAAAAAACAGAATTTTTTTAATCGGTGTGCTCGGCATAACCTAGCGCACCGGTGCGCTGAATTATCTCAGTGCACCGCACCCGTACTGTTTGATAAAAAAATTAAAAACAACTTTTTTTAATCCATGTGCCATATGTAAAATAGGGCACCAATGCGCTATTTCATTATGGTGCATCGCACACGTACTGTTTCGCAAAAAACAATTTTTTATTGTGTTAATCGGTGCACCATGTAACATATAACACACCGCACCGGGTCTCCTAGTTGACAAAGAGCACCATATGGTGGTCTCTTGTTTGCGTGGGGCATTTATAAGAATAGGTCGCACCGCCCCCTCTATGACACCATATGCTACAAAAACTAACACTATACGATTTTTGTTATTTTGTCTGTGTTAATCCGTGTGGTGGTTGACATGTAATGCACTGGTGCTCCTTATTGACATAGAGCACCGTACGATTTTTTATACTATTTGGGCGGTGTGTTTATAAGACCAGCATGCATCGACGTCAGTGCGTACACCATGAAAAGTGCATCGGTTTCTTGATTTTTTTTTTTAACCTGAAAAGTTGACAATTTATTTATAAATTATATTAATGAATGATATGGTATAGGTTTCTTATTGATAAAGAAATGGCTGAAAAAAGATCAAATAACAAAAATACTGATAACACATTAAGAAAAACAAAAAAGCCAAGTTTTTTGTAAATTCTTTACAAAAAATATTATTTTTGAACTATATGTAAGTTTAACTAATATGTATTGTTTACTGTGTATCATGCAGAGCCACAAAATGATGAAGCTCGATAAGATTATTTCTGATCTAGGACCAGAAGAGCGTAAAAGCTTGATGGAAAAATTGCAAAACGATGAATCGAGTGAATGAAAAAATACTATCGATCCAATATGAGTTTCTTTTTTTAATTTCATTAATAATATACTTAAAATTATTAGATAACATGTTTCAAACAATCTATTAATTCACATATGTTTAATGTTCTACATGGACCAACAACTTAGAAAAGGAATGTTGTTCTAAGAAAAGAAAAAAAATGGAACATGCAAATGAAAACGAATTGCTCCTTAGCTCATCAAGAGCGGTGTTGGAGGTTAATGAAAGGGGGGAAAACTTTTACAAAAGTTGAGGGATCTAGTGGAATGAATGTGTAGACGTTCTTTCCACTTACAATACAAAAATTAATCCAATGATTCCAAGAACCAAATTTTATCTAAACTACAGGAAGAGTTTCCAGAGAATTGGTTACTGAGACATGTCAGAGTTTTAATGGAAAAAACGTACACAACAAAAAGGAAGGAATGAAAAAATAATATTCCTTTAAATGTTTTTCTAGAATTATTTATAAATATCACTTTTGTTATATTTACTTTTCATATATCAATATAAAAATTAAATAGATTATTGTCATGTTACATTTTCAGGAAGATTATGAAAATCTCAAAAGATGAACGGGCTGATATCAGAAATATGCCAGTAGGAATGTCCAAAATGGTGTACAAAGAGATGGTCAAAGAAATGGAAAAAATTGCATCACAGGAGGAGCCATCTCAACAACAACATGCTTGAAATGTAATATGTAATCTTTGAATTTTCGATCATTAGGTACAATAAATAAACAATTTAGCATTAAATATCAATTTTCAAGTATTTTCTTGCAGAAAAGAAAAGAAAATGGAACCCATTCAACACATAAAACAGGACGACAAGGAAGAAAAGGGTTAAATATCTAAGTTTGCGAGTAATTGTTACTTCCTTATAACAACTTAACTAGATTTCATTTTTGTATATTTTAAGTTGTTTTACAAAAATCATCATTGAATGTCTTCAAACAGGTGCTAACATACAAAGAAGAACCATCAGACGAATTGATTGACATTAGGTTAAATATGGGTTGTGAGTATATGTTGGCATATCATAAATTAATTGTGGAATTTGTAAGCATCTATCGATCTTGTTTTACTTAGCTTCGTCTATAATTAATAGAACAAACATATCTTTTATATTAAATATATGATTTGTTATGGGGTATAAAACTTGCAAGAAACAAAGTATGGAACTATGTCAACAGATGAAATCTTGAAATATGGGATACGACATGGTTTTGAAAAAATTGTGTATAGTTCATGAGTCAATTGTTGCTATGGTACGTCATTTCTTTTCGATTTACATTGATGTATAGTATTTAATATTGAAATTTTCATTATCCTCACAAATGTATATGCACTCATTACAGTTTATTTTAATGTTTGTAGATGGAAGGTGAAGAAGAAGAAAACAATCAACAGCATGAACAAAACATTCCTAAAAATAACCCAAGTCATGGAAGTAGATCGAGCAATGACAGCAGTTCAAGCAAAGAATGATGATCATTATGTTTGGATATCAAAGCAAGGCGTTGTATTTTTTGAAATATTTGTCTGTGAAATCAGACATTTTGTTTAATGTAATGGACATAGTGTCCCAATTGAAAGACAAAGGGATACCAATAACTATCCCATTTTGTATCACAAACATTGTCTTATTCATATATATATAAAATAAAATATGGTTTAATTTATTCTATTGTGTTCTTCATTGTCGATGTGAAATGTAACACCACGTATGATTAAATTTATGGATGATTAAATATTATAATGAAGAGATGTTAAATCTGATGATATGATATAACAAATTAATCCAAACATCACATTCAAATGCACTAATAAAAATTTAATTGATATGAATATTTTTATAAGGTATGTGTCGTCTTTTGATGAATAATGAATTTTTAAAAAATCACAATAATTATGATATGATATAACAAATTAATCCAAACATCACATTCAAATGCATTAATAAAAATTTAATTAATATGAATATTGTTATAAGATGTGTCGACTTTTGATGAATAATGAATTTTTTTTAAATCACAATAATTGCACTGTCAGAGGTCGATGTTTCTAAAAAATAAAAAATGAACACCGGTGTGTGTCGGTTACTATACACCAGTACGTTTATATGATACAACACACCGGTGCATTTCTGCGACCTATGGGCATCGCAAAAATACCAATACCAATTACAAATCTCAATGTGTTTTTGCGATACCGCGCACCGGTGCATTTATGTGAGACTACACACTGGTGCATTTGTATGACCTATGGGCACTGTAAAAAAATCAATACGAATTAGACCAATTGGTGCATTTGTCTGATATTGTGCATCGGTGCGCTTCAATAAGACTACGTATTGGTGCATTGATACGACATATGGTTACTACACAAATCCCAATACAAATTAGAATGTCCCCGTGCGTTGTATCACCTACATTGCGCCCGGTGTGGTTGTATACATTTAAAGCCCGGTGCATGCACCTTCGACCGCCCCAAGTCGACCATCTATATGACATGCACTGGTGCGTTCACACCTTAGTAGCGCACCAATGAAAAAAACATCTGTAATAATCTCCGGCCGCCCAGGTTTTTTAGTTGTGTTGAAATTCTGTTAAAAGCTCTGCCAAAACCTCCGTTACCAAACACGAATGTTGTAGAAAATGTTTTTTTGAAATTTTTGGCCAATTTTATAACACTAAAAACCTCCTTTATAACCTCCGCTAGAGGGTCTTTTCCTTGTAGCGTGGTAGGAAACCATTGGAGCTCTGAAACCCAAGGGAAGTATAGGCTGGAATGAGTTCCTGAGACCTATCTTCTAATAAAATTGTCTACTACCTAAGGCTCTGGTCCAAAGCATGAGGGGATCATAGGACGTGATTACCTCTCTCAAGGTTGGGCGGATCCATCAGTTATATGAAAGGAAAATATAGAGATAAGTATTTTTGTTGCTTTTCTTACGAGTTCAGTGAATGCATAAAAGAAAGAAGTGTGTATAACCATCACACTGTTACCTTTATTATTCATTTCTAATTAGGATTGAGCAATCTGAGAAAATCCAATTTCCCTAAAAGGTATAAGTAAGTACGAAAATTTAAATAAGTAGGAAAACTGGAACATGGATATTTAGAGAATATAAATTTATTATGTGTCATGCCGATGGAAAACATTACAGATTTCTACAAACTTAAATTCTGCACAGAAAATAGATCCTACATGACACAAACAGAAACTATGTAGACAAAATGGCACCTACTTGTTTCATGCAATAGAATTAATTGTGCTTACACTATCAGAGCTCAGTAATTTAATAAAGAAACCATAAATATGGTAGAATATGGGTAAACACATTAACTGTAAATTTATAATGTTAAGGCTCAAAAGCTTAGAGCCAAGCCTCATGGTGACAAGGCAGGGGTCATGGTCCTCTGGCCATTTCAACTGGATATTTCTGTAGCACACAATAATAATAAACTGAGAAGAATTATGTTGTAGAAATAATTTTAAATACCAACTGTCAAAAGAAGCTAATATAATTATGACTTATATCCTAAGCTATACAATTCTTTACACAATTAAAAGAACAACAAAACACATTTCCATATAGTTGAACACTTCATGTATGCAGAAGACCCAAACTTCTTATCTAGTCATAAAACCCTCAGGTGGAAGAAAAAACCAGATATACACATGAACTTTACATTCACTGTAAAAGTTATATATTGAGTACAAGATGAAAGAAGATAAAATTTAAACCTCTAATATCTGTCGTAAGTTCTGTGCGAAATCACATAGAACTAACTCTGAATTTAATAATGAAAAACAAGTATATCGACATCATCTTAACAATAAGTACGTGGTGCAAAGGCCTTCAGACCTGAGAGGAATAGTTCTTTAGAATACTAGGAACAGGAAGGCATAACTATTCAAGCTAGTTTGAAAAAAAAAAGTATCACTATGCCAAAACCCTTTAACGAGTTCTAGGACTCAGAAATCCCTTGCATGCAAGGAGTATTTGTGGCCAGATGTCACACCTGTACACATAGAGGGTATAACCCTCAACAACGAAGATAAAATGAGCAAAGGAAGGATGCTCAGTGGGTTTGTTGGGGGCATACATGTGTGGCCGCTTTAGAAATATAATGTCGAACCCGAATGACCCATGTGGTTTCGGCTTAAGCCAAACCTGCGCCCAAAAGGAAATTTCAATAGGGGTTAAAACACAGAATAGGACTTAGCATTAACCCATAAAAACAATGAGAACAAAATAATTAAATGAAAACCAGATTTGAAGTAAGAAAATCATTATGGTCACGATATGTTACCTTCACAGGCAGGGCTTGTAATGGTCAGACTCGCATCCCTTAACCGGAAGGAAAAAGTAACCCGACTTCAAACGTTATGTTTCTCTTTCCATGGATAAAATAAATCGTGAAACGAAGAAAGTCCAACCGATAAACCCTTATCTGGGTTAACCACCGAAACTGAAACCTCTAAAAATTCCAAACTGTAAATGAAAAGGCAAACAACAGAGATGTACCTATAATATGGAATGGATCAACATATCACACAGAAGGAGGAGACATTCACCGTAAACCAAAAATAAATACAACAAGGAATAAAATGATTGAACCCTAGCATAAGAACAAAAATAGTGTAAACATTGTGCACAATAAATGGTTAAGAATGAACCCGTCGGTGATGAGCTAAACCTGCAACAAGGTAACGAGCTATTACCTCAAGCATCCATTCGGGACATGCTAAACTGTCGCAGGCACAAAGAAAAGTTGTAGAGCTAAATGGACTCAAGCGACGCCGAAGAATGAGCCGGATGGAGAGGCATGGGGTGGGTGGTTACCCTAACCATCCCTGCCTTCCTCTTGACCATTCGATTTAGGTTTTCAAAGATCAACGGTGTCCAGACCTCGATGGGGATGAAGCTTCCATCCAACCATCGCGACAGACAGGTGGAGGACTCTAGAGATGAGGTGGTCAGACATTTATGACTTTAATCAAATTCGCAAGGATAAAGTACTAGATTATCATGCACAAATAATAACACCCTCATGACAAGCATATATTATATAGAAAATCAAACATAAACTATATAAATTGTATTCAACATAATCCTAAGTACAAATGAAAATGATGCTCGAATGAATTGATAGGTAAATTTGTTTGTGCACTGGTTCGGATATGGAACATCCATGCAGTAATTACTTCCATTCATATAAACAAATATTTATTTTCTCGTTACTATATTCATTATACTAACGTATAGATACATCAGTCCATGAAATTATTTACTAAACTCTTGTGTTTCATTTATATATATATTCCCATTCATTATATCAACACTACTCTTAAAATATGCACATGATTATTCTTATAATTTTAAACTTAAATGATCATTCTAAAAAATAGTTAGAAGGACTAATTTCAATACTTAAACAATAATTTAGGAAATCTGAATAGTACTCGAGCTCACAAACTTCGAGTCGGCATACATGGTAATGTCCTTCCAAGGTTTGAATGTTTTAACATATACTATGTTTTTTAGTTGATGGTCCCTTTGGGATTCCCACCGTGTTTGACATTAATATACCGTGTACCCTTACCATGCTGATTGAAATTGAAATAATGTAATAAGGTCCTTTTTCAGTACTTAGATTTTTCATTGCATATAATAACCATTGTGAAGATTGAATGTCGGTACAGTTGTATTGAGGGGTTTTATTAATAGTTTTGAATATCACATATCTCGATTACTGTGTTGACCTCCACCTGTCCCGCGCTTTGATCTTGGGAAACTTTGTTCGTCCAGTTCTTATCCTTGGGAAATCAACGGTGCCAAAGCAGGGGAGGATGGTTATAGTAACCACCCACCCCATCCTTCCGCCTGTGTTTCATTTCTCCCGCCGCCGAGGTCAAGATTCAACTCTACAATCTTTGGTTCATTTCTCATGTTAAACTTTAGGTGATTTCCTCTATGATACAGTGTCGTCTATGGAATGACCATGCCGCAGTGGTCTTGCAGGTCCACAGAGGTATTGCAATACGTTTTATTTTATTCTTTGCTGGTCATTACATTAGGTTTAATACCTGCAAATTCATTCTTTCTAAATTTTGTTTTCCCTTTGCAACAGTATGGTAATATGAGGAGTTGTGACGCTCTGTTCATATTGCAGGTTCTCTTGACTCTCCAAGGATTCAGTTTCGTCGCAGAGGGAGACATACCAACTATGCCTTTGCACAGCCTGCCAGGCCTTCTCAGCATAGCAGGTATAGTTCTCGACAATCTTTATATTACGATATGTTTTATATTTAGTTTTTGGGTTTTCTTTTCTTTCATGGCCGTAGCCCCACAACCTCAGTTGTGAACGTAGGGTTTGGAATGCCAGTCGAGGTTGATTTCAGGATTCTCCTAAGAGCTATGCGGGTATTTCCTTATCGGTAGGTTCTTCTCTTATTCATTTTTCTAAGGCCATGAATTCAATTAGTTGGGTTTTACTCAAGTTGGTCACCACGGCTATCCCCTCTGTCTCCTGCAGGGACTTGGGGTTTTTCCATCGTGAACCATTTTTGGCCTAGTTGTAATTTTCTTGTTTACTGGTTAATGTTTACATAATGGATTCCACCCGGGCTTGGCCCTCTTTGCTGAATTACTTAGTTTCATGTTTAATTAAATTGTACCATATCTATTGAACGGAAGAAAGGACTTCGTTCCTCAATTTAAACTATGGGTTCCTCCTGCATGTAATAGTTCCGGCTTCAAGTTGTCACTTTCTTATATCTCTATTTCAGTGAACAAACAATATAAGAGGGTTATCCTTCATATAAATGAGGATTTTCTATTTTTCGTTAATTTCTAGAATCTACAGGCATGTACTTTCTGGTTAATGTCGGGCTCTTTTGTGCATTACTTGTGTAAGAAATACTAGAATGTTAAATTTGTTTTCTTCTGTGACAATCTAGCTTATTATTTCAATTTCCCACTAGTGTTCATAAGGGAATGTTTAAATAAATATATACTTACATATTTCCCGGGTTAATGGCTAAAGGGATGTGAACCCAGACCCATCCCTTGGGTCTGGGTACTAAACCCGTAAGCCAATACCCATGAAATTTTTTCTGCATAATAAACCTTTGGTCTGTATTCTCTTACTGCACTATTCACTATGCTCACTATTTTTGTAACCTTTAATGCACTATTTTCACGTCATTTTTTCTATTAATGTGTTTGAATATAATAGTACTAGGTTGTTAGACATAATATCATTTTCGTCGTAAGTTGTATTTACTAAGTTGTTTTAACATACTCCTTTCATTGTAGCCCTTCATTTACTATTTACAGTGGACACTACTTATAACCATTATAACAGAGAATAAATTTATAGTTATGTCATACAGTAACACTACCTGAAACATTTCTAATATATTTTAATTTATAATTGCAACTTACAGTAAAAATACCTATAATCAATTATAACATTATAGTAAGGTTTATTCCTGTTGTTATCAATGTTTAAACTGTAAATTCAAGATACTTAAATACCTATCTCAAAGGATTCTTCGAGTAACTGATGGTCCTTCGAACCTTGAGTGAGGCTATCACGTCCTTTGCTCCCCCCTTGCTCCTCAGCAGGGCCTAGGTAATTTACTGAGACAAGAAGTTAGACCTCGGGATCAAAATATAGTCTTTACTTCTCTTGGGTATTTCCTGAGCCCCAATAGTTTCCACACTAGCTCTGGATAACTCATAGCAACATCCTGTTGCTAAACCCCAGCATTATTTCTACACATAACCCCTTCCCTTCTTAGGATTTTCCTTTTAATCTTTTTTGGGAAGGTAACTGTCAAAATTGTCTCCACCTTTACCCTGGTTCTTGGAAATCATTTACCAATCAGTTACTTCCTCCTTTTTTCTCAAGGAATTTATTAATTAACTCTTTTTTTTATAAAAAGAAAAAAGATAATATATTAAAGTATTGTTAACGAATATCCTTATTTGTTACTCATTCAAAATTTACCATAACAAGTTTATAGACTAATAAGTAAATCAAAACTGAGTGTTACATCCTCCCCCACTGAAACAAACATTGTCCTCGGTGTTATTTGTTCAATGAGAACAACTTCGTATAGGCTTTGTGAATAACATGATCATCCTCCCTAGTAGCCTCCTTCGGGCCAAAATGCCTCCACGGCATTTTAACTTGGGGGATGACTCGCCTCCAGAGCATTGTTTATCTCCAATCTAGAATATTTTGCGGTTCTACCAAGAACCCGTCGTCTGGTTCTATCTACATACAACAATTGTCATAATCAGCTCAAATCAAACATCTATTTTTGATACAAACGTAATACATTTTTGACTTACATGTATACCCTGCCAATGTATCACATGTTTGGGATCATGTACATAACGCTTCGATAGTGATACATGGAACACATTATGTACTAATATATGGCTTGGTAGGGCCAGTCGATAGGCCACTAGTCCTATCCTTTCCAAAATCTCGAATGGTCCGCAATATCTAAGAGCCAATTTGGCACAAGAATTCCACCTCAATGTGCTCTTTTTTGGTTTAATTCTCACATAAACATGGTCCCCTACCACAAAATCCCAGAAAGTTATTTTCTGATCAGTATAAAAAAATTTCTGGTCTTGAGCTGCCTTCAAGTTCTGCCTGATCTTATTTACTTCCTGTTCCATTTCCACTAGCATGTCTAGCCCAAGCATCATCTTGTTTTCTAGACTGCTCCAATTTATAGGAGTTTGGCATTGTCTTCCGTACAATGCTTTAAAGGGGCTCATCTTAAGGGATTCTTGATATCCGTTGTTGTAGGAAAACTCAATCAAATGCAAATATTCTTCCCATATCGTAGGTTTTTTCATCATGTACATGCGCAACATGTCTTCTAAAACTTGATTCACCCTCTCTGTTTTCCCATCCGTTTGAGGATGGTAGGCAGTACTAAATTGTATTTGCATCCCCAAGCTAGTAAATAGCATCTTCCAGAAAGCTGATGTAAATTTTACATCACGATCAGAGATGAAAATTTGGGGAATACCATGTAGTCTAAAAATTTCTTTCATGAAGATATCAACAATTTGTACTGTCTTGTAAGTTGACTGGACGGGAATGAAATGAGCCACCTTGCTTAGTCTATCAACTACCACCATAATTGAATCATTGTGTCTTTTGTTTCTAGGTAGTCTAGTGATGAAGTCGAGGGAAATGACTTCCCACTTTCATTCTGGCACTTGAATAGGCTAAATAAATCCTGTGGGATGCTGATGCTCAACCTTAATTTTCTGGAACTCCAAGCACTTGGTGAAATATTTCGCAATGTCCTTTCGCATCCCAGGCCAGGAATAATCTTTCCTAATTGCATTTAACATTTTCTGATATCCTGGATGTCTTGCATAAGAACTCATGTGATGTTCATCCAAAATAAATCTTTTTAAATTATTTTGATTAGGGATATATGTTATTTTCCGGTAGACTAGGAACTACTTATCATTGATTTCATAGTCTAAATGTTTTCCTTTCTCTTCATCTTCTTTTGCTTGCTGCCATAAGAACTAATATCCAAGGTCTTTCTTGGTTGCCTCCAAAATTTGTTATTTAAATTTGAATTCAATTTGGTTAAAGTAAAGCTCATAGATGCCATGCAGTTTCCTGCTTAAGGCATCCGCCACCTGGTTCTCTTTACCTTTCACGTGTTGAATATCAAAATTGAACTCACTTAGGATTGCGTTCCATCTTGCTTGGCGAGCATTCAGATCAGATTGTTTAAAATAGCTAGTTAAACTATTATGATCAATTCTCAACACGAATATTTTTCCTAACAGATAATGTCTCCATATCCACAAGGCATGCACCATTGTAGTCAGTTTCAATTCATTGGCAGAATACCTCTACTCATGATCCTTCATCTTCCTAGATTCATATGCTATGACTCTTCCTTCTTGGGTCAAAACCCCTCCTACCCCCTCCTTACATGCATCAGTGCATACTTCAAATTCTTTACTCGGATCTGCTACTTTCAAAGCAGGGGCGGTATTTAACAGCTCTTTCAATAACTCAAAATTATTCTGAGATTCTTGAGTCCACTTAAAGACTCGTCCTTTCTGCTGCAATGAGGTAACGGGAAAAGATATTTTAGAGAATCCATTAATGAATCGTTGGTAATAGCCAGCCAAACCCATAAATGAATACATGTCTGCTAAATTCTTTGGGACCTTCCATTCCATGATTTTCTTTATCTTTTCAAGGTCCACAGCAATCCCTTCAACAGAAATCATGTGTCCCAAATATTGGATCTGCTTCTTCAAAAAGTCACAATTACTAAACTTAGCATAGAGATGATGTTCTTGTAACATTTTCAGCACAATGCGTAGATTCTCCTTGTGCTCTTCCATATTATTGGAGTAAATTAATACATCATCAATAAAAATTAAAGCGAACTTATCCAAGAATGGGTGGAAAATTTTATGCATTAATCTCATAATGGTTGCTGGTGCATTGGTTAACCCAAATGGTAACCCCACGAACTCATAATGTGTGTACTGGGTACGGAAAGCTGTTTTTGATATATCTTCATGCTTAATCAAGATTTGGTGATACCCTGACCTTAAGTCAATCTTAGAAAAAATTGTAGCTCCTTTTATTTGGTCAAACAATTTTTCTATGTGTGGTAATGGATACTTGTTTTTAACAGTCAATTTGTTGAGATGTTGATAATCCATGCACATTCACATAATACCGTCCTTCTTCTTCAAAAACAACACTGGTGCTCCCCATGGGGACACACTAGGCCAGATGTAACATTTATCCATCAATTCCTGCAGCTGCATTTTTAATTCTATTAATTCAGGCACACTCATTTTGTATGGAGCTCGAGACACAGGTGCTGCCCTAGGTATTAATTCTATTGTAAAGTCTATATCCCTTTTTAGTGGAAATCCTAGTATTTCCTCAGGGAATACATCTCTAAAATCTTGCACTATAGTAATATTTTCCAGCATAAGGGTCTTGTCTTTGGAATTGGAGAATCCTACCTAGATTGCATAGAGTTGACACCCCTTCCTTATGCATTTACTCATTTTAGATGTTGTAATGGGTCATAACTGTAATGGTTTCTTAATGCCCTGCAGTTCTTGACGTGTACCATCCTTTGATTTAAAATAAATAACTTTATCCTTGTAGTCCACTAAAGACCAATGTTTCTCCAGCCAATCCATTCCCAACAGAATATCATAAGATACCAGAGGTAGAATTTTGATTTGTACAGTTATTTGCTAGTCTCCAATACTAAACTCACAGTTTGATACTTTGGCATTGACTCGTCTTCTTTCCCCTATAGCCAGTTGAACTAGCCAAGGATTCTTAAATTTCTAATTCTGTAATTTACAGTTTTCAACTATACGGGGGTGTAATATGTGGCTCAAACTGGCCCTAAGGTCAACTAAAATAGAAACATATTGGGTTTGTAGCTTACCTTCTAATTCTATCATATTTGGCTAAAAATCCGCTTGCGGTCTGTTGTAGCCACTACAACACCACCCAAAATTTTGGTATATTAAAAATTTCGGGTCCCCCTCTGCTCACTTCGCCATTAGGGTTTTGACCCGGCCTATAGTCAGTGACATCCCCGTGACCTGATTCCAGCCCCTCACAAACCTTCTCATCAACATGACAAGATGCTTTTGCTGCAATCACGCCGTGTGTGGGGGGTATCATCACGCATACACTTGAATGGAAGCTTTTCTGTACATAACATATGTCTATTAGAAGCACGTTCACCATATATCATTGAGGCATTCTATTTGGGTACCCCACCAAGTTCATAGTCCCATGTAGAGTATTTGGGGACATCATTCTCTAAAAAGTAACTGCCAACTAATGGACATTATAATGTCTCATGCAGGACAATCCCACGAATGATATACCCAACAATGTCATCACCACACTGAGGGAAAGAAACTGAAACTAAAACAACAAGGGTGCAGTTGTGGAACATGACACTTTCATACCCTGTCCATATAGGGATGAGAACTAAGGTTACAGTTGAAAACCTTGTCAAGGCGGATGACAAGGATCTGTAAAAATTAGTCCAGCTTTGGCAAGGAAACAAGTTGAGATTGTTGGTGAAATGAAAAGTCATTTAAAATGCTTTCATGTAGGATGTCGGGATGCATTGACAAAATTGGATGGGGTAATGTGAATGTGCAACCATGTTGGGTTATAATGCTTGAGGTTCTTGACAATTTTCCACATGACCTTATATATAGCAAAAATCAAAGTTCTCCTTGGATGGAGGTCCTGCTTGAGAGGAAGTAGCACGAGTCTTCCATCTCGGAGATATTCAGGCCCTTGCAAGATCCACTAATTAAAGGGTGCATGGACATTATAGAAAGGAAACGTGCTGATGCTGGCTGGGGCGCTAGAGCATTTTTAGTAGCAAGAATAATTTGTTCAAGGATTGCTCCAAAATCACGAAGGGCTTGGATTCCTACAGGTTGCCTACAACTATTAGAGGTTTTGCATGGAGCACTACCAAATATGTCTTTAATTGCATCAGATTTCAGCTATCTACCAGATATAAAAATCTATGGTGAAAGGTCCCCCTTAGTTTCAAGCAAGAAAGGTTGTTGCAATGAAGATTATGTTTCCTACCTTGAAGCTAAGGGAGATGCAGACGTATTCTTTCCAACAGAATTTTGATCTTGGAACGCATTGATCATTACCATGCGGAAGATGGTAGTGAATTGATTGATGATAAAACTCTCAAACCAATCAAGAAACGACGGTCAACTATTCTTGATACGGCTGATCTTATGGTAGAGTTTGGTCTTCCATCTAAGACAAGGACAAAAGATGGTTATAATCCTCTTTTGGATGGTTTTAAGAATACCAAGATTTACCTTAGTGTGCCTACATATAACATGGTCCAAAATAAGTAGCCTATAAAAGGATTGAAAAAATGAGGAATGCCTGAGAAGTCAAAGATGCAGCTCGGTGACATACTTTAGCCGCCCATATTAATGTCTTGACGTTTTTACATGCACGATATTACATGGAAGTGAGACATATTTCCAATTATTGATTTTTCACTAAGCAAATAGTTTCAAGTTTTATCTGATTGGACAGTTAGTCATGTATCAAGCAAAAGAGGAAAATGGATGCTGCTCGAGAAAGGGGTTGGAGGGGCAAGTTCAACAGAATAGATCGTATTATTAACCTGGGGCTATTAGGATGAATGGAAAATGCCCTCTAACTCCCTTGGAGGTCAGCATTATACTGAGAGGAATGGGATTTGATAACAAGCCTAAATTTAATTAGCAGCTGGGAAAATATACAAGGCATTGACGTTGCATTGCTTGCATTCTGAGGTTTGTAAGTCCCCAAGGAAGAACATCGCATTTCATGTATTAGTATTAGAGGGAATGTCTATCATTCAAGACGAATCGTGATGGTTTGGGATAAGTTACTCACTAATCCCTAGTTCACGTAGGTTGTGGTTAGCTTGATCACGCTTGTCAAAGCCCTACTTAGTGTGCGACTAAAAGTCCAACCATACCTGGTCGGGTCGAAATATGCTATAGAATCGAAGGTGATTCAAGAAAGAACAAAATGCTCGAATGAGATAAGCAAAATAAGAGTGAGGCCACATGCGTATGGGCATTGTGCGTAGAGTTGAATACAACACCAGTTGTGCACCTCGAAAGGAGAGCTATTACAAGCCATATGTTTAATAATGGCCCTCACACAAACAAGAAGCCGCCCATACTAAGCCGGATCAGATGCGCAGAGTTATATAAAACTATTCGGGAAAAGGTGCAATGCTACCCAAGGTCACGTAGGTCTGGGAATAAGGGTGAAACGATCCATCCTAAAATTTGCGCCTCGGCGAGAAACGCATTACATCTCGAAGACCAACATCGGAAGCATCAAATTTCCAAAATCTTTGATGGCTCAAATCAATCCAGAAGCAGGAACTCGTACTATCAATGGCTCGAATAGAGACATACTGAAAAACGTTTTTTGAGCTCGATCGATGCTGAAATAACGCTAATAAGTCTGTTTCGTATCACTCTTCCTACCATTGAAAAATGAGCACAGATTATGGATTCAGTTGGCGCAAGTCGCGATTGGCCCATTACAGTAATGATGTTGAAGCCCTTGGATGAGAAGGTAGTGATCGTCGGTTGTGGCCGTGCAGGAAAGGTTTTAGCCGTTCTTGTCGCAACCATAACGGGCGATGACTCTGACTTAAGAAATCTGACCATTAATGGGGAGTGCGATCGAACTCAAAACGTTAAAACTGCAACAGTTGGCGCTGACAAGAGATGCCATTCGAAGACGCCTCGTGTCGAGGTGGGTTTCGAATAAGCTCCTGCGAATGTTGAACATAGGGGCGGATGTTACCCCACTGTTCACAAATTCAATCTCAGCAAGCTCGCGCAGACAATTGGCAGAGATGGAATCTGCGTTATTTCAGAGACAGAGGGTGAATAACTATTCACTGTACCAATGAAATGTTGGGGAATGTTTAAATGCTGCGACCATGCGACTAGTTTGGGATGCAGACAGGAGACCTCCATATGAGTCGCAAAGTCGCATTTCAGGTCCTCGGGGAAGTGAACGGAAGATGCGACTCTTCTGAATGACAGCTATGCGACCTTCACAAGTCGCAGCCTTTCTTTGGTCGCATAGTCGCAACTCCTCTTAGAATTCAGGGGCTGTGACTTAACTGTCACTGCGACTTTGCGACCTCTCCCGAGTCGCAGGGTCGCACCCAAGAGAATACACACCCGGTGCGACTCTTCGACTATGCGACCCCCCACACCACAGTTGCGACCTCCACACCCCAGTTGCAACCTCACGCCGAAGCAGTGCCTGTCAGAGATTGGGTACGATATTATACACGTCCCTAAAGTATGGGTGTTTTATTATTTACGTTCTTAAGAAGATAAACACTTACGAGAACACATGGAGCCTCGCTTTGAGGACGCATCTTTGTGGTTGGACACCATCGGATGATTATCTCTAGTGTGTAATAAATTATTTTGGAAGAGCGTGGCTACGGTACACCAAACACATTGCAAACTACGTAGCATGATCCCCAGCACATGCGTTATCCATTTATGGGTAAAGAGGCCAGCCTCTTGAAGGTGTTGCATATGTTGTTCTCATTGCTACTCTTCAGCCAAATGAAAGTGGAAGGAGGCGTTACGGTGGGAAGAACTGTGTAAAGGAATGGCTATTCCTTGGTACAAGAAGAGGTTCCCGTGTTGGGTTAAACTTGACACAGGCCATGAGTTTAATAAATACGCAGAAGGAGTCTCTACGAGAAGCAATCAAACATATGACGGTAGATAAGAGAAAGCGCATTTGTGTCAATATCTTCTGCATCGAACATTAAAAATGCATGCGCTCCCGCAGGCCTGCCAATAGGAACACCTCAGCCCTTTTATGCCTTAACGACTGCTGGTATCCTTTGCCTTCTGCGTTTTGATGTTGCAATTACAAAATGGGTTGATTTGAAGATACAACAAGGTTATGGGCTCGCTGTTTCAGAGTCGCTTATTGCTTGCGCATGTGGCAAGGGTGTTGTTCGCCTATTCATGCAAGAAACTCTTTTCTATGACAGAACATAGCCCAAGCCAACGCCACATGGGTACCATGGGGTAACTGCTGAGAAAGTTCGTTCAAGTTTCCATGTGGCACATAACTCAGCAGAATTTAACTTTCCAGATGCCGTTGCTTGTAGCTTTTTAGCTCCCTAAAAACTTGCTATTATATATGGAGATCACAACCTTTATGTGTGGGATGTACATAATTTATCAAAGATCTCCAGGGTCTGTGCATACTTTTCGCACAATGCCTGTATATGGGATATTTCTAATCTTCTACCAAATCAAAAGCTGGAAACCAGAAAATCATTACATTCTATGGGAAATGGCAGCAAAGGGTCTTTTTGTGACGGGTTCTGCAGATGGTACAATAAGGCTATGGGAGCTTGTTTTAGGGATGGAAACAAAAGGGATTCGTCACGAAGCCCCAGCATTAGATTCAAAATCGACTAATATTTATTGCAAGGACACACTTGGTGTCATATATCCAGAGATAAGTGAGGATCCTATCAAGAAACAGTTGGAGGCAAAGAAATCTGTGATCTAGGTCAAGGTTTTCGTTCATTAGCTGTTAGTGGAGCCTCCATAGGAGCAGATAGAGACTGCCTGGCAGCTGGTGATTGTAGTAGAAATATACATGTTTATAATCTAAGAACACTTGACAACCCAGGGGTCTAAGTTTATTATTTGCTAAATCATTCCTTCAGCTAACTAAATGTGTTTTAGCATCAATATTTTAAAGACATGTGACCCATGTTACATTGTTTGCAGGTAGAGGTAGTTGATGCGCAGAGCCGAAGCTAGGGTCTTCTCTAGCATGCGAGGTGGATCCTTTCAAAGCTCGAAAAAACCACACTTTAAACTCAAAGGTACCTGGTCACTTTCACGAGACAGAGATGCAGGAAAATAAATCTTGCTGCGAAACCCAGAGATCACCGAAAAAAGGTTGCAGGTTGTAGATTGCTCAAGGTCGCAGGTCGCAAATTTCCCAAGGTCGCAAGTCGCAGATTGCCCAGGGTCGCGGGTTGCAAATGGCCCAAGTCGCAAGCCAGCCCAACAGTCGGGAAGATCAAGAGTCAAGGGCAACTCAAGAGTCATCTCAGCCTATATGTACAACTTCGAGAAAGAGTACCAGGGACTTTTTAGCTCGCCAATTGAAGCCCATGATGATAGAGGAATTGTTGCTAGAGAGCTAAAGGCACTCAGCTCTTGGTATCAAGTAGAGAGGGAGGTATCGAGGCTAGTGTTTTGTATCATGCATTGAGATGAATAGCCCATGTTCCACTATTGGGTTTTGATGAGTTATAAACATGTATTTGACGTTGCAGCAGCATTAATAATATATTCTCCTTTCCGACACTGATTCACGTGCTTGTTTGTGGGGATAGTACTAGCTGTCTAATACTTCATTATGTTGTACGTCTGCTTTCATGCATGCCATTGGTTATGAACTATTTCTCAGTGGTTGCATGTATGTTTGCTTTTGGATTAGTGCTTATTTTTTTCCTTGCCACGGCAGTGATCTATTGTGAACTACTTTGCAGTTAACTTCCGGCGTGTTTTCTTTCACGTATGTCTGACTGGTTTTCAGCTCACTGATCCCAGTCACGTCATACCCCCCTTTTATTTTTGCTGCTTAGACTTGATTGTATCTTTGTTTATGGTTTGTTAATCTTGGGCTGATTTTGCTTCACTGATTGGTCATTTCATCTTCGCCTCTGCTCCATCATCTCCTCATCCGACAACCAAGAGTGGAAACAACTATGGCGGCAGCCGGGCCCATATACCGGATGGGGCTCCTATCCCAAACGGTGTGAAGTCTGATTGGGACCTTTCACCGGGGAGACCCCCCTTGTTGTCGGCAGTACAATTTTGCCCGTCAACACCTCCATTATCAAGGCGTTTCACCGGCTTTACGTTATAATCCTCCTCCTTTCCTTCGATGTGATTTAACATAGGAACGCCTTACGTTCAGATTTGAAGACCTTTGGAGTTCACTTTTGAAACCACATCGCATCTACCCAACATCGCACTTCGCATGCCATTGTTTTTAACTTTTCCTTAGCACTTATCTTTTAAATTTTGCGATGTGCGCTTAGGCGATCTGGCCCCACCGCATCACGAAACTACATTTTAACCATTACTGTGGACATATACGCGGAACAGTGGTTGTAGGGTCACACAATATGGTGACCAATCACGGTGCATCGCATATTGGCAAACTAAACATATAACTTAAATGGTAAACAATACAAACGCCGATGCGAAGTTGCGACGTAATCTCCATCGTAGATCTTTGCCAGATCCAACGGCCTCGCTGTATCGTCTCACACGGCCATCTCCCGTCCTTGTCGCATCGCAACCAAGATACTTTACCTTGCGAAGTCTTAATGCTAAACTCTAAATCCGCTGATGTGCGATATGCGCTGGATCGTTGTGCCAACACGTGGCTCCTCCCTTTATCGCATCACAAGTTTCAATTCTTACCGCATCGCAAGTTGTTTTGTTGAACTTGCGAAGTCCTTAACACATAAACTTGATAATCGCCGATACGAATTTGCGCTGTGCCGACACGTGGCCCTTTTCCTCATCGCATCGCAAGATATATTGTTTGACTTGCGATGTCATCTCAGCCGTCGGTCTCTTCCCCTTCAGATCTGTGATTCAATCCTCGCCGTCCGATTGCCTCCTTTGGAAATCTTCTAAGTGTTTCTCTCTTAGTCGATTTCTCTGCTTTCTACCGTCATCACTCTGCAACTTGGCTATCCTTCCTGAGCTTTATTCAATCTTTAAAATTGTTGATCTCTCCTGAGCTTGCGAATGAGCCCGACTTGACCTTGTCTGGTGTGCAATGTTCTGAACGTGCCCATCGGTTTGGCTCTTGAATTGTTTTGCGCGTGAATAAGCTTGACTTGAGCCCTCCTGCACACTTTTCTCTCTGCTGCTCCTCTGGCTTAGATTACACCTCCAATGCTGCTGCTTCCTTGATTTTGGTTCTGGTGCACCTGTGATGACGAATCCTCATTGAGCTTGTGGTTATCCTTTCGTGCATATTACAGGTCTTTTTGAAATTTTAACAATTGTTCCTCAATAACCTTGAACTGCTCAGAACCTCTCTTGAATTTTAATTGAGTCAAATTAGACTACAAAACAACACATCTTGCAAACAAAGGACTTGACCTTGATTTAGATGAAGGGTTACAGTCCCTGACCCTTTCCCGGGATAGGTGGCATTGTCTCCAAGGATAATTTCCAAATTTGTATCATTTTCAATCAAATTAGAGAGGGCCTCTTTATATCTAGTGAAGTGCCTTGAGGCACCACTATCAATCAACCAATTATCTAGGGTGTCAGGAGGAGATGCAGCAGAGAGGGCAGATATAAGAATATATTCATTTCTCTTGTTATCAACAACATTAGATTCATCATATCTGGAGTTCCTTGACCTCTTGAAAGGTTGACCATTTCCATTTCCATTTCGATCAGAGGGAGCTTTTCTCTTTCCTTTGTTGTTGAACTTGTTGTTCCTTTGATTTCCATTCCCCCAGAAGTTGTTATTGTTGTTGTAGTCATCATCTCGGGGAGAGTCCCTTTTATTGGGGCACTCTCTAGCATAGTGACCAAACCTGTTACAATTGTAACATCTACCCTTCCTTCCTTTGGGACTCGCTCTTCCTTGATTTTGATTTCTCGGACCAATATTTTTCCGATTCTTTGCATGAGCGGTGAAGGCAGTAGGTTCACTTCCATTTCTATTTGAGGGATGGTCTCTCTCCATCATCCTTGTCTCCTCTTGAGTGCATTTCGTCAACAATTCATCAAAATCAGGAATTATATTATTATTGAGAATAGTGGTATTGAATACATACCATGCCTGGGGGACTCCCCCAAGAGCAATGAGAGTGAGCTCTCGGTCAGCTATGACCTCTCCAATAGCTAAGAGATCATTCTTGATTTCGGTGAGCCTCATGAAGTAGGTTTGGATGGAATCTCCCTTGTCTATCTTGATGTTCTTCAACTTGTTCTTCAAAAAGAGAATTTGATTAGCATTGCTAGCCCTGAACATGCCAACCAACTTATCATACATCTCCTTAGATGTACCTAGCTTGGAGATATAAGTAACCAAGTGCTTGTGAATAGAATCCCTGATGATCTTTTTCGCCTTGTTTTCCCCTTTCTTGTACTTTGTTTTAGTGGTAGCAGGTGCATTTGATGGAGGCTCAATGATCTTTCCCTACACATAATCCATAACATCTTGTTCCTCCACGTCAGATCCAAGGACATTTTCTAAGCATGATAATTAGACTTATCGTTAAGCTTGTCATCAGATTTGAAGTATGATAAGGATGTTGAGAATTTGGTAGGGCAGAGTTTAATTCAATTCTCTACTTGATAATTACTTGTGAACCTATTTATCTTACTTAGATCTTCTCTTTATTAGCTTGTTATGTCTTTCATCAAGTCAATTATCAAAACACAAGAGACACAAAGTTTAGGCTCTTCAAGCTAGGGCCAAAACCTCTCCCTCTTGGAGAGGAAAACCCACAAGTAATTCTTCTTATGGATCTTCAATTGACAAGTATCATGACCATGACACAGATCCTTGACACCAATATGCCTTCAAGACCTTGTCACTGCTCTTTCTTGACTCGTTATGTTGATCTTCCCTTCCTGCACTGTGCTACACCAACACTAGGGAAACTCGGTCCCTTATCTAGCAACCCTTACTATTGTTCCTCTTCAGCCTCTAAGAGATTCCTTTACTAAGTCCGAAATCCTTCCTTTGCTTGATACTCTTTACAGAGTTCCTCTAGTGTTAATCCAAGTTGTCATTGATGGCAACAGGTTGATGAAGGAGAAGCCAGATCCTATGATTGATAAGCCTAACAATGAAGATGACCTCTTGCTATTCGCACACATCCACCGATGATTGGCTCCAGAACATCAAACGATTTTTGAAGTCAAAATTGGATTATGAAGATGCCGCGTTAAGTTGAAGAGAAGTCGGCCTTAAAAAAAAACGCCCGCTCCTCAAGTCGGCTCCCTTACGTAAACTTGGAAATGCGTATATATATAATGCGAAATCATTCTGACGGATGAGTTCAAATAAGAATAAACAAACAAGCAAGAAAACAGCGTGAAGAAAGAAGTTCACAACTCGTGAACTAAAAAAATACAAAATTGATATTCGTTGAAACGCTCACGGTGGCATCAAATACTATTTCGACCTATTGACCACACTTTGTCAACGACCCCACAACAGTACACCCCCATTTTTTCAAATGGGAATATCTTGTTCGACGTGGTCACTTCATCCAGATTTCATCGTCAGCCGATATTTTGTTATAAATGATGTAAACCCATTCTGCATGTTATGATGTAAATGATTTAAGTAAGACCGTCAATGTATGTAACAACCTAGGTAAGCCTAGTATGTTGTTGATGATTTCTATCCTAGGAGGTTTTTTGTCTCACTGATTCACGTAAGTGATCGACAAAGTTTTTCCCTCCAGCCTCACCCCAAAGCTAGGGTGGATTTTGTCATCAGCATGCTAAGTGAGTCCTAGTGTTTTCTATGGAGTCATTGTAAAAGTAGTTTGAGCTACTTGGTCTACTAGATCATATTTTGAGTCGCAGAATTGGGTATTTATTTGAGGGTCTATATGAATGGGTATTCCCCCTTCATGTGTCTAAATGTATTATCTTATGTAAAGAGGGTTGGAAAAATAATTAAAATCCCCTCTCATTCAATTAAATAAATTTTCTGGTCAATTAATAAAAAAATCAAAAGCCTGAAATTTAATTAATTTAGGGTCCTAAATTAGGATTAAATCTTTCAAAGGCAAAATTTGTGGGTCCTTGGAAAATGATTTTTAAAAGCCCCATGCCAAGGGAATATTGAGAATTTTAAGAAATTTTGGATCTTTGGGCCTTGGTGGTTAAGTCAAAGTCAAAATTTTGGGGTAATTAACTCAAAAATATTTTTTTTGAATTAATTAAAATTGAATTAAATGATAAATTCCTTTTTCCCCCAAATTTATAATTTCAACGCCCCTGATTAAAAGATGATTAAATCTTTTGGACGGTCGAGATTATTTTGACAAGGATCATCCAAACTAGCCGTTGGA
The DNA here is from genome assembly GCA_034641835.2 of Pinus albicaulis. NCBI lineage: Eukaryota > Viridiplantae > Streptophyta > Pinopsida > Pinales > Pinaceae > Pinus > Pinus albicaulis. Next base: position 1,057,869,210 of record CM076572.1, on the reverse strand, counting down.
GATTTTGTCCTATAAATTTAGAGGTCTTTGTCAGTCTTGAGTGATCCGATCTTAGAATCGTGCACTTGTCTTGGAAGCTCTTGTGAATTTTCTTTGATGAATAAAGCATAAAGACTTTGGGGTTACAAATTTTGATATTCCTTCTCGGATTTATGTGGTGAAGTGTCTCTAAACTCTGCTACTTTGTTTGGAATTTTATGGTTGATGGCCTTCATGGATTAATCTGCATACAGGTATCTTGTGCAGTTTTTTGGATTCATAAAATGACATTTTGATTTTTCTAAAGGGTCTCATGTTATTTTCTTAAATCTCTATCGATCTAAGGTTCAGATCTAAGTGTGCAAGGAAATTTTTTTAAGTTGAGCGTCTGGGGAAGTCTTCGGTTGGACCAGCCGACTTTCATATAACATAAATCTGAAAAGTTCATTATTTGTTAAACTCCAAATCTATCTTACGAAATTGGTAGTTTTGCAGGGTCTTCTAGGGCTTGTGTCTCTCCCTAAAATTTTAAATCTCTAAAAAACTATGCTAAAATGGATTCAAATCTGGCCATGAGGGCTCAGAGTTGTAGATTAGTTTGTAAATTTGTAATTTTAAAGATTTGTAAGGGTTTAATCATTTTCTTGGTGTGTATATCTTCAGGATCTGACTAGTTTCTTGTAGGTTGTGAGTTTAAATCAGAATTTTTTAAGATTTTAGCTAGATCCAGCCTCCAAGGGCCAGATCTAGCCTCAAACTATTACTGTGGGCAAAATCTGAGCATTATATGATTAAACGCAGTTAAACTAGCATCCTGAAAATCTGAGTAAATTTTAAATCTCGTGGTCAAATTTTTGAATGAGCTGGGTTGGTTGAGATAATCTCTGCATACTTGCTGCCCTCGATACCTCCCGTACGGATCCGTACGCTGGCCGTACGGATTTCTTCATTCCTTCTTCACGCTGCCTTATCCTCTGCATCCGCCATCCCATTTCTGCCTGAGCCATCTACTCACCACCTAACGTCCCTGCAGACTTTTTTGCTGCCATCATGCTCTATTTCTTTCACTCCGTCCAGCTCTTCCACAGTCGACCTCTTCTCTGCTTGCCGTCCTCATTGCCGTCACTCGAGCCCCTTCACGCTATCGAACTGCAACCTAATCAGCGCCTCCATCGTGCTGTCAAGCATCTCTGCAGGTCGTCTCATGTTACCCTCGCTCCAAAATCTTCACGTCTGTCGAGCTCGCGTCCAAGCTTGCCTCTGTCGATCCTCATGCTTCGTCTGTCGTCGTGCTCCGTCCAATTTTGCAAAAAAAAAAAAAAGGGACGCTCAAATGTAAATGTTAAACCTTATGTGATGTATAGATTCATTTTTCCATAGCGTTAGTTCTTCCGTTTATGAGTTCAGTCTTAGGTTTGATTTTATGTTTTGTTTGATTCGATTATAGCGTTAGGATTTAAATTAAAATTTTTGTTTTAGTTGAGTTTGTTAAATTCGATTTTGGTAAGTTTTAATTTTAGGATTTAATTTTTTTAGTTTTAATTTAGTTAGTGCTTTTAGATTATAATTTTATAATGTCAATTTTGGTTAGCGTTAAATTTTAGGATTTTTTTATTTTTAATTTTTTTATTTATTTTTAATTTAGATTTTAAATTTAGTTTGATTTTAGATCTAATTTAGATTTTAATTTAGTTTAGATTTGTTTAGATTTAGATTGTAGTTTTAGACTAGGGATTTTAAATTTTAAATTTCTCATTAAAAAATAATAAAAAATAAAAAATTATAAAAATTTCAAAAAATTTCAAAAAATTCTAAAAAATTTCTAAGTTCTATAGTCAAATGAGCCTCAAATTTTTATCTGAAGATTGACTGTGGAGTATTTTAATTTTCAAATTGGGTTATAATCGAGATATCGTAAATTCGGAAATATTTCAAGCATCTGACATTTACATTCAATGATTGTTTCATGATAACTTTGTTTCAGTATCTTAATGAATGATCGTGGCACTTTTTATTGAATATCATTGTGGTCATTTAGCAGCAGTTATACATCCAATACTTGTCTTTAATTGCATAACGGGATCTTGTTTGACTCCATAAGGCACTGGTTTTAACATAATCAATCCGTGAAGTCTCGTTAATTTTATCAAGTATTTGGTGTTTTAGCTGTGTCTCCTGGATTCTTGTCCTTCATTTCTGTTAGGGTTTACCTCCCTTAGCTTGCAAGGAGACAGCTTGGATAGAGAGATTGGGGATAAAGGTGATAGCCCCCAATCTGAGCCGTTGTCGCGGTGCCTAGACAATCTGTGCGACAACATTTTTTGGCACCGTTGACGGGATCCATTTATTGGACTTTAGCTTTACGACATTCATCTCTTTATTCATTTTTCATCTTAGGTATCTGAGTTAGCTTCCTGTCCTAGTAGCGACTCCATTGGCTTCATTTTCCACAAGGACTTATACGAGAAGGCATCCAAGTAGCTTGATTAATCCTACTCCAGATCCTGAAAGGGTTTTTAGAGTCCGATTACACAAGCTCTCTTCTCGTACACTCCTTGATAATCTTGGCCAGGAAGCTCTCTCTGATATCCATTCTCTTTTCTGTGATCCACCTCAACTCGATATCATGGAAATTTATGGCCCGTGCAATTTTTCTCATATTCAAGGTTATCCCCATGATACCCCTCAAACCGGAATGGATAAATTACCTATCTTTCAAGGAAATGATGCAGTTAGTGTTAAATCTCATTTGTTTGCTTTCACTAACTGGTGGAATAGATTTGCAGTTGCAAATAATAATTTCGATGATGTAAAGACGAAAACTTTTGTTCTTACTTTTGGTGAGGATGTTGCTGAATGGTTTACTGAAAAACCTAATAATTCTTTCGATACTTTTGAATCAATTGTAACTGCCTTTAAGGAAAAGTACGGTGATAAAAGGGAAGATAGGCATTTGGTAAGGGAGATCAGTACCATAAAAAAGAAAGAAAATGAAACGATTGAAGAATTTAACAGGAGATTTAATGGTATCCTTAGAGAAATATCTCAAACTCATAAACCTCCTGATGGATCTCTTCTGAATTTTTACATTGATGCTTTTAATTCTGAAACTTCATATGAGTTAAGGCGGGCTAAAACTGCAAATTATAAGGCTTGTCAATCTTTAGCTGAAGAGCTTGAAAAAGATAAAAAGGCATCTGGGAAGTCTGAAATTTCTGGTTTTGATAGGGCTGCAACTAAGTTAAAAGGACCTAAAGGTAAGATCTGGTTTGGATATTGATTTGGGTGCATGGTTGAAAAATGCTAAGATCTTGGTACCTTTTACTGAGGCTATAAAGTTTCCTAATCAGAGAGCTAAAGTTTTAGATGTTCTTGGAGCTTCACATGTTAATGTTACTCAAAATGAAACTCCTGAAGTGTCTTATCAAGATGCCCCTATATACTTACAAAAAATGGAATCGGATAACAAAGATCATCAGCCATTTTTTGTTACTTTGATGGTTAATGGTTATAAATTGAATAATTGTATGCTAGATTCTGGTTATTCAACTTGTGTTATGACTAAGAGGGTCATGGAACAGCTTAATTTAAGGGTCTCTAGACCATACTACAACATATGTGCCATGGATTCTAAGAAAATTGAAGTTCATGGGTTAATCAAGGATTTACAAGTTCATTTATCGGTTTACCCTGATATCATGAATGTTATGGACATAGTTGTAGTTGATGTTCCGGATGCTTGGGGTATGTTGTTATCAAGAAAGTGGGCTTCTGATCTAGGAGGAAGTATTCAGATGAACTGGTCTTATGCTATGATTCCTTCTCCTAGAGGTGAAGGGTTTGTGAAGCTTAATAGAGAACCTTAAAGAAGATTCCATGTAGAAGATCCTAAAAGACCTTATAATGAAATAATTAAGGAAAAACCTGACATGGGGAATTATGCTATTATGTCTAATTTCACAGTTCCCTTAGATGACAAGGTTGATGAGAAATTTGAGGACTTAAATGATCAGGTTTGGTACATGCATTTTGATGGTGCAGCATCTAGGTATGGTAAGGGTGCTGGAATTATTTTGAAATCTCCCCTTGGTAGTGTTTTAAAGTTTGCTTATAGACTTGAGTTTGATGCAACCAATAATGTCGCTGAGTATGAAACTTTGTTGTTGGGTTTTGAATTGGCAAAGGCTTTAAGAATTAAGTTGCTTAGTATCAAGGGAGACTCTGATCTGGTTATCATGCAAGTTAAGAACAAATTCACATGTAAGAATCAGAAGTTGAGGAATTATCGAAATGTTGTATGGGATGTTATGGAACACTTTGATGCTATTAACCTTGAAGCTGTCCTAAGAGAAAAGAATGCTTTAGCAGATGAGCTCGCTGTGGCCGCTTCTACCTTACAATTATCTGATGAATTAATTAAGGAAAAGATAAAAATGGAAATTATTTTCAGACTGTCAGTCCCGGATAATTCAGAACATTGGCAAGTTTTTGATGATGAAAAGCAGGTATTCGTTTTCTTAATAATTTGGATGAGTTTGAAGATTTTCGGATAAGTTCTAAGGAGGATGGATCTGAGGATCATGATGATATTGTAAATCCTACTCCTTGGAATATTGTTGCTTTGGAGCAACACTTTGATCGGCATGATGCTACAAAGTTGAAAGAGGAGAATAGAAAGGATCTAGGTGAATTCATTGAAGTAAATCTTGGTACTTCTAAGGATCCTAAGATTGTTAAAATTGGTAAAGGTACTAGTGAAGAAGAAAGGAAACAATTGATTAATTTACTTCATGAGTACAGGGATGTTTTAGCATATTCTTATGATGAGTTAAAAGGATATAGGGAAGATGTCATGCAACATACTATCCCTTTGAAAAATGAGAATGCTAAACCTTTTCGTCAAAATAAATCCTAAGTTAGCTCCTTTGGTTCAGAAAAAACTTTCGAAAATGCTCGCAGCTGGGATCATTGCTCAAACTAGACATTCAACATGGTGTTCCAACTTGGTAATTGTTAGGAAGAAGAATGGTACCATTAGACTTTGTGTTGATTTTAGAAACCTTAATCTTGCATGTAAAAAGGATAATTACCCTTTGCCCAACAAGGAGACTATGTTGCAAAGAGTAACAGGTTCAGGAATGTCATTGCTAGATGGTTTTTCTGGATACAATCAAGTTTGGGTTAAAAAAGAAGATCGTCACAAAACTACATTCACCACACCATGGGGTACTTTCGAATACATTAGAATGCTTTTTGGTTTGACTAATGCTGGGGCTACTTTTCAAAGGGCTATGGATTATGCTTTTAAAGGTTTAATTGGAAAAATTATTGAAATTTATGAGGATGATCTTACTATTTTTTCTAAAGATGGTATTACTCACATAGGTCATCTTAGGCAGGTTTTTGATAGATGTAGAGAGTTTGGGATTTCCTTGAATCCGGCTAAATTTGTTTTTGGGGCAACTGAAGGGAAATTACTTGGTCACATCATCTCCAAAGATGGGATCAAGATTGATCCTGAAAGAGTTGAGGCAATCCAAAAGATTCCTCTACCTCATAATCTTAAATCCCTTCAGTCTTTTCTAGGAAAAACTAATTTTCTTAGAAGATTTATTCCAAATTATGCAGAAATAGCTAAGCCTATTCAAAATCTTCTTAAAAAAGATGTAAATTTTTTATGGAAAGAAGATGGTAAAAAGGCTTTTCAAGGGATTAAGGGTGCTATTGCTCAAGCTCCGGTTTTGGCGAGTCCTGATTACTCAAAAGATTTTATGATTTTCTCTTTCGCTTCTGAAGATACTATTGCTGGTGTCTTGTTACAAAAGAATAAGGAAGGTCACGAACAGCCTATTGCTTTCATGAGTAGAGCGCTTCAAAATTTTGAATTAAAGTATACTACTATGGAAAAGCAAGCCTATGCTTTGGTTAAGTCTCTTAAGCATTTTAGGACTTATGTGAGTTATTCTAAAATTATTGCTTTCGTCCCGCATTCCGCGATTAAAGATATCTTAACTCAAACTGATTACTTAGGGACTCGTGCTAGGTGGGTTACTAAAATTCAAGAGTATGATCTGGAGATTAGACCCACTAAGTTAGTCAAAGATCAAGGCTTGGCTGAGATGTTGACCGAAGGTAATGAAAAAGCGCTTGGTTTGATCTGTCTTAATGATGCATCTTCACCTGAGCTGCAAAGGTTAGGAGAGCATGAATGGTATAAGGACATTATTCATTATTTGTTAAATCTTACATGTCCTGACCATTTAGTTGCTCATAGAAGAAAGGCTCTTAGATTAAAAGCCACTAAGTATTGCCTCATGAAGGATGGCCTTGGATGGAGAAATCCTGAGGGGATAATACTTAGGTGTGTTGATGAAGTTGAGTCTAAAAAGTTGATTTCTGAGTTTCATTCAGGATTTTGTGGTGGTCATTATGCTGCTAGAACTACCGCCCACAAAATTATGAGAGTTGGTTATTTTTGGCCTTCGATTTTTTCAGATGTTCATAAATTTGTTAGAAGTTGCCAAGCCTGTCAACTATTCACTAGGAAGCAGAAGCTAGCTGCCCTGCCCCTACAACCTGTGGTTGATGAGGCACCTTTTCAACATTGGGGTCTGGATTTCATTGGGAAATTCCATGAAAATTCTAGCAATGGCTACTTCTGGATCTTAACTGCAACTGATTATTTTACTAAATGGGTTGAAGCCATTCCTGCTAAGAATGCCAATGAAAAGGTCATTATGGACTTTATTGAAAATCAAATCATTACTAGATTTGGTGTCCCTGCTAAGATCACTACTGATAATGCCAAGGCTTTTAGTTCTCTTGAATTTTCATCTTTTTGTTTTAATTATGGCATTACTTTATCTCATTCATCTAACTACTATCCTCAGGGTAATGGCTTAGCTGAATCAAGTAATAAAAATCTTATAACCATTATCAAGAAGATAGTAGGAGATAATAAGCGATCTTGGGACAACAAAATCAAGTATGCTTTGTGGGCAGATAGAATTACTAAAAAGAAAGCTACTGGTAAAAGTCCTTTTAAATTAGTTTATGGCTTGGATGTAACTTTGCCTGTTCACCTTAAATTGCCAGCTTACCAACTCCTTCAACATTTTTCCACTGATAAAGGTGCTGTTCAAAATAGAATTGATCAGATTGTGGAGTTGGATGAAACTCATACGAAAGCTTTAGATAATATGTATAAGAATCAATCTAACATTAAGAAAAGCTTTGATAAGCCATCTAGATCTAGATCTCTGCAGGTTGGAGACATGGTATTACTTTGGGACAGAAAAAATGAGAAGCCTGGAAAACACAAGAAATTTGACAATTTGTGGTTGGGACCTTATATTATCAGAGGCATTGCTGGACCAAACTCATTCCACTTGAGCACATTGGAGGGCGAACCACTGCAGCTACCTGCGGATGGCCAACTGCTCAAGTTGTTCTTCAAAGATGACATCTGATGCCATTGGACATCCTCTGTATTGTATTTCTAACCCTACTCCTTGTTATTTCAGCATTTCATTTTGCAGTTAGAGTAGATTTACTTTTCATGTTAAGTAGAATAATAAATAAAAAAAGAGCTTCTATTTTTCATGAGCTTAATGTTATATGATTATATTTGGATGGAGCTACTTATGTAATCTTGTGTGTTGCTTGGATGCAGATTCTGGCTTCTCACATTCCTCCGATGAAGCAACGTGTCCCCAAGTAGAGCCAGCTGTTGACCACACTTTGTCAACGACCCCACAACAGTACACCCCCATTTTTTCAAATGGGACTTATCATGTTCGACGTGGTCACTTCATCCAGATTTCATCGTCAGCCGACATTTTGTTATAAATGATGTAAACCCATTCTGCATGTTATGATGTAAATGATCTAAGTAAGACCATCAATATATGTAACAACCTAGGTAAGCCTAGTATGTTGTTGATGATTTCTATCCTAGGAGGTTTTTTGTCTCACTGATTCACGTAAGTGATCGACAGAGTTTTTCCCTCCAACCTCACCCCAAAGCTAGGGTGGATTTTGTCATCAGCATGCTAAGTGAGTCCTAGTGTTTTCTATCGAGTCCTTGTAAAAGTAGTTTGAGCTACTTGGTCTACTAGATCATATTTTGAGTCGCATAATTGGGTATTTATTTGTGGGTCTATATGAATGAGTATTCCCCCTTCATGTGTCTAAATGTATTATCTTATGTAAAGAGGGTTGGAAAATTAATTAAAATCCCCTCTCAGTCAATTAATTAAATTTTCTAGTCAATTAATAAAAAAATCAGAAGCCAGAAATTTAATTAATTTAGAGTCCTAAATTAGGATTGGAACTTTCAAAGGCAAAATTTGTGGGTCCTTGGAAAATGATTTTTAAAAGCCCCAGGCCAAGGGAATATTGAGAATTTTAAGAAATTTTGGACCTTTGGGCCTTGGTGGTTAAGTCAAAGTCAAAATTTTGGGGTAATTAACTCAAAAATAAATTTTTTGAGTTAATTAAAATTGAATTAAATGATAAATTCGTTTTTTCCCCAAATTTATAATTTCAACACTCCTGATTAAAAGATGATTAAATCTTTTGGACGGTTGAGATTATTTTGACAAGGATCATCCAAACTAGCCAATGGAGATTTTGTCCTATAAATTTAGAGGTCTTTGTCAGTTTTGAGTGATTCGATCTTAGAATCGTGCACTTGTCTTGGAAGCTCTTATGAATTTTCTTTGATGAATAAAGCATAAAGACTTTGGGGTTACAAATTTTGATGTTCCTTCTCGGATTTATGTGGTGAATTGTTTCTAAACTCTGCTACTTTGTTTGGAATTTTATGGTTGATGGCCTTCATGGATTAATCTGCATACAGGTATCTTGTGCAGTTTTCTGGATTCATAAAATGACATTTTGATTTTTCTAAAGGGTCTCATGTTATTTTCTTAAATCTCTATCGATCTAAGGTTCAGATCTAAGTGTGCAGGGAAATTTTTTTAAGTTGAGCGTCTGGGGAAGTCTTTGGTTGGACCAGTCGACTCTCATATAACATAAATCTGAAAAGCTCATTATTTGTTAAACTCCAAATCTATCTTATGAAATTGGTGGTTTTGCAGGGTCTTCTAGGTCTTGTGCCTCTCCCTAAAATTTTAAATCTCTAAAAAACTGTGCTTAAATGGATTCAAATCTAGCCATGAGGGCCTTAGATTTGTAGATTAGTTTGTAAATTTGTAATTTTAAAGATTGTAAGGGTTTAATCATTTTCTTGGTGTGTATATCTTCAGGATCTGACTGGTTTCTTGCAGGTTGTGAGTTTAAATCAATTTTTTAAAAAATCTGAGCCAGATCCAGCCTCCAAGGGCCAGATCTGGCCTCAAATTGTTACTGTGGGCAAAATTTGAGCATTATAAAATTAAACGCAGTTAAACTAGCATCCTGAAAATCTGAGTAAATTTTGAATCTGCTGGTCAAATTTTTGAATGAACTGGGTTGGTTGAGATAATCTCTGCATACTTGCTGCCCTCGATACCTCCCGTACGGATCCGTACGCTGGCCGTATGGATTTCTTCATTCCTTCTTCATGCTGCCTTATCCTCTGCATCCACCATCCCATTTCTGCCTGAGCCGTCTACTCACCACCTAACGTCCCTGCAGACTTTTCTGCTGCCATCGTGCTCTATATCTTTCACTCCGTCCAGCTCTTCCACGGTCGACCTCTTCTCTGCCTGCCGTCCTCATTGCCATCACTTGAGCCCCTTCACGCCATCGAACTGCAACCTAATCAACTCCTCCATCGTGCTGTCAAGCATCTCTGCAGGTCGTCTCACCTTACCCTCGCTCCAGCATCTTCATGTCTGTCGAGCTCGCGTCCAAGCTTGCCTCTGTCGATCCTCACGCTTCGTCTGCCGTCGTGCTCCGTCCAATCTGCAAAAAAAAAAAAAAGGGATGCTCAAACGTAAATGTTAAACCTTATGCGATGTATAGATTCATTTTTCCATAGCGTTAGTTCTTCCGTTTATTAGTTCAGTCTTAGGTTTGATTATAGCGTTAGGATTTAAATTTAAATTTTTGTAGTTTTAATTTAGTTAGTGCTTTTAGATTATAATTTTATAATGTTAATTTTGGTTAGCGTTAAATTTTAGGATTTTTTTTTTTTTTTTTAAATTTTAGATTTTAGATTTAGTTTGTTTTTAGATCTAATTTAGATTTTAATTTAGTTTAGATTTGTTTAGATTTGGATTGTAGTTTTAGACTAGGGATTTTAAATTTAAATTTCTCATTAAAAAATAGTAAAAAATAAAAAATTATAAAAATTTCAAAAAATTCTAAAAACTTTCTAAGTTCTATAGTCAAATGAGCCTCAAATTTTTATCTGAAGATTGACTGTGGAGTATTTTAATTTTCGAACTGGGTTATAATCGAGATATCGTAAATACAGAAATATTTCAAGCATCTGACATTCACATTCAATGATCGTTTCATGATAGCTTTGTTTCATTATCTTAATGAATGATCGTGGCACTTTTTATTGAATATCATTGTGGTCATTTAGCAGCAGTTATACATCCAATACTTGTCTTTAACTGCATAACGAGATCTTGTTTGAATCCATAAGGCACTGGTTTTAACATAATCAATCTGTGAGGTCTCGTTAATTTTATCAAGTATTTGGTGTTTTAGTTGTCTCCTGGATTCTTGTCCTTCATTTTTGTTAGGGTCTACCTCCCTTAGCTTGCAAGGAGACAACTTAGATAGAGAGATTGGAGATAAAGGTGACAGCCCCCAATCTGAGCCGTTGTCGCAGTGCCTAGACAATCTGTGCGACAACATGACCTGTTTAGAAGCATACGCTAGGACCTATGGTGACTCCCCCTTGCGGCTGTAATTGAGACTTTCTTGCGGGTTCCATTTTATTGCAGGATTAGATCGAACGTCATTTTTATTATGCCATCTGTCGGATGAGAAGTTGTGATAGGAAGAAAAACATTAGTGGATTCCAAAACTATTCCCATATAATTATCTCTTCTAATTTGCAAAACATTTGAAAAAAAGGAGAGAAAAATGAGGAGAACTGACGCATATATCTGAAGCTGCTCAAATGAATTAATTCAAATCTATGGAAGAAATATGTCTTAAAAATTTATGTGGAAAATTTTTGAGATCCCTGTACGACTTCTTGAAAACCATTTGCAGACCTGTATAAAATTAGCATTGTGAATCCTTGCAGAGTTGTGGGAATATCATTTTGGAAATTGGTGACTCCTCTGCAGAACCATTGAGGTTTATTCTAGAACGAATTGTAGACTTGTGGAAGACTACACTTTCAAACCTATAGCAGCTTGAACTTGTGTGATTATCCTTGGCTGTTATGGACAGATTCTAAACTTGTATTCTTCAGCTCGGACAGTGTTGCCTTAAGAGACAAGTTCGTGAAGACCCGTGGCTTATACCCCTGCAATTCAGACCCGATGATCTGATGAATTTGGAGGCCTGTACAAGTGAAGAACTTGAAGATCTTGGACAGTGAGTATATTAAAAATCTGAAGCAGTATTGTGGAGAAGATTATCAATTGTTGAAGTAAGTCTTTCATACACTCTAGTTGTTAAAAAGTTGAAGGGTTGGAGCCCTAGGGGTTGGAGCCCTAGGGGTTGGAGCCTTAAAAAGGATAGGGTTGGAGCCCTGGGGGTTGGAGCCTCTAAAACAAGGTTGGAGCCTTGAAAAAGATAGGGTTGGACCCTAAAAAGTCCAAGTTGGTGCTTGGCAACAGGTTGGTACCTGATTCATTGAAGGGTTGATGCCCTCACACATCTATTGTACTCAATTATGTTGAAAAGGGACTGAAGTTCTTATTAATCCTTAATAATATCATTATTATACACCTCTCTGTTTTTTAATTGTGAAGAATCCAACTGGCAAAAATTAACAATTGAAAAGAAATATTGATTCACCCCCCTCTTAGTATTTCCAACATCTAGTTGCCAAGACTCCTCCTTACACATTGTTGTATAGACCTTATCCCTTTCTGAGCATGCCTTTGTAGTCTCTCTTTCTGCGGTATATCTCCTCCTTTGCTTGCATTGTAGTTCAAACTTAAATCACAGACTTCAACCGAAAACAAAGAGCCTCTATTCTTTGTTTTACTGCCTTTATTGCTTTGCTGGAATGTCTCCTTTCCTCGCACCAAATCGCAGGACTAGATGAGGTAGAATGGACCCGTAACAAAGGAAGTTTGTCCCTCTTCTTCCTTCTTTGTTTTGCTCCTCACTGTAGTCCTTCATCAACAACATTCACATATTCTCTTTCTCTCTTCTTATTCCTTGGACTCTCTACTCGGGTTAAGTCGTACTCGAACCCATCTCACTACCAAGGTTCTCCTTTTGTTTCATACTTATCAGGTTCTTCATAACTTCTTCATGGAGATGTGATAGCTAATCATTCTAACTGTTATCAGATGTTGATTAATCATGTTATCTTAAGTGGCTATAGGTACCTTTTTACGAACCCTTCTTCCAGTTTCTTCATATACTACTTCCTCGGGATCTTAATACATAGTTCCTTCAACATTAGAACAATGGTTGCCAACCACCTCATATTCTTCATGAGGTCATGTAATGTTGATTCCATCTTGTCATTATGTAGAAGAGTTCAAGGCATGTTTTTTTAATGCCTTCATGTATCATGTAGAAGGAATAATTCCTTCTTCAATCATGCTTATGAGATAGAGCCTTCTAACCATCCTATTTGCAACCAAGGGATGATACGACTTCATGCATACCTCTTCGTTCATATGATCATCTAGACTTCCTTTAGCAACTTCCTTCTCCTTGATTGAAGATGAAAATGCTTCAACCAATTCGTCATGCTGCACTTCTTCTTGTTACCATACCTTTGTCCTTCTAAACTGTGGATCCCACATTAGGTGGAATGTGGACTATCTATGTATCACTTGCTTCTTCCAAATAGAGGTGAACCTTTTCAACAAAGATTCTGGTGGAGGATCTTGATGATCCTTTGTAATATCCCGAAAGGGAAATAGATAGCAATACGAGCATACCACAATACAGAAAATACCAGAAATAGAACATAAAGCAAATACTCATAAAAATGCCGGAAATGCTAAGCCATTTTATTGATCTGAGAAATATGATGAAATACAATAGATGATCAGAATGATAGCACCTAATCTTGCTCAAGGTAAGTGAAGAACTCACTCAGAAAAGACAGGAAATGGCTGCTCTAAGAAACTGCATCCCAGCTGCTGGAAAACTGCAGGAAACTGTTGCTGCTGGAATGAACTGGAAGCTAGGGGCTGCTCCCCTTGCCGGAATGAGCTGAAACTCTGAAAATCACCTGTACTCGCCAAGTCGGACAAAACCCAGAAACCATATCAATAATGGTCAGCCTCCGAAAATCACCAAAGAAACCCTCCTCAAGGAATTACGCTGCCTCTGCAAGGCTCAGCGCAGATGCCAAATGAAAATAGCTGAAACAGTGCCACAAACTCCTCAGGAACCCTTCTACTAGCAAAGACTGATCCTTTACTCCGGATATCAACTGAAACTCCTGCAGAAACCCCGAACCGGAACACCTCCAAGAAGAACTGCATCCTATCTCCTAGGGACTGCGCAGTCACAAGAAGAGCCCAGCTCCTCAGCAAAACAATCAACGAAACCTCCTGCTAAAGACTGAAGAAATAACCTTCCTGAGCAGGCACTCGAAGTCCCCTGGGGATAAGGGTGAGATCTCCGACCGGAGACACTCAATGCACTAAACAGTGCTGCAGACAGGCTCAACAGCCAGCGTGCTCAAGAAGACAAATGTCTAGCTCAAAATCATCAACAACAAGAATGAATCCAAATGAGGAGGCTATCTCGTCTTTTATAACGCTGACCTCTCTCCAAAACCCTAACGTGGTCTCTCTCTCTTCCACGTGCTCCTCACCAACTGCGCAGATGCTCCTAGAGGCTACGTGGGTCCCTTCCTCTGCATGGTGTTGGACCCCCATGGCTCCCCATAAGTTATAACGTTGTGCTACTAGGGAAATGCTCTAATTTGCTTAAGTGAGTTAGACCCCTCTTCTCACTTTTAATTTATTAATAAACTATAGTCGGCAAAACTATACGAAGTTGAATATTCCAATTAGTTATCGCTAATTAGGAATATTACAGTCCCCCTCGGCAAAATGTTGCTTGCCCTCAAGCAACTGAAGTGATGGATGCTGCAAAATCTGCTCGCTCTCCCAAGTGGCATCCTCATCCAGCAAAAATTGCTTGTCCTCGAGCAACGCTTGAACAAGCCTCCTCTCTAGCTGATGCTCCCCACCGATACTGCAAAATGTGCCTGGGTTCCACTGAAACCTCTCTGACCTCTGCATCACCCTGATACGAAGGGATATCTCAATGCCAGGATCCCAAAGTGACCTCTCACAGTACCAGCCAACCAATAATCCTCCCGGATCCCATCGCCCACCGTGGCCAATAATCGCACAAGTCCCACGGCTCGAACTGTGCACTACCTCTGGCTATGACCAATGCTCTAAGAGGTGAAGACCACCAACAAGCATCAATGCTCCCGGGCTCCTACTGCGCTGTACCTGTAGCTGCATATGCTACCCCTCCAACTGCATACCAACTCATCACCTCTCTCCAATCCAAGTTGTGACTCAATCCCATGTTGATCCTGCCCCCCTGAAATCGGGATGGAGTGCTGAAGAAATGATGTCCTGTGCCACCTTGCCAGCTGGAATCTATAACCTCTGTTATGTCCAAGGGCCCCTGCTCGACTGTGCTCCCTACGAAGAATATCGTACCATCTAGAGGGTACCAACTCATGATCTCCCACCAGTCCATCCTGGAAGAAGAATCCGATGTAGCAATAACAACGACATATGGAACACGCCTGAAGTGTTGCCGCCAACCCGTAATCAACTCCCACTGCTCTGCCCTGTCTGCCAATGAGAGCTGCCTGTAGAAGGAAACCCCTCTCTCTATAATGGGCCAAAGTGGGCAAGATATGCTGCAAGCTCCATCGATGTACTCCTGGAGAGTACTACTCACTGAAAGGACTGCAGCTCGACCGACTGTATGTACATCTATCTGTATCTCATCAATGTGTCGGCCAAAAGATGAATGCTCCACCATATCCAACAGCTCCTGCTGTCTACTAGCCCCCTGCATAACAATCCCATCAACCTCCAACATCTGTAGAGGATATGGATCTGCAACTGCCGTCATTGTACTCAGTGTCAATGCATCTGACTGCTCCTCCTCAATGGCTGACCTCGCGGTTAGCCGCATATCCATCACCGACTCGATGTGAGCCTCCATCTAGCTCTCCCCCAAAGGACTATCATGCATGATGTGCATAGCATCCTCCTCTACTGACTCAGGCTCCATCACATATAGCTCTGACTGGATTGTCACAAGTGTCTCATCGCCTAGAGCATCTCCCATAGAGTCCCCTGACTGCTCACCCTGTATACTGGAATGCAGCTCTGGTCTACTGTCTCCATCCCTGCGTGACTGCTCTCGCTCCCCAGAAGTGACCTCAACTGATCCTATGAACTCATATGAAGAAGAGTCCTCACCTGGCATACAGGAGGAAGGCCCTCCTGTTCTTCCTCTTCCACCTCATCTGCATTGAATAGGCCATCCACCCTCTCGATGAAGTGTCGATACAATGTCTGTTGTCTAGACGCATGCTGGAATGCTACCTCTGCTGAACCCAGTATCCTCTGCTCATGGATGATCTCAACATGCCCTGAGGGAAGAATGATGCATGTCTCCCTCATGACCCGCTCCCCGGGTGTAGGCTCAGCGATGACCGATGTGCCACCCCTGTAGAGGATCATCTCATCCCTCGACCTGTGGCTGTCAACTAGTAAAACAACCCAGTGCCACTGCTGAGAGGTCTCTCGCCTAGTGTGCTGAGTGTCATCCAAATATCTTGGGTGAGCCTTGCGTACCCCGCTGCTTATGCCCAAAGTGCCAAAGGACAACAACAAAATCGACTGTGCCAGTGAGTGATGTAGAAGAGGGTCGGATACGTGAGTCCCCACTGATACCATCAAGTATCGCTCATATGTCTCCTCATCGATCTTGGGTGAACTACTCCCAAAGGTAAGCCTGGTGTCCCTATCTGTGAGTCTCCCTGGATGCAACACTCTAAAACCCTGCTGTGCAGCACCGTATGCCCTCGCATACCACTGATCATCCATGTACTCCTCGACATGCCACTGCACATTGCGGCATACCTCTGTATACTGTTGGATACCCCAAGCTACTGTTGCACCACCCTGTACCGTCTCGTGCCATGACTGTGTCCAGGCATCGGTAACTCCTCGCATGCTCTCAATGTGATGTAGGACACTCCTACTCCACAATGCAATCCCACACACTACGATACAACACCATGCAACTCCGTGTCCACCGGAAGTCCACTGCTCAATGCTAGAGGCTCCCACACATCCCTGGATGTGGTGTCCTAGAGCTGTGCCTCTACATGTTGGACTTCCTCCAATCGGTATCATCATCTCCACCGTCGCATCACTATACCCGCCGACAAATGGATCATCACTCCAAATCCTCCTCGAGGGGTCCGAGAATTGAATCTCCCTATGTGTCAGTAGTGTTACCACCACTGCGCGGCTCCGCTGCGTCCTCTGTGCCCCACACAAAGGTGAAGAATCCTTGGCCCCATATAAGGCACCATCTGGTGGCCTGCCAATGCCACCTCCTCCGACAGGCTCCTGCCAAGGTATGTTGACCACCCCGTGATTCCGTGTATAAGTGTCATACCAAGACAACCTAGGAAGTCTTCCCATAAACTGGTTGGCCACTGGAGCTAACCACTGGAGTTGAGGAAATGTGCATGCTCAACTGCTAGGCCAACTGTACCCTCCAAGACATAGTCAATCGACCTGCCTGGAAAATGATAGGTGATCCCACCTGGATCCCAATGCCAATCTGGGGTTCCTGTACTCCCAGCGCCTGGAAACTCCTGCTGAACTATACTTGGGTCCACCACCATCTGCATAACCCACTCCACCGGGTACCAACTCAAAATCTCTCGCCATCCAACCTCAACATGTGGATGTTGTACCCTGTGCAACTCTGGTCGTCTCATACCGCTATCCAAGTCAACGTATGGGATCTGACTAGGTGGCTCCGTCTCTCTCTCTCTAATGGGAAGAGGTAACCCAACAACGCTGCTAGTCCCGTCCATGCATGCCTGAAAGGGAATGAACTGACGCTCGTGCCCTCTGGTTGTACCATTAGGGAATCCAGTTGTTCCCCAATGCAAGCCAACTTGGCCGCCGACTTGGCACAAGCCACTCTCATGCCCTCCAACTCCTTGTCCTGCAACAAAATGGCCTCCCGTACTGACGTGGCCTTCCCTTTCAAAACTCGAAGGTCTGCCCGAAGCCGATGATACCGCTGTCTGCGACCATCATCCAATCCCTCTGTATCTCCTAGTGCCTCATCGAATGTGGATACATCTCCTGTCGCCTCACCCATATGTTGTGTGCTACTACCACTCGAAGACTCGGACACGACTCCGGTCATCACCTCAATGGATGGCTCTACTGGTGTAGGCTCTACCTTCTCCACTACGATATCAACTGGCACGGTCAAGGAGGTCTCTAATGAGGGTGAGTCCTCTGTCACACTAGGTGTATCTTCGAACTCCCTACAATCCTGTGTGCTCTCATCCTCTAAGTGCGAGGTAACCATTTTGATGGTTTCCCTCTCTGATACTTGGTCAAGTTGGAGAGAGGTATCCAACTTCTCCACCCAGGCTTTTTCCGAACGCTCGGATGACCCGTCAAATGTCGGTAGATGGAATCTACCCACTGTGCGCCACAAGCCCCCGTCATGTAACTTCCTGTTCCCTCTGTGAAAGTTGCGAGGTCTGCTATCCCGCTGGAGCTGAACAAAATATCTGAATGGAAGGGCATCCCTGAACTCCTGCCCATATGCCTGATACTCAGCGAAATAATCACCCATGTGGCCAGGCTCTGGCTCCTGCTGTGCTCTTGCCCCTGTGTCCGCACCCAGAAAAGTGGGCATGGTAGAACGTGTGGGTGTATGTGATGCCATATGCTGAGTGGCATCATGCTCCAGCAAATGGAGGGATGTGCCTGAACCTTCGCCAATCTGGAAACCCCTTGGGGTTTCACGCTGTCTAGCCTCCACAACAGTGAATCTCTGTCCCATCACCTCAATCTGCCTCGACAGATCCTGTACTGATTTGAGGAGAATATCCTCAAATCTCTTTGCACCATCATCACCTGCCATCAGCTCCTCCTGCTATGTGTCTACAGGCTCCTCATGAAATGGCACTGCTGCTCCAAAACCATATTGCGACTTGTCTTCGGCCTCTGATTTACCCACTGAAAACTACTCAGAAAATTCTAGGAAGTTGGGAAGGTGATCCTTGCCCAAAACCCAGAAAAACCTCAAAAGGGTTTCTTCTAATTCCAAACTTCAAAATTTGACCCTTTGTATTTTGGCGTTTTTGGTACACCAACTGCTATTGCTCTCAAAATTCCAGCAAACCTCTCAGATGACTGGCTTCCCCGATGTCATAGACCACAAGTCGAGCGAACTATGTTTGATACCATTGCAATATCCCTAAAGTGTTAACAGATAGCACATGAAAAGAATATCTGAATGTTGCCCTTGCTCGTAAATAGAATATGTTAAATACTCAAATGCCTAGTAATGTTAAGCCATTTTATTGATCTGAGAAATATGATGAAATACAATAGATGATCAGAATGATAGCACCTAGTCTTGCTCAAGGTAAGTGAAGAACTCACTCAGAAAAGACAGGAAATGGCTGCTCTAAGAAACTGCATCCCAGCTGCTGGAAAACTGCAGGAAACTGTTGCTGCTGGAATGAACTGGAAGCTAGGGGCTGCTCCCCTTGCCGGAATGAGCTGAAACTCTGAAAATCACCTGTACTCGCCAAGTCGGACAAAACCCAGAAACCATATCAATAATGGTCAGCCTCCGAAAATCACCAAAGAAACCCTGCTCAAGGAATTACGCTGCCTCTGCAAGGCTCAGCGCAGATGCCAAATGAAAATAGCTAAATATGTTTAGCAAACTTCAACCTCCTACTGGCAAAGACTGATCCTCTACTCCGGATATCAACTGAAACTCCTGCAGAAACTCCGAACCAGAACACCTCCAAGAAGAACTGCGTCCTCTCTCCTAGGGACTGCGCAGTCACAATAAGAGCCCAGCTCCTCCGCAAAACTACCAACAAAACCTCCTGCTCAAGACTGAAGAAACAACCTTACCCGAGCAAGCACTCGAAGTCCCCCGGGGCTAAGGGCGAGATCTCAGACCGGAGACACTCAACACACTAAACAGTGTCGCAGACAGGCTAAACAGCCAGCGTGCTCAAGAAGACAAACGTCTAGCTCAAAATCATCAACAACAAGAATCCCCAAATGAAGAGGCTCTCCCATCTTTTATAACGCTGGCCTCTCTCCAAAACCCTAACGTGGTCTCTCTCTCCTCCACGTGCTCCCTCACCAACCTGATCTCTAGAGGTCACGTGGGGCCTTCCTTCCAGATGGTGTTGGACTCCATGGTTCTATGAGCATAATTTAAAGTACTAGGAAATGTTTCATTCTGTTTAAGTGAGTTGGTAGGACCTCTTCACTTTCTTTTAATTTATTAATAAACTATAGTCGGCAAAACTATACGAAGTTGAATATTCCAATTAGCTATCGCTAATTAGGAATATTACATCCTTATTCTGCAAATGCTTCTTTCTAATGATGATGAGGTGTGTGTAGAAATTTCTGAATCTTAAATCTTATGCATAAATTATTACTGTTAATCCGGTTAAGCTCCTCCTACTTAAATAAGTTATCAACTGAATAAATTCAAGTTAAGATCGAAGCAAAACACATAACAAATCTCTACCAATTCGATCTAGAATAAGCACATGCACACATTGACAAAGTGACACAGTTATTTCTGGACAAATAGTCCTCGGAAAAACCCGATGTGGAAAAACCAGTCTCTGGCTGCTGGAGGGTTCTATTATTAAGAATATTTCTGAATACACTACTCTGGGCTCCAGATCTGGAAAACCCGACAGAGAAAACTCTAGATCTACAACTCACTGGCTGATCTAGGGCCAAAATAATCACTGATCCACATCCTCAAACGAGATTTATAGAACTCAGCCAAATCTAGGCCTAGAAACCCCAACGCTATCCTTGAAAGGCTCTGCGTCAGCTTCTGAAGCCCCTGAAAGCCTCTGCGTCAGCCTTAGAAGGCCTCCAAACCCTCAGTGCTGCTCCAGAAGGGACTGCGTTACCTCAGAATGGGTGACGCAGTCACTACGCTGCCCCTAAGGGTCTCTGCGTAACCCCTGAAGGGTTTCCTGAAAATTACCTTGTTCTTGTTGTTGCCTTCCTCTGCTTTGTCCTTGAGCTGATCTCTGCCTCTCAGGCAGGGGGCTCTTCCAGACCGATCGGGATCAATATCCCTGCTCCTCCCTCCCTCCTCTCCTCCCCTCTTTGTACTGAACACTTCAGTATTCTTACAATCCCGCTTAACCCCTGGGCCTAGTCGCGTTCCGCCTCCTCGTGTGTCTTACAAATGACCCAAGCCTTCTCCTCATACTTTCTTGTTAACAAATCATCATCACATCATCTGAATCAATGAAGTTAAGATTAAAAGAAAGTCTGATCCTATAACGCATGTTCTATCATGAATAACACTGAATTCACTTTAATTATTTTATTTTCCTAAGTTTTAACTTAAGGAAATACATTAAAATAATTAATTAATTTAATATCTCCTAAACCAGATGAAATTTCCCAAATCCATTTCTGGGTCTTGTAGATTAGGTGAACTCTAGTCCCTCCACAAATTTTGGAAGCTAGAGCACAACTGATGCTACCCCAAATACACAAAATCTCAACAGTGTGATGGTCTTCTTTTTCTATCTTGCTAGACGGCTTGCTTTTAACCATACAAACTGCTACTTCGGCTATCCTTTTATGCTTCTAATATGATGCCATCTCAATTTCTACTATAATGCATATTATCACTACTGTAATACTTCCTACCATGGCTTGCTAACTTATATATATTGAAAATGAACTAAATGTAGGTGAGACCTTCAATAGTAGAGGTCTTTCACTTCTTCCTTCTTTGAATTTTTCTCTTCCAGTTCTTCCACGTCTTCGGTTACATGGGCTTCATTTCATTCTTTCATTTTCTTGTTCCCTTTCTTGAGTTTAGGACAATTCCTCTTGAAGTGCCCATATTCATTACATTCATAGCACTGAATTTTAGACATGTCGATTTTCTTTTGAAATTTCTTTCGAGGCTCAAACTTTCCAAACTTACCTTTCTTCCTTGTCATAACTACATATGCTTGAATTCACTCATTTGATCCAACGTCATTCTTGTTAGTTTTTGTAGCATCAGATGTGTTCTAGCCATGAAATTTGGTGGAGAGGCTAGAATACATGAGATCTCCAAAACTCAGAAATTTTTTCTGGAAATTCCACCTAGAGATGACTTAATTAGATTATTAACCTATTTTTTAATGTTTCCTAAGTCTAAACTTAGGAAAACTGGTTAATTAATCAAAATTAATTAGTTAAGGTGAGAATTCTCAAGTAACTCACAGATCGATGCAAAAATTATTTAAGCCATCGATTAAGATTTAATATTGGCCGTTGGAGTCCCAACATGAAGATATAAGAAGGGATCAATGTGGTGATGGAGAACACACCAATGCAAATACTCAGTTGCCCAGGAAGTTCAGTTTTCTCCATAACAAGGACTTAGCAGAGAAGATAGAGCCAATGGGTGAGTAGCAGGTGGTAGAGGAGGTCAACAACGTTTCAGGAGGAAGTGTTCCAGTTAACAGGAGAGGCAGGAAGAGGAAGGCCAAAATTCTTAGAGGATATTTGGAAGCACTGCGCAGAGGTTGACGTAGAAGGATCTGCGTGTGGCTAGGGTGGAAATTTCGGGGGCAAAAATTAGCTGTGGAGTGAGAGAAATCTCTCACAATAATTTAGCCAGTATTTTCCTCAGATTAGGTTGCTAGTAGAGCATCTAAATTATTGTACTCAGAATTGCTGTTGAAGAATAATAATAAATCCTCATCTACTGCACCGGTTTTCCCACATTGGTTTTTCCGAGGACAATTGTCCAAAAATAACTGTGTTAAAATTCTTGTGTGTGTGCTAGAATTTCTCAGTTTCGAGTATTTTATTTTCCCCAATATTTTTATGGTGAAAAAACAATTGTGATTTTATTCATTGGTTGCCATAGCAAATAAACTCCATAATTAAATTTACAGTTAGGAGAATAATTTCCAGTTGCTGCAATAGATGAAATTTTCACATGGTATCAGAGGGTAAGTGATCAGCCGGGAAGCTCAGAAGTGGAAGAGAGAATTTCGCCCCGAAATTTTCTAGAGCAACGCAGTTCCTTGACAGGCAGGCCGAGTTGCTGGGGCAGCAGTCTGATCTTCAGTTACAGTTTGGCAGAAAAGTTGAGTTTCCCAGATTAGTGATTCCAACAGTAAAAGGGAGCAACTATAGCTTAGATTTTTTGCTGAGCAGATTTCGTGGTTGGACGCAGAGGGTTTTGCAGTTGTTCAGAGTTGTAGAATCAATGTCAGGTGGAAAGAGGAATAACACACTGTAAATTATTTAGCATGACCATGGACAAAATTGACATTCAGGAGGCTTCAGATTTATCTTCCAGGTTGGAGGACGAATTTTCTTGCTTATCAGGATCAACTTCACAGGTTGTCTGGTATATAGACAGTGGAGCATCAACTCATATGACAGGGGTTAGAGAATATTTCTTTAGCTACAAGGAGGAGCAGATGGATTTCCAGATTACAATGGGAAACAAAACAAAGTGTACTCCAATAGGGAGAGGTACCATCGATTTTCAGAGGGAGTCAATGTTGATTTTGGGTAGCATCGGATGTGCTCTAAGTCTCAAATTTTGTGGAGTGGCTTAGACACATGTATTCCAAAATACCCAGAAGGCGTTTGGTGAAATTCCTCTTGTATTGTATTCTATAGAAATAATTAATTATTTTTAAAGGGACCCTAAGTCTAAATTTAGGAGAATAAAATAATTAAAGTGTATTAATAGAATATGAATGAGAATGATCTAGAAGAAATGGATCAAGTCAAAAGTTAATCTCAACCGTTGATTAGAGATCTAATCTGGGCCGTTGAAGTCTCAACGAGAAGATTATAAGGACTTGAAGGGTCATTTAGAAAGAACATCGTGGAGACACAAAGGATCTAGAGATCGATTTTTTCTGACAGAGCAAGTGCTCAGACGAAAATAAGATCTAAGTGATCCTTGATTGCATTGAGGGGCAATGTTTCCGGTTGGAAGGTTTCTTGAGCTAGAGAGTACATAGCAGCAGAGACAGAGAGAGCCACAACTTCAGTGCAGAGCCAGTGACGCAATGCCTACGCAGAGCCAGAGGGAAACTTGTTTTCCTACAGAGGAAACAGCGCAGAGCCAGAGGGAAAGTTGTTTTCCTACAGAGGAGACAGTGCAAAGCCAGTGTCAGATCACGAAGAGATTTTTCGGAGGCTCAGTTTCCAGCCAGTAGTGAGACCAACGCAGAGGCAAAAGGGCAGTAGAGTTGTGATGCAGTCATTGCGTAGAGGCAACGCAGGGTAGTCCAGTCTTGGTGCAAATCAGTGCCAGTTTCTCGTGGAGGAGTGAGGTGTGTCTCACGAGATCTCTTTTGTCAGTTTCTTTGTATGATTTGACATTCTCGTCAATCATAGATTTGTACTCAGAATTTACTGCATAATAACATAAACCCTCAGATCTGCTGCATTGGTTTTCCCGGATTGGGTTTTTTAGGGGACATTAGTCCAAAAATAATTGTCGGATGGTTGTGTGATCTATGTGTGTTCAAAATTATTTTCGCACTTGTGTTTCTTCTGCAATTTAAATTGTGTAGGCTGTAGTGAATGGATTTCGATATTTGCTTCTAGAACATAGTAAATAATTTGTTAATTAAAGTAACAAATAGAAGATTTTCCATCAGTTGCTGCAGTAGGATTTCGGGTAACACGAATTTTCACATGGTACCAGAGCTTTTTTAAGCTGATTGCAGGCGAGACAAAGAACAGATCCAACATATCCAACGTTTTTCATGCCAGGATCAAAGAGCTGCGTAAGCAGCAGATTGATCTCTCGGAATATTGCGCAGTCCAAGCCAGGAGGGCTAGTTGTTGCAAGGAAATCTCTCCCTGAGTGAGCCGACAGAGAGGTAGGATTTTCTAGATCGCAGTTTGTCCGAGGCAAAGGGAGCAGCACAACAGATCAATGCAGATCAATAGCTAGAGGGACGTAGTTGACTGCGCAGTAGTGATTGTTGGTGCAAAGCGTTAGGAAGTGTAGTAGAAAGACAGATTTGGGGATTCTGGCCTCAGTGAGTTTCTTGCCCAAGAAGCTCAGATTCCCCGTGAAGTAACAACAACATTTGTGGCTTGCTCCATCAGGAGTGCGTAAAGCCAGCTGCGCATAGGTTGATAGGCAGCAGATCGACAGTAGTTGGGTGAGATGGCCACCAGTGGATTGCGTGACCAAGACCGGTTGGAGGGTGCCTCCAACTATGTAATCTAGAAGGCAAGGGTCTCCTTCCTTCTAGATGAGCATGACCTCAAGCACTTTATCGACAGTGCTCATGCTGAACCGGTGGATGTAGCACCATTACAGGCCTTTAAGAAGAATATGGCAAAGGCCAAGTGATTGATCCTCGACGGAGTGAAGGATCATATTGTTTCACACATCTCTAGGAAAGGGACAACCAAGGAGATGTGGGATGCGTTGGCAACACTATATCAGGGGTCTTCCGAGCAGTGGAAGATGTTTTGGGAGGAGAAGATGCTGACCACTACAATGCAGAAGGGAGAGCGCATTAATCCATTCCTGTCTAGACTTTAGGAAAACCGAGATCAATTGGCAGTTGTAGGAGTAGCTCCTCAGGCCACAGATGGTCAGATTTGCCTTGAATTCCGTGTCTGAAGACTATCAGGTCTTTGTCTAGAGCATCCTGGGCAGAGAGAAGTTACCAGACTGGGAAGCGATGTGGGCATCTCTTCAGCAAGAAGAGATGAGGAGAGATTTACTCAAGTGTCAACTGGAGAGCAACAGTTGCAGTGGTTTAAATGTAAAGGAGGAGGAGGATGAAAATGCAACCCTTGTATCAAAGGGGCAGCAAGAGCAGCGGAAGAGGAAGAAGGATCTATCAAAGATCAAATGCTTCTGGTGTTGCGAGATGGGACATTACGTCACACAGTGTCCTCTCAAGAAGAAGGACAAGGATGAGAAGCATGATCCTCAGGCCAAAGTAGTGAACATAAAGGGGGAGGAGTTTACTATGATAACTCATATACCTCCAGGAAGAAGGTGGGCTTATTTGGAGTTGTAGACCCAGAGATCTACAAGATGGTAAGACAAATTGGAGTTTGAAGCAACAGATTGTACAGGTTGCAACTCGACTCTCCAATGACACTAATAGGCAATGACAGTGGCAGTGGGAAAGAGATGAATGAGTTATGGAATAAAAGAATGGGACATTTACACCATGGAGCACTCAAGATGCTCATGGAAACAGTAACAGGGGTTCCAAAACTTAGCACAAAACACAATGATGTGTGCAAAGGATGCGTACTTGGGAAGTATGCTAAGGCAACATTCCCAAGAAGTGACAATGGAGCAGATGGCGTGTTAGGACTTATACATTCAGATATTTGTGGCCCGATGTCCACTAGAGCTCTCAGAGGTGCCGAATGTTGAATTTCCACTATCTTGGGTCTAGGTTAGAATCTTAAAATCTCTAATGCTACCAAACCAAGAATCTCAACAGAACTACTTTGCACAACAAAATATAAGTAGCAGTAAATCACGCATGCACAGAATATAGACAACTTTTTAAAAATTTCAACCCAACTTCATTATATTAAACAACATATAATACAATAGTCTAGGGCCCCCATACCAAGGATAATGGCTCTCATACATCCACTAGTACAAGATACTCTGACCATCTGGCTATAGCATTCTCTCTGAGCTCCTCTCGGTCGTACCCTGTACCTGCCCAGTTCTTCAGCTCTCGATCTTCAGCTCCTGCCTCTATCAATGCTCCAAGTCCATCTGGCCACTGAACTTCGACTGTCAATCTGTTCTTTAGTTGTGCCTTAGTCCATCAAGGGCACAACACATCAAGACTCCTGTCGAGTTGTTCACAGTTCCACTTGTGAACAACTCTTAATCTGCCCACTGCTCCTCCCCGGCTACTCAAGGAATTCCTGCGCTGCTCCTATGAAGACCAACATAGGGCACAAAGGGCTGCCACCTATCACTGCAAGATGTCCATCTCCCACAATGAACACAGGCTAGGAGGACTGCCCATCATCTGCTGTAGAAGTCCTTCTCCATACACAAGTTCCGGGCCCCACAAACTAGTCTTGGCTGAGTAGACCCTTGAGCTCCAACAACTGCCACTCTAGCAACTACTTCTGTCCATCAAGGTGTTGCACACCGGGCTCCAACTTGGACACTATCACGCTGTCCTCCAGCAGACCATAAGTGCCCAATCCACGTCCATACTTGGTCCACTCTCATGCTGCCCTCCAACAGTCCACGAGTGACTAAGTCCACGCTGTGGCATATGCACCAAGTTAGGGCATCCTCACACCTAGGAGACCCTTACAGACGGCTGCCAACAAACTTCTCATCAACCGCCCTTTGCTCTGCAATAGAGGAGCTATTGCACAAATCTAGGCACCATTAATATGTCCTCACCTAGGAAATCCATCCACCGTGAAATCTGTTCCTAGTTGGAGTTCCTTCATGCCCAAGGCAACTCCAACAAATGGCTCCCAACAAAATGATCTAAGACACCAATTTTCACTATGGAAACTGCCCATTAGATAGGGCTCTTGACCTCCACGTCAGCCCTCCTTCCTTGGCTTCCACAGGCTGCACTCTAACCGATCCAATACTGATCACAAGCTGTGACCCAACACAAGGCAAAATTTGAGAAATAACATACCTTTCATCTGTTATTCATGGACTGAAGTCTAGTCATTGGTTAGGGCATCCTTGCAGCCCACAACAGCCTACCATCTGTGATCAAAACCTCCATAAAAGACTGCGACCATCTTAAATCTATAAGCCTTTGCCACTTCTTGTCTTGATAGGCACCTACACCACCTTGTTTAGGGTTGTTTGACCCTCAAATCAACACCTATAGGCCTGCGGCCTAAACATCACAAAATATCCCTTTCTCAGCGTATTACAGGGAGGATTCTCCTTAGTTTTCTTGCCCAAAACAACTCCCCTTGAGTGTGGTTGTCCCTCCTTGAGAGGCCGAGGGATTTTGCTGCTGTCCTAGCCTCCAAACAAGCCTCGATCTTCCTTCAAGTACTGTGGCTGCCCTAGATTTCCACCTACAGGTCTGCGACAGCCTAGATTTGGGATTGTCCACCCTCAACCGAACCTTCAAATAGGCCCAATCCCTTCTCCTTTCACTCGGCCTTCTTGCTAGACAATCTCGGCCTACCAACAGTCGTGAAAAATGCTTTCCCAAGCATGTTTCTCCTTCGCTGGTCTGCCCTTCCTTGCCTGCGGCCCAAAACATAATTCTGTCTCCTCCACCGAGCTCTTTTCTATACTTGTATTGCCCAAAAATGGATGGTCTTTAAGTCCTCCATTCACCTCCTTTATATACCATAAAGAAGGGCTCCTCCAACGTCATGTTTAGGGCTTTTCCAATTGTCATGAGGCTTATAACACCTCAAACCGACCTTAAACATTAGCCACAAGCCCACACATAACCTTCAAAAATTCATAACTCTTCAACGACAACTCGGAATCAGATGATCTTTGATGTGTCAGATTCGTTTTGACGAACACTATTATCCTCATCCATCACATGTCGAAAACTCATCACAGTTTTGGCCCAAACATCGATGGGTGAAAAACCACATGCTTGGGTTCCAAGGCCACAAGCCTACTTGTGGCGCTTTGCCCTCCAATCCCCGAACACTAGGGCCTGGAGTACCTCCCAAGCTACACAAAAATCAACTCTAAATACTTAGTCACCTTCATTGATGATCATTCTTGGAAAACTTGGATCTACTTCTTGAAGACCAAAGATGAGGTCTTCGATTGTTTTAGAGAGTTTAAGTCTCTCTTGGAGAATGTGACAAGGAAGAAGATCAAGGTGCTTCGCTCAGACAATGGTGGAGAATATATTGATAAATACTTCACAATTTTTTGCGCAAAGGAAGACATCAGAAGAGAATAGACAATTCCATATAATCCACAGCAGAATGGGGTAGCAGAGCAGAAAAACAGAACTATAGTTGGGGCTGCAAAAGCTATGTTATATGAAGGATCCTGGAAGGGCTACCACTAGGTCAAGGGCAACAATGGAGCAATAGCCCACTGCCACCTCGCCTAAGGCTCCGTACTCTTTATAGACTTTCACCGATGGGAGGAGACCCACTATAATAAGGATCACGAAATTGAATGGATTGATGATAGGATGAGAAGTGATCTTAAAAGCCTATTCACAGGAGAGGCTCAAATATATGGCTTGCTTGCTTTGAAAGCAAGGTGAAAGGCTCTCTAGGAAGGGCTTAGGGGAATTCTAAGAGCTAGGTTTTGAGTATATGACTTGTCAAGAAGATTCTTAGCTCCTAAAATCCTTGTGGCAACTTGGCTTCCAAGTGGTCTTTGTGAAATTGGCTTTAATAAGTTGTGGGATCACGCGGAACCAAGTGGACTCGAGGTTAGGTCAAGGGAATGGGGTTGAGCAACCAATGATGTGCTTGACCTAATAAGGGAGGAGAAGTGGATCAAGGAAGAAAATTTCAATGAAAGGTAATGCAATGATCCCGATGAGGTTTCAAGCCTAAGGAAACCAAGGGCAAGAGTCGGTCTTCAAGCTAGGGCTTATTATATCTCAAGATTCCACCATTAGAATCTCATGAAATTTGGAGGGCTTCTTGAGGACACACCAATGCAGTTGTGGACCAAAAATCGAAGAGTTTGGATGGCTAGATTGTGAGATAATTGATGCCCTATGTGACCTATGTAGGCTAGTCCTAGAAAAGAGTGGAAGGTGAAAGAAATAATCTTTGAGGTGATCACCTATGGAGGATAGTGCCTGATCCTTTGGGGAGATTGGAGTCAAGTAGAATTATGACTACGGATATTGAATTTTCTATGTCAAGGAGGCCTCAAAGACAACTTCGCATATCATTAGGGCAACAACAAAAGCCACTTCAAGGAATTTATACTTCGTTTTGCAATATAGATAGCTTATCAGGATGAATTTGAACGATAAAGCATCTCTAGGAACATTCACTCATAATACATGGCCCATACATGAAGCAACACTATCTAGAAACACAATTTCCACAACTTCGCATAAATGGATGCAGTAAATTAGCCCAAGTATAGCGAAATCCCAACAAAAATGTATGTGACAAAAAAGAAAGAAAGAATAGCATAAAATTGCACTTACATGTATTAAGAGTATATCCAACCATCAAAACGTTGCCAATCGAAGCTCCAAGACAAGAGAAAATGATCCAAACATCAAAATTCATTCCATGCTCCAAAAATTCGTCCTCGAAAAAGAATAGCGAAAATATCACAAGAGAGAATGATCCATCCAAGATGATGCTAAAAATGAAACCACATCACTTGTATTTATACACTTCTAATGAGTTCGATTTAACTAATTAGGCTACTTTAGCCCCTATAATAAAATCATGTGCAAAATAACTAACTTTTGGTGACAAGCCCACCAAACTAGCTCATAAACAAAAGAATAAGCCTCTCAAGAGGTTGAATGATCAATAGTACATGTCGTTGGACTTCTAAGAAGCCCGTTGAAGTCCATAAGTACCATAATGATGAATAGGACTCCCAAAAGTAGTGGGCAAGGGGTTTGCCCCTTGTTCTCCAAATAATAAACTTGTGGTGCTCCCAATGGGTGTGGGGCACACAAGTAACCTCATGGATCTCCAAATAGATTGAAGATGCTGTAGACCATTGGCAAGGGCTCAAACGATGGTGTAAGTGATACCACATCAACATAGAGGTCCCGGGTCTTCCGCCATGCATGGTACAACCGTGGGGGCATGGTGAACCAGTGCATCTTCCTCTTCCAATAGGTGAATCTCATGCAATCTCGAAAATCTCTAGGGATCCATGGAATGTTGTCTATTCCGTGGAGGCCCATGGTTCTCTACACACACCCCGCATGTGCCAATGTAGCTTCTAGAGGATTAGGACCCCATAGGGAAACGAAACCCAAAATGGAGACCATCTCAATCCGTATAAGATCCAATGCGTCCCCTTGCCTTCCGTACATCAAGTCATTTAAAGAAATAGAGTTGAAGAGCTTACAAACCATGGACAACGGTGGGCACTTCATAATGACATGCCCTTCCGAGTGGGCTTTGGCATGTGTTAATGTGTTAATGTATCCAAGCGAAGGATTAACCAAGTACCCTATTAGGTGGTTTATACCTTTAAGGGGGATAGTATATCCAAGGTACATCCTTCAAATGGTGGTGGCATGTGATAAAGAGATGAATGTAGGAGAGAATGAAAGGGGCAATTCTGGGCCACATGTCAAGGTACAACGGTAGCTAGTAAAGGGAAGCCCACACTTGGGTATATAATGTATAGGAGGGAGAAATCGTGGTGCATGAGATAGCCCGACCTTGATTTTTCCACCCTTGTTTATATGCCTTGCTTTATGATTCTTCTTTGATTAACGCTCTGGGCTCAAGGATAAGCGCATGATGTGTATGGTATAGCGGATACGCCCCTTTAAGGTAGGGCGGTTCATTGCCCACCAGGGGTTGGGACAATAATGGGTTCCGAATGATAAAGAAGGCTCATCTAGGACCTATAGG
This sequence comes from Pinus albicaulis, assembly GCA_034641835.2. Classification (NCBI taxonomy): domain Eukaryota; kingdom Viridiplantae; phylum Streptophyta; class Pinopsida; order Pinales; family Pinaceae; genus Pinus; species Pinus albicaulis. Next base: position 1,057,838,266 of record CM076572.1, on the reverse strand, counting down.
AACCGGCGTGATAGCCATGGGTATGGGGTAGAGCTCATGCATTTGGATTTTTCCCATGTGCTAAATGTGTTTGTCCCGACCATCTTTTGCATTTCGTGGTACATTTTCTTGTTGAATGTGGCTATTTATGCTTTTACTTTTTATTTTTTGCATCAACCTCCGTGGCATCGTTTGGCCCGATCTAGGGTGTGGGCAAGGGGGCGAGGCCAACCCTATGTGGACCCAGTGGAGAAACGTGGACCTAGGTGGGAAAGATGATGAATAGGGTTATAATAAATGGAAGGGGAGTGAGATATGTGGATGGGGGAGCGGGACCACACAACCAAAATTAGGGTTTCCCATGTAGTACCATCCCTAAAGCCGAAAGGTCAATAAAAGAGATCCCATGGGACGAGAATCCAAGGGTAACATCCAAAATAGGTCTAGGGGACAAGAGCACAAAATTTTGACTCAAATAATTTCTTTTGACTTGATACAACATACCCTATAGGGTCTATTACATATGACAATGACTTTTGATTTCTTTGTTGATTTCTAGTAGCATCATATGTACTCTAAGTCTCTAATTTTGCATGGAGGCTTAGACACATATATTCCAAAATACCCAGAAAGCGTTTTGGGAATTTCCACCTGGATGGGGTTTTATTAAAATAATTAATTATTTTTAATGTTGCCTAAGTCTAAACTTAGGAAATTAAAATAATTAAAGTATATTAATAGAACTGGGTGTGAAACTTCTAGAAAAAGACGGAGATCGAGTCAATACGATCTAAAGACGTTGATTATGTTTTAATATGGGCCGTTGGTTATCCCACGAGAAGATTATAAGGACTTCGATGGACATTTGGAAAATACACCGAGTGAGTCTAGAGATCGAATTTCTCAAGAGAGCAACACAGAGTAGCCAGAGGATTTGATCGAGTTGATACAATTGCAGTGAGGGGCAGTGACAGTTCTAGTTGGAAGATCTCTTCTTGAGCTGGGAATACTTTGTAGAGAAGGCAGCGAGTAATATACAGAAGAGGTACCGTAGCAACAACGCTTGGCAGCGCAGTACCACACAGAGGCAGCACTGTAGCCTTGAGGAGATCCACTATTTTGCTGAGGATTAGTCATTTGCAACGCCGGAGTGCCGGGGTGTGAGATCGAAGGGGCCAGAGATCAACATCCAACCAGCAGAATGACCAATAGAAGGAGGTGACACAGTCCTCAGCCAGAGTGATGCAGATATGCGTAGAGGCAGTGTGGGGCTATCCAATTTAGTGTTGGGTCAGTTCCAGATTTCCAGTGTCAGTGTGAGGTAATCCTCAATAGTTCTCTGTCAGTTAGATTCTCTGTGTGGATGGCCAGTTAGGCATCCCAAATTGTATTCATAACTTTTTCTTAATAATATCAAACCCTTAGTTGCTGCACCGATTTTCCCGCATTGGGTTTTTCCGAGGACTTAGTCCAAAAATAACGGTGTCATGTGTGTTTATTTCTCTACTTGCTCAAATCTTGTTTCTACATTTATTTTTCCGCAGTTTATTTATGTAGTGAAGGTTGCAGTGTATTTGCTTCAATATTTACTTGTAGAACACAGTAAATAACTTGCATGATTAATCAAGTAGGAGAAGTAATATCAATTTGCTGCAACAGGGATTTCGGGTTAAGAAATTTTCACATGGTATCAAAGCTTGTACAACAAGGAAGGTGAAGCAAGAGAGCAGTCCGGAAGTGTTCAGCGTTGAAAAGGAGGGAGAACGAAGTGCTGCGTAGGCAGTAGATCGAATCTCCAAGGGATTGTGCAGTCCAAGCCAGGAGGGTAAGATTTGCAAGGGAATCTCTCCTTTAGTGAGTTGATAGAGAGGTATGATTTCCAGTTTGCAATTAGTCAGTGGCAGAGGGAGCAACGCAGCAACAGCTTCAGCCTAGACCAGTTTCTAGTGGGACGCAGTTTTCTTGTAGCAGTAGTTGTTGGCGCAAAAAGCGTTAGAAGAAGGAAGAAGAAGCATATCGATGGAATTTCTGACCGCAAGGAATTTCTTGCCCAAGAAATTCTGATTTCTTGTGTAGAAGCAGTGTGATCGAGATTTATTTGGCTTGCCCCAGTAGGGAGTGCGTAGAGCCAGCTACGCAGAGGGTTAGAGGTAGCAGTTCGACATTTGGTTCAGTGAGATGGCAACAACTGGGTTGAGAGATCAAGATCGGTTGGACAATGCATCCAACTATGTGATCTGGCAAGTAAGGATCACGTGGCTGTTAGATGAGCATGATCTCAAGGCCTTTATCAAGAATGTGGTAGCTGTCCCTGTTGATGCAGATCCGTTTAAGGCCTACAAGAAGAATATGGCAAAGGCTAAGCGGTTGATCCTCGACGGAGTGAGGGATCATGTCGTATGTCACATCGCTGGCAAAGGGATTGCCAAGGAGATGTGGGATGCCTTAGCTACGTTGTATCAGGGATCTTCCAAGCAGTGAAAGATGTACTTGCAGGAGAAGATGTGATCGATGAGGATGCAGAAGGGAGAACGCATTGATCAGTTCCTTGCAAAACTTCAGGAAACCCGGGATCAATTGGCAGCTGTCGGATCTACGCCTCAAGGAACCAAGATGGTTAGACTAGCACTAAACTCAGTTTCAGATGAATGGCAAGTCTTTGTCTAGAGCATCTTGGGCAGAGAAAGGTTGCCTGATTGGGAATAGATGTGGGCCGCTCTTCAGCAGGGAGAGATGAGGCAAGATATGATCAAGTGTAAAATTGATGGAAACGACAGTAGTGGGTCGAAGCCCAAGGAGGAGGAAGAGAATGTAGCCCTTGTATCTAAGGGGCAACATGAGCAGCAGAGGCAGAAGAAGGACGTCTCAAAGATCAAGTGTTTCCGGTGTGGTGAAATGGGTTACTACGCTACTCAGTGTCCTCTCAAGAAGAAGGACAAGGATGAGAAATATGATCCATAGGGTGCAACTGCAAGGATCGAGGAGGTGGAGTTCTACATGATTGCCCACATATCTCAACGGGATAATTGGGGTAATCTAGAGTTGTAGTTCAAAAGAGCTGCAGTTGGGCAGGATCCTTGAGGAGTCCACCTCATGGATCAGTACCTTGCAACGAGAGCCCAAATCAACAGTAGCAGGATGGACCAGTGTCAATTGGTGCAGAGGAGTGCCGAAGTGACAACGCAGTGGATAGAGAGCGCTAGAGTCTGAGTGACACAGAGCAGGGTTGGAAGCTGTGCAACAAGGCACAACGCAGAGTCAGGAGCAGCATAGCAACTTTAGAGGGTCAGCGCAGAGTTTAGCAGCAGTCAGATCTTCAACATCAGATGCATCATGTTGGACACTTAGTTCAGTAATTTTGGATGTTTTTCTGTTGCAGCAGCAGCAACAAAGTTGTATTGCAGATGCAGTTGGCAACAGTATGTAGGGTCAGCAGCAACATAGATGCAGTAACGCAGTAGTATGTGGACAACAGTGTAAGACATGAGTAGCGCAGAGAGAGATGTTACAAAATCAGTGTAGTGCTTCAACGCAGGATGCATTACTAGAGCACATTCCTCACTAAGTGGGAGTGTTGATTTCTGGTCGCATCAAATGTGCTCCAAGGCTCAAATTTTGCAAGGAGGCTTAGACACATGTAATCTAAAATACCCAGAAAGCGTTTTGGGAAATTCCACCCAGATGGGGTTTTGATTAAAATAATTAATTATTTTTAATGGGAGCCTAAGTCTAAACTTAGGGAATTAAAATAATTAAAGTATATTAATAGAATTGAGTGTGAAACTTCTAGAAAAAGACGGAGATTGAGTCAATATGATCTAAGCCGTTGATTATGTTTTAATTTGGGCCGTTGGTTGTCCAACGAGAAGATTATAAGAAAGACTTCGATGGGCATTTGGAAAACACATCGAGTGAATCTAGAGATCAAATTCCTCAAGAGAGCAATGCAAAGCAGCCGAAGGATTTGATCGAGTTGATTCAATTGCGGTGAGAGGCAATGCTAGTTCCGGTTGGAAGATCTCTTCCTGAGCCGGGAATACTTTGTTAGTAGCTGCGTATATAGTACGTAGAAGAGGCACAGAGAAGCACAGCTGGCAACCCAAGGTTACAGAGGTAAATGGCCAAGTACTTGAGGAGATTCGCTATTTTGCTGAGGATCAGTCAGATCTAGTGTCGGAGTGCCGAGGTGTGAGATCGGAGGGGCCAGATATCATCATCCAACAAGCATAACGACCAACAGAAGGAGGTGATGCAGTCCCCAGCGAAAGTGACACAAATCTGCACAGAGGCAGCGTGGGGATGTCCAGTTCATTGTTGGGTCATTTCCGGATTTCCAGTGTTAGTGTGAGGTAATCCTCACTAGTTCTCTGTTAGTCATATTCTCTGTGTGGATGGCTAGTAAGGCATCCCAGATTATATTTAGAACTTCTGCTTAATAATATCAAACCCTCAGCCGCTGCACCGGTTTTCCTGCATTGTGTTTTTCTAGGGACGTAGTCCAAAAATAATGGTGTCATGTGTGTTTAGTTCTCTTCTTGCTCAAATCTTGTTTCTGCGTTTATTTTTCCACAAGTTATTTATGTAGTGAAGTTGCAATGTATTTGCTTCAATATTTACTTGTAGAACACAGTAAATAACTTGCAGGATTAATCAAGTAGGAGAAGTAATATTAGTTTGCTGCAATAGGGATTCTGGGTTATGGAATTTTCACATTCTTGACAATATGACAAACCCTAGAAGTACACAATGGGTGCTTTGACCTAGAAATAAATTGGCCTTGTGCCTGAAACACATGCTAGAAAATAACAATAATAAATTTTTCTTTCTCTTTTTAATTAAATACATGAAATCAATAGTACATAGAATATTATGAAGACCGAACCTAGTTACACATTTCAACACTTCTCAGATCCTCCTTTCTTTCCTTGTAGGCCCTGTTCTTCCTCCTCTATACTTGCAATTGTCTTCATTCCTGTATCCCTTATATGAAATCACCCCATCTTCTTTTAAAGTTGGTAATATTTTCTCTGGATTAGACTCAACAAAAGATTGCCAACAACGAGAGTCTATTAAGGCTATGGGCACCAACTCTTCACTCTGTACCTCTTCTTCAATAGCTACAAGTTGATCATAGAGTTTAGCACTCTTCATCAAATAACTTAATAAGAGGCTTCAATATGCATTTTACTTGTGTGTGGCATTGAGCTTATTTTTGAGGAGCATCTTCATGTTGATTTTTACACTTTGATACAAAGGGATTTTTTACCCACCCATGTGGTGATCCCTAGGAGAATTTTTTTCTCTTGATGTTTCAACTTGCCAACTAGTAGCCCTATCATGATCCGTAGATAGCTATCCTCAAATGCCTCTCACCCATTCTTCGGTCAGTGCTTTCTTCATCTAGCCTGCTCATTTGATGAAGGTGGGTCATGAAATATGAGGTACATTAACCTTTCTTGTATTCAAGTGTTTTCATTTAATGTTTAGGGGCTTTCTAGTATGGATAACAAGTTGAATTTGATGATAGATCGCTTTTGACTCTACACTTGTTTCTCTGCTTCACCATCACTTGTCCCTAGTTTAGCGTGACCTTCCTTGAGGCCTTTCTTCCATTGTCTAGGAGGAGCACAAATAGGAGGCCCTGATTGATATTGCATGTCCTTAGTAATCCATACTCGACACCTTCCATCATCCCCATGTGTTTGCATCCTATCTCCAGGTTGATCGCTATCGGCCACCAATATTGGTTCCCCGTGTTCCTCATTCTCGAGTAGGGGCTTGGAAACCTTGCTAGAGGAGGTCGATGCAGTAGAATGAAAATAAAGAGCATAAGCCATATGCTAAAAGGCAAAAGATTGGAAAGGATAAATGAAAGTGCATGGAAAAAAGCCTAGCTTGAGCTCTACCTTGGTCATTAGCTTTGACCCAGTTCCTAGCTAAGTCATAAGGTATCTAAATGAAAGGAACTTTGAATATGCCAACCCTAATGAACAAGAAAATGGTTATCACTTGTCCCTAGTCTAGCACAACTTTCCTTGAGGCCTTTCTTCCACTGTCTAGGAGGGGCACAAATAGGAGGCCCTGATTGATGTTGCTTGTCCTTAGTAATCCATACTTGACACCTTCCATCTCCCCCATGTGTTTGCATCCTATCTTCAGGTTGGTCGCTATCGATCACCAGTATTGTTTCCTTGTATTCCTCATTATTGAGTAGGGGCTTGGAAACCTTGCCATAGGAGGTTGACGCAGTAGAAAGAAAAGAAAGAACATAAACCATATGCTAAAATGTAAAATATTGGCAAGGATAAAAAGTGCATGGATAAAAGCCTAGCTTGATCTCTACCTCGCTTATTAACTTTGACCTAGTTCCTAGCTAAGTCATAAGGTTTCTGAATGAAAGGAACTTTGAATATCCCAACCCTATTGAATAAGAAAATGGTTCGTCTTTAAGGGGTTAATGGTGAATCAATAAAAGCTTGTAATTCAAACCATGTGTGTAAAATTAATGATGAAAAAAATGTGCAAGTGGGGTGATAAAAATAGGCAAAAGAAAGGGGTAACTCATGTTGATTTTTGGGTAGCATCGGATGTGCTCTAGCTTCGAAACTTTGTGGAGGGGCTAGAACACATAAGATCTCCAAGACCCAGAAATTGTTTGGAGAAATTCTACTTAGAGCTTAAGTTATTCAAATAATTAATTATTTTGATGGAGACCCTAAGTCTAACTTAGGGAAATTAAATAATTAAAGTGAATTAATTTAACATGTGGATGAGAATGTTCTAAGTGACGAGGATCAAGTCTTTTCTAATCTTAGCCATTGATTAGAGATTAGATCATGACCCTTGAATGTTCAACAAGAAAGTTATTAAAGAAAGGCTTGAGGTCAATTGGAGAGCACACACAGTGGCAGCACATGAGCTAAGTCGAAATTTTGGGGCGCGGTTTGCTGAGAATTTTTGAGTGAGCTTGCAGTGCAGCGAGGGGTAGTTCGGCAGTGGGATTTTTGATCCAAGGTGGAGAATACAATAGCAGAGAGGCAGATCAACGCCAGAGAGACAACGCAGGCCTAGTAGGGGTGACACAGGTCCAGGAGGGGTGACGCAAGCCCAGCCAGGCTCATGCAGAGGCTCATGTAGGCCCAGAGTGGTGACGCAGGCCTAGAGGAGCTGATGCAGAGTTGGAAGGGGCAGCGCAGGGGTTTCAGTGGGCCAGATCGGGCTCATATTCAATAGATCGAAAAGTGTGACGCAACCACACTGAAGGGTGACACAGTCTCAACATAGATCTTGTTGGGGACTGCGTAGGCACCTGTGGGGTTCTTCATTCTGAGCTTAATCAGCCATAATATCTGTCTCCAGAGATAGAGGTACTTCTTTCGGGATTTTCTCTGTTGGGTAAACCACTACTGGTACCCTAGTTTTTATTCATAAATTTGCATAATAATAAAAACCCTCAAGAGCTGCTGCACTGGATTTCCCGCATTGGGTTTTTCTGAGGACATTTGTCCGAAAAATCTTGTGTGTCCTTTGTCGAATGTGCTTATTTCTTCAGTACTTGATCTGTATATTTGTGTAGGCAACAGTGTATTTACTTCAATGTTTTTCATGTATTATTCAGAAGAATAACTTGTTAAGTTAATAAAACAATTAGGATAAGTAAATCAGATTACTGCTATAGGATTTTTGTTTAGTAAATTTAGAAATTTTCACAACTCAGTTCTCACATTTGTTTCCTCTTTACATCATTTTCTCCCTCTCACCCATTCTTTGGTTAGTGCTTTCTTGATCTAGCCTGCTCATTTGATGTAGGTGGGTCATGAAATATGTGGTACATTAACCTTTCTTGTATTCAAGTGCTTTCATTTAATGTTTAGGGGCTTTCTAGTATGGATAACATGCTGAATTGGATGATAGATCACTTTTGATGTTACACTTGTTTCTCTGCTTCACCATCGCTTGTCCCTAGTCTAGCGTGACCTTCCTTGAGGCCTTTTTGCCACTATCTTGGAGGAGCACAAATAGGAGGCCTTGATTGATGTTGCGTGTCCTTATTAATCCATACTTGACACCTTCCATCCTCCCCATGTGTTTGCATCCTATCTTCGGGTTGATCGCTATCGGTCACTATTATTGGTTCCTTGTGTTCCTCATTCTCGAGTAGGGTCTTGGAAACCTCGCCACAGGAGGTCGATGCAGTAGAAAGAAAAGAAAGAGCATAAGCCATATGCTAAAATGCAAAATATTGGCAAGGACAAATGAAAGTGCGTGGACAAAAGCCTAGCTTGAGCTCTACCCTGGTCATTAGCTCTAACCCAGTTCCTAGCTAAGTCATAGGGTATTTAAATGAAAGGAACTTTGAATATCCCAACACTAATGAACAAGAAAATGGTTATCACTTATCCCTAGTCTAGCACGACCTTCCTTGTGGCCTTTCTTCCACTATCTAGGAGGAGCACAAATAGGAGGCCCTGATTGATGTTGCGTGTCCTTATTAATCCATACTTGACACCTTCCATCTCCCCCATGTGTTTGCATCCTATCTTCGGGTTGATCGCCATCAGTCACCAGTATTGGTTCCTTGTGTTCCTCATTCTCGAGTAGGGGCTTGGAAACCTCTTGCCATAGGAGGTCGATGCAGTAGAAGGAAAAGAAAGTAAGCCATATGCTAAAATGTAAAATATTGGCAAGGATAAATGAAAGTGCATGGACAAAAGCCTAGCTTGAGCTCTACCTCACTCATTGGCTCTGACCTAGTTCCTAGCTAAGTCATAAGGTATCTAAATGAAAGGAACTTTGAATATCCCAAACCTATTGAATAAGAAAATGGTTCGTCTTTAAGGGGTTGATGGTGAATCAATAAAAGCTTGTAATTCGAACCATGTTTGTAAAATTAATGATGAAAAAGATGTGCAAGAGGGGTGTTAAAAATAGGCCAAAGAAAGGGGTAACTCTCCCACATTCGCTCCCTCTTCACATGATTCATAATGCTCAAGGAGGTTGTGAGTTTTATAGCTGGTACAAGATAGTGACATCTTCCATGAAGTAAACCCCATATCATGTCATTGACCATTTCCACCCACTGATTGATGAGTTGGCCTAGGAACTGTGCCTCCCTTTAGGGTTGAAAGCATCTAATAGGGTCATATGATGACCCTGCCATACCCTAAGCAGGGTAACTTGTTTACAAGTCATAAGCTAGAAAGAAATTTGAAGATGATGCTCGGGTAAAATACTTTGATGCCTTTAACATTAAAAATGGTGCATTCTGATACTCTTATGGTTTGTGCACCTATGATGCTGATCTCTCTTGATTCTATGAGTGTGTTGCTAGATTTCTGCTCCCAGGGACGACTACCATCCCTTGAGGGATTGCATGATGCTTATCTAGCACTCCAGAGAGGACGTCCAACCCCACTTAATGACTCCACTGGGAGCTTTGACCTAGGATGTTGTCCACTTATTGAGGAATGTTGACCTTGGGATGCCTTCAACACGGTTGATGACACCCCTCTCTCCTTTCAGGACTTGAAATGCTGCACTCCAGAGCTAGGATGTTGCCTTGAGAGTTGATGTACCCTAGATTTGACAGGACACCCCTAGGTTGGCATTGCACCTACATGATGGATGTTGACCTGGCTTTGAAGAGATTTCATGTTGATGATGACATGGGATTGTTCTGCAAGGGATGGTACACTGCTCTGCATATGCCCTAGCTCCATAATGTCCCCTTTCATGATGCTTAGATTAATGATGTGGGTAGTTTTGAGGATGACTTGGTGATGAGGGAGGGAGCCTTGCTTAATGATTGGAAACCATTGAATGAGATGTGACCTTTGGGATGAGATTCCCCTCCCCCGTCCCCCTTCTTGAGCCATTCATTGCACTTTTTCATGAGAAACACACCTTTTGAGGATGATGTCACCCTTGTAGATGTTTTGACTTACACGTGTGGGCTATTTGAGGCTCATTTTTATGTTTATTCATTGAGTTAGCTATCTTTGGGGGTTGATTTGTGACCTATCCAACTATTAATCATAGTTAATTATAATTTTAGGGTTTTTACACTAATTTTAGAAAAAATCGACTTGGTTTTCCTCATATAAACAAAGGGAGGTTGATTTCTCTTAGGATCATTATTAGTATTACACACTTGGAGATCAATTCACACTACTTGTTTCTTTCTCTTGTGCACTATGGAGCATTAATGTAGCATACTTGTTAGGGAGGATATTTTCATCGATGGTTCTCTTCCAACTGTCACTTGGTTTCGATTCGTGTTTGAGTTAGACATCATTGAAACTCGGACAATATTTGCTAGCAAATAACAATAGATAAAATTCACCATTAAATTTGACAAGTGTAAATGTGTGTGTGTATATATATTATTTTTTTTTATACAAATTACTTTTCAAATTATTTAATTCATATATATTTTTATAATAATTATATCAAAATAATTTTTTTAGTCATTAAAAATATATAATATACCCTTTTATCTTCCATTCTTTCTTGAAGTAAAAGATGATGAATTGATATATGAATCTAATGGCTGAACTTCATTGAATTTATTTGGCTTGTCTTCATTTGCACCACATTCCGAGTTTTATGGATGAAATTCGGCGAATGCAGTGACTTAGCTCTTGGATGATTATTGGTGATTCTCTAATGATTTGTGTTAAAGTTTGGCAACATAGAAATGAATTTGTCCTAGAAGAAATCATATCTTTCAGTTCTGTTTGAACCACCTATAATAAAATTTCATTTTTGACAATTCTAATATGACTTTCCAAAAGTAGAAAGTCATGTCTAAATGATTAAGGATGATATCGACATATGGAATCCACTTTAAAATCAAATCAATCATGATTATACAAGTCAAGAATTAATATTTTATTCTTACTAGTATTATTATTATTATTATGATACTATTATCTATAAATTAGTCTAAAGTCATTCAAGTGGAGTATGTTGAAGACACATTAGCTGATCCACCAGAGAATTTAAGTGTTTCTGTTAAATCCAAACATAAAATGGGTGAAAACAAAGCTAGAAAAATTATCCTTGATTCTCTTAGTGATCATCTCATTACTTATGTTTTTCGTTTGAAGAAAGCTAAAGAAATGTATGACAAATTAATTGGCATGTTTGCAATTAGTAACTTGAACCAAATTATTGCCTTGAAGAATAAGCTGAAACATTTCAAGATGAATAAAGGAGAGACGGTTCAAGCATACTTCCCGAGAATGACAATAATCAAGAATGAACTATCAACAATTGGTGAAGTTGTACCTGACAAATAAATGGTGTTGATTGCGCTTGGAGGCCTTTTTCCTGTTTGGGAGAATTTTATCACCACCATCAACAATATCAACACTATTCCTACATTTGATGAGCTCATTGGAAAGTGTATCCAAGAGGAGGTTAGAATGATCTCTAGAGGGAGAATTTCACATCATGAAGAAGGAGAACGTACTGCATTTTCAGCCTATGACAAGAGAAAAAAAGATAATAAAAAGAAATTTGCTTTCAAATCAGTTAAAGAGAATCTATACATGTCAAAAGTTAGATGCTTTAACTTTCAAAAGCATGGTCACTTTGCTCATGATTGTAGACAAAGAAGAACACCTGGATTCAAAAACAAATCTGATTATACAAAAGACACTTCTAAAAATAAAAGAAAACACCATCCTAGGAAAACAAGAAATCCAAGGTATAAAAATAATTCAACGAAAACTAAATCAAAATATTTTCTTGTTTCTGCTTTTTCTAGTTCTTCTGCAAATTCATTTGATAGCTGGTTAGTTGATTGTGGTGCTTCCAAACATTTTACTGGTTACAAATAAACACTCTATAATCTAGTTGAGAGGGGGACTAATTTAAATGTTATCCTTCGAGATAATTTTACTCACCAAGTTAAAGGTTATAGTTCAGTTTCATTTCAGTTAGATGATGGCAAATCTATTTTTCTGCAAGGAGTTTTGTATATACCTGGTTTGAAAAAGATTCTTGTATCCATATTTGCACTAGAATATAAAGGAATGAAAGTTTCTTTTATTAATGGAAAAGTTCTAACCCGACCTTTGAACTCAAGTATGAGAGAAGCCTTCACTCTTGGATCAAGATGTGAAAGGATTTACAAAGTCAATGGTAAACCCATTCATGCATTGGTCCATGATATCGATTTTCAGTGTGAGCTACGGCACAAAAGATTCGCTCACATACACTACAAAGCCTTACCTCATGTAAGGAAGATGGTTTCTGGAATGTCTGTGATCATAATGGATCATGAAGGATTTTGGCCAAGATGTGTAAGTGGAAAGCATATAAAGGGACCATTCCTTTCAAGTAGAACAAAAACTAGTTAGGTACTTCAACTCATACATTCTTATTAATGTGGACCTATGCCTGTTACATATCTTGGTGGCTACTTGTATTTCATGATTTTTGTTGATGAATTTTCTCGTAAGCCATGGATATTCTTTTTGAAAAAGAAAAGGGGAGCATTTGACATGTTCAGAAATTTCAAGGCTTTGATTGAAAATCAAACTAGAAAGTTGATCAAAGCTTTCAGATCTGATAATGGGGGGAGTTCACCTCCAATGATTTTAATGATCTTTGCAAAGATGCCAAAATAAAGAAAGGAACCATTATGTCGTACAATCTACAACAAAATGGTGTGCCTGAGAGGAAGAATAGAACCATTATGGAAACAATTAGAGCCTGCTGCATGATCAAAAGCTACTGAAGTTTCTGTGGGGAGAAGTTTCAAATACTACTGTTTATGTGCAAAACAAAACTTCTCATCAGGCCTTAGACAATAAGACTCCCGAAGAAGTCTTCACTGGTAAAAGTCCCGAAGTGAGTCATTTGCGAATCTTTGGTTGTCTTGTGTACTTCCATGTGCCAAAAGAGAAAAGGAACAAATTGGAAGCTTCAGGTAAGAAAGGTACGTTTGTTGGTTATTGTGATAATTCAAAAGCTTATAGAATTTATGTATCCGGTGAAAGAACTATAGAGTTTAGCAGAGACGCAACATTTGATGAAGATGCATCTCTTAGAAAAGCAGGAGACTCTCCTCCTCCTGCCATTGCTAAAAGACAAACTGTTAATGAAAAAGAGCTTGCAACTGAGTCTGAACCGAAACCTAAGAATGAGCTTGCGGATAATCCAATGGATTCCATGGATCCTCTAAATCCTCCACCCCATGATCCTCTTACTAGAAAGAGACCACTATGGTTGCGAGATACCTTGCAAGATGCTGAACAATATGCTGCCCCAAGAGGAATGTTTAGAGGAAGTAAGAAGCCGAGTCAGTTTCAAGGGTATGTTGCTGCCATGAGCAACATCTCTCAGGCATAACCACGCACCTTTGAATAAGTTGCAAAAGAACAAGTTTGGAAAGATGCCATGACTGAAGAATACGAGTCCATCATCAAGAATGATGTCTGGGAAGTGGTTCCTAGACCTCAAGGTAAATCTGTTGTCACTTCCAAATGGCTATTTAAGATTAAACATGGTGCAGATGGTAGTATTGAAAAATGTAAGGCTAGAGTTGTAGCTAGAGGTGTCTCTCAGAAAGAGGGAATAGATTATCATGAGATTTTTGCTACTGCAGTTTGATATACTACTATTTGATATGTTGTTGCCTTAGTTGCTAGCCATGGATGGACTCTTCACCAAATGGACGTGAAAACTACTTTCTTGCATGGCTTCCTCAAGGAAGAGGTATTTGTGGAACAAACATAAGGCTTTCAAGAGCATGATAGGGAAACTCATGTATGCAGGCTAAAGAAAGCCTTATATGGGTTGAAGCAAGCTCCAAGAGCTTGGTATGCTCGCATTAATAGCTACCTGATAAAGCTTGGTTTCACAAGAAGAAGTGCAGGCCCAAACCTCTACTTCAAGACAATCCAAGGTATACCTTTGATTTGTTGAGATTTTGGGTAGCATCAGATGTGCTCTAGCTCCGAAACTTTGCGGAGGGGCTGGAACACATGAGATCTCCAAGACCTAGAAATCGTTTGGAGAAATTCCACCCAGTGTAAAAGTTATTCAAATAATTAAAATTTTAATGGGGACCCTAAGTCTAACTTAGGGGAATTGAAAAATTAAAGTGAATTAATTTACACATGTGGTGAGAATATTCTAAGTGACGTGGATCAAGATTTCTCTAATCCTAGCCATTGATTAGTGATTAGATCACGACCGTTGAATTCTTAACGAGAAAAGTATTAAAGGAAAGCTTGGGGTCAATTGGAGATACACACATTGCAGTAGCACTTGAGTTAAGACGAAATTTTAGGGTGCGGTTTGCTGAGAATTTTCGAGGGAGATTGCAGTGCTGGTGAGTGGCAGATCGACAAGGGATGTTCTGATTTGAGGCTGAGAATACATCAATTAGAGAGGCAGATCCGTACCAGGTGGCGCAAAGGCCAGCAGGAGGGATGCAGCCCAGCCAGGCTGATGCAAAGGCAACACAGGGGCTGACGCAGAGGCAGTGCAGAGCCTAGAAGGGTGACGCAGGGGCAGCCTATGCTGCGTAGAGACCACGCTGGGCAGAAAAGGCTGGCGCAAAGGCTGGAGGGACATCACTGGGGTTCCAGTGGGCCAGAAAGGACTCATATTCAGTAATTCCTTAAGGGGTTGAATCAACCATATTTTTCGTCTATGAGTGATAAGGTACAACTGTCGTGAAATTCTATGTCGGGCAAACCACTACCAGTGCCCTTGATGTATTCAGATTCAGCTTAATAATAAAACCCTCAAAGAGCTGCTGCACCCACATAGGGTTTTTCCGGGGACATTTGTCCGAAAAATCATGTGTGTCCTTTGTCATATGTGCGCTATGTTTCAGTAAATGATCTGTATATGTGTAGGCTGCATAATGTGTTTACTTTGATGTTTTTCTGGATATTTTAGTTAAATAGCTTGTGTATAATAACAAGTAGGAGAAGTAAATCAATATTATATAGTAGGGTTTCTGTGTTCAGAAATTTTCACATGATTTTGGTATTGTATGTTGATGATTTATTCTTGACAGGGCGAGAACCTCTTATCCTCCAGTGTAAGAGGGAGTTAGCTCCTGAATTTGAAATGAAAAACCTTGGTTTGATGCATTACTTTCTGGGTCTAGAGGTTTGGAAAAGACCTGGTGAAATTTATCTTTCTTAAAGAAAATATGTTGTTAAGCTTCTTGAAATATTTGCTATGGTAGAATGTAAGTCCATGCATACTCCCATGAAAATGAACTTTAAAAAATTATGTAGCAAAGACGCAGGACCTAGTCTGGCAAATCCCACAGAGTATAAACAACTCATTGGTGCTTTGATTTTTTTGGTAAACATTAGGCCTGACATATGCTTTGTTGTAAACACTTTAAGTCAACGTATGATTGATCCCTTTCATGCCCATTGGCTTGCTGCAAAACATGTATTGAGATACTTGCATGGAACTATCAATCGAGGACTGAAATATACTGCTAAAACTATAAGACTTCATGGATACACTGATGTTGATTGGGCTGGTAACTCTGCTGATAGGAGCACTTTTGGGTGTTGCTTTAGCTTGGGATCTTCCATGATCTCTTGGATGAGCAAAAAGCAAAAGACTATTGCATTGAATACAACTGAAGCCGAGTACATTACTGCTAGCATGACTCGCTCAAGGTTACTTTGGAGCAGGAGTGGAAGCGGAAGCGAGGAGCATCATTTTCAAACGCTTCTGGTTTGGGAGAGAATCAGGAGCGAATCGTGAGCGAATTTTTATATAATATATATTTTTATATATTTTGATGCATATATGTCAACAAAAGCATGTAGAATGATGAATTAGATATAAAAATCATAAAAACATGGATTGAACATATCATCAATCATCTAGAAGTTATAATCCTCATCAACCACGTCCACAAGTTAATATTGAGTCTCATGATTCATCAATCTTAAAGTTCAAACTTTCAAAATTCAATATATAACATTTATGATCATTGATCACTAAAGTTTTACTTTTAACCATTACAACAAATAATATCTAACCTGAAATGAAATGTTTCAACTTTCAACTTTCATGAAGCATCATATAATATATTCATAATTCATTAATAATGAGTTATAAATGCCAAGTTCCAACTTGAAACTTGAAACTTAAATTGTCATATATTATTTACAAAAAATAACATAATAAATATGAAAAAGTCAACAGTTATAAAAACTACTAGAAACTAGAAAAGACAAGTAAATATGTTATCTACTACTTCCTCTTGCCACCACGATAAAATTCTAATTTTTGAGAAGGTCGTGGTAGTCTACTACTATTGGGAGTCTCCTCTCGCATAGTCAGACGACCAGAACTAGAAGCCACATTCCCTCCACATGAGGATGTTGATGGAGGTGGCGACAACAAAGACACAAATGTTGGAACTCGAGCACTACTACTGGATGGTGGGGGTGGCATGGCTGGTGTTGCTTCATTATCATCTTTCAAAAGTTCAGTGTCCAATTATTCTAGATGTAGAGTACGATCCTCCAAATTATCTTCTTTTGGGTTGTTGTCCCAAGTTGTATATGATGTATCCTCACAAGCCCAATCACAATAATGACTCAACAACCTCAAGTTGTAGTGCACATAAACCAAGCTTTCTGCCCAGTTTTCATTGAGTCTGTTTCTTCTCACATTATGGATGAAGTTGTAGGTGCTCCAACACCTCTCTGCAAAAGAAGTATTACAACTTGTGAGAGCATTTTTTTTGCCAATTTTGGCAATAGTCCCCGCCCGCCATATGCATCCTACCATGTGATAGCATTAAATTTGTCCCTATCTTCCATTGCATGCAAAGAACCAAACACTCCAGTGCTAGTGAAGTATCTGCCTAATTCAAGACACAAATTAGCACACTCCTCCCTATCAGGGACCAACTTGTCTAATGCTTTCATATATCCCTCTTGTACCTCTGGATCTGTATGGGGTTTGGCCCTAACCACACCTCCAGGTATAGGTTTTCCCATCCAAGCTGGAGAGTAGTATTTTGGCATAAAGATATACTTCAAGGCATGTAGTGGAACATTAAGGTTATTCCACCATGCACACACACATTGTGGATAATATCATACAAGTTGGGATTTTTTTCCTGAACAATATCTTTTATTTTACCAACATGTTATCCATCTGCTCATACACCTCCCCAATCACTGATGCATCTGTATCTGCAAAATGAATCATGTTATAAATGGGCATGGTGAATTGCAAAACTTCCCTCACACGTGTCCAAGACAGATCATCAAGAGCAATGTCCTCCACCTGTTCAAAACCTTGCTTGTCAATTGCGGTTGGAGCCCTATCCTTTAATACCTTCCAGTGTTGACTTGATACCATGCTAGCCAATGACTCTCTTACCTTCAAAAGGCGCCTGAAGGTGAGGCAATAGCTAGCAAATCTAGTCTTCGCAATCTTCAACAACTTCAAACTATAGTGACGGTGGAAAAGCCCATGGGTATTGCTATGATTGGTAATAAAAAATATCATTCTCTTGCCTCTCTTGTACAAATCACCAATCCATTTGTATTGAGGGTGTTTGTTCTTAACAATTTATGCATCAAAAGGTTCACTGTGTGAACCAAACACACAGACGAAAATATGTTGGAGTATCTATCCTCAATAATTGCTCCCGTTGCCTTACAATTAGAAGCATTATCAATGATGATTTGGATGAGATTGTATGGGCCAATATGTTCAATTGTTTGAAGTAATGGTTCTACAATGTTTATGGTGATCTTGAACTTTTCTGAGTAATCATATGCTGAAAGGAAGATCGCACCACCAATAGACACAACAAGAACACTTATCAATGGCTTGCCTTTTAGATTTGTCCATCCATCAGATATAATCGTTACCCCATGCTCATTCCAAGAATTTGTCATTTTGCCCAAAGCATGTGCTATTTTTTCTTTTTCATGATCAAGTCCCATAGTTATAGCCTTGTCATACCCAGGGCTCTTGTGTCCTTCGGGGGCATCATTAATGGTGGAAACCATTTCATGTCAATAAGGTGAGCGAAGAACATTAAATGGTATTCCACATGCATAGAAAAACCAAATTTTTGTTTGAATCCACATCATTCCTACACCCTTCGTCAAGGAAATCTGATATGGTTCTACGCCTCAAAGGGATGTTTGCTCCTATGCCTCCATATCCACTGCCATGGGAGAATGCTGATGGAGTTCTTTGTCTATGTGATTGTGGGCTATATTGTACAAAGTCACCTTTGATCTTTTAGATTTATATTGGGCTTCCTCCTCTTCCCTTATGTATTTGGTTGTTTGTTGTGCTATCACACTTACACAAATTTTTATTCTTACTTGTTTAACTCCATCCCATGACATTTTCCCACAAAGGTGCTTTTTGGCATAGGTGTATGAACCTGTGTAAGTGTTTTTCCAATTGAGGCATGTAAATTTAATGGTTCCACAATGGGGTTTGGTTTTCTTTCATTTTTGTGCCCTTATCTTCTCCACTCTCCTCTTCCTCCTAACCAAGGTACTCCTCTCCAAAGTTTTCAAATCCACCACTACTTCTTCATCCTCTTCATCATGATCAACCCTCCTTCTACTCTCCAACACCATAATAACATAAAAAGGAACCAACATCAAGAGAATGCCAAGTCATATAGCATGATGTATGTGTTGGAAAGTATAACTAGTTTCGGTCTTCATATTGACTATGTAATTATGTATTTATGTAATGAAGAAGACAGATAATAAAATGTATTTTTGGTATGCTTGCTTCATGGGTTTCATGAGTAAGGTTTTATTATAGGTCAAAAGACTTCTTCTTGATGTCTTTTAGGGATTTGTCATCTTGTCATAAATGTATTAATTAAGAGTCATGTGTATGAAGAGTCAAGACACTAAAGTATGCCTCAAGACCTTGTCAATAAAGCTTGAAGATATATCTCCATATGATCGGTGCTAAATATCTCATCTAGACAACCTATGAGAAGTGAACAAGTCGGCCTACAAACAGTGTGAACGATCGGACTAAAACAGAGGAAGGATGTCTCGTTATATAAGATAGCTCTGCGGTTTATTTGGAGGAATATGTGCGGACAAGTTCAGTGATTCTAGTGTGAATTAAAGGACTGCAGTGAGTGCGGAAGAGGAGAGGAAAACAATGAAGGAAAGAATGATAATACTAACTCTATTTTAGATCTATTCTACCTCTTCTAGTTATGTGGAGAAATGCGAGAAAGGGTCTGAAGCAGTGCCACATTACAGCGAAGAAGAATTATGTTATAGTGAAGAGAAGAAGGGCTATCATATGTTCAGTCTAGGGTCTATTCATCTTGGTAATAGATCTGCATCTATAGCATGAGACAAGTGCAGTGAAGAAGGTAATTTGAGGATCTCTTAAGTAATAATCAAGTTTGTAATCTTGTGCATAAGGAGGTATCTTGGGAGAAAATTAGAGAGACCTTATATGAAACATTAAGAGAAGGAAGGATCTTGGATTTGGAATAAAAGGAAGGCCAAAGAAGAATCTCCTAAAGGATGAAGAAGAACAACAAAAGGCACATCAGTAAGGATTGCTAGAAAAAGGGACTGAGTCTCCCTAGTTCTCGTGCCACTCGGTGCATGAAAGAAGATCAACCTAAAGGAGCTTAGAAGAGTAGTGACAAGGTCTTGGAGACATAGAAAGGTCAAGGGTTTGTGTCATGGTCATAGTACTTGTCATCTGAAAGTCTACAAGAAGAATTTCTTGTGGGTTTTTCTCTCCAAGAGGGAGATGTTTTGCCCTAGCTCGAAGAGCCTAAATTTGTCTCTTGTGTTTTTGGTAATTGACTTGATGAAAGATTTAATAAGCTAAGAAGAGAAGACATAAGTAAAAGAAGTAAGCTCACAAGTAATTATCAAGAAGAGAATTTGAATTAATCACCGCCCCTCCAAATTCTCAACATGGAATCAGAGCTAAGGTGTTGAAGACAAGGGCTACTTGAAAAAGAGGCACTCAAAGAAGCAAGAATCAAAGTCTACATTGAAGGATCATTTCAGTTTGCAAGATTATCAAGGATTCACTCATCAAGAAGACAATCTTTGCCATCAAAGATTTATATTGAAAACATTGTTAGAAGTGATATCATCTTTTTCATCAAAGATCCAAGGTCACCTACATTGGAGAATTCATTCTAAGAGGAAGTTCATAACTTCATCTTCATCATCATCAAAGAAGCTGCTGGAAGGAGAAAGTAAGTCACCTTACTCAAGCAAGTATCTATGACCTTATCTAAATCTGTCAAAATGACTTATTGTATAGAGAAACAAATTGGTTGGGTCCTCAAACTTTAGTGCATGGAATAAAATGACATATTTGAATCTAATTGAAAATGAAGTTATGGGCTTGATCGAACGAACTACAATTCAACCTCCAAAAGAAGACATTCTAGCATATATCAAATACATGAAGGGAGACATAAGAGCCCGAAGGATTCTTATAGAATCCATAAATGACTCTGTCATTCCCTATGTATCAAAGCTAGAATCCTCAAAAGAAATATATGATAAATTGATGGAACTATTCTCGAAAGGTTCTGCAAAGGAAATAATATCCCTGAGACAAAAATTATACAAATTGAGAATGTCAAGAAAGGAAGGAATATTTCCATATCTGATGAAGATTTTCGCAATACAAGATCAACCCCAGAAATTGGGAGAACTAATGTCTAATGGAGAAATACTCACTACGGTACAATATGCTCTATCTAACGAATGGAGAGGTTTCACTTCAAGCATAGATGGGAAAGAAGAAGCCATGCCATTCTAGGGTCTAGGTAAGAGAGGAGAAACAAGATTGAAAACCAAATCTGATACAAGATCAAGTAAAGGGAATCAAGCCTTTGCAGCTGTGTCCAAGAAGAAAGAAAAAATCGGTAAATTTGGTCCTCAGAATAAAAAAAGAAATAAGGACAAAGCATAATGCTTTGGATGTAATAATTTTGGGCATTATAAACAAGATTGTCCTAAATCTAGAAGGGACAAGAGGAAAAGGGAAGAAGCCCATGTCACAGATGAAAGGGAAGAACCTGATGCAAAGAAATCTAAGAAAGAAGAAAGCGAAAGATCTCTATTATGATCATCTTTCTCTTCAAGAGATTTTTGTTGGTTGTAAATTAATAGAAAGCAATGTATATTGATAGCATCATGATAGAAGCATGGAAGGAGCACTTGAAGAAGCAACTCCTGGAAACCTCCCTAATATCAACATTGATGGAAGGCAGTCATTAAGATCAAGGGTCATCATTCAATAATCAGTATAGAAACAGGTGCTGACATTTTTCTAATGGAGTTCTCTATGAATTCACTAGTTAGAAAGAAAGAAAAAGGTTTTCATCGAGAATTCTATGTTATAGAATTATGGGATTAGGATAGGATGACATGTTGATGAAGTAGGTCAAGGGAATGAAGTTCTTCATTCTAGTAAAATTGCTGCAGGATGACTCGAAGGAAAAAAGGATGAGGTACATATAAATATATGCTGACACTGAATGTTGTGAAGTCATGTGATGTGGTTGCAGGGGATGAACTTCTATGTTTTGAAGTATGATCTATGGAAGGAAGAACTCTTCTGGTGCACAGGTTGCCACTAACAAATGAAACTAAATATGTCCTCATATGGAATATGAGGTGGTTGTATGCAAACAAGGAACTGGGTACTAGAAGTTCCTGGGAATAAAGATGTGTGGAGAAAGCAAGGAAGAGATCATGAAGTGCAACCATGTCAAGAGGCAGTTATCATCTGGAAACCAAGAAGATGTGACTAGGAGATCTCCTAGGAAGATATGTGGACTCTGATAGAAGTATGGTAAAGAAGAAGACCCTTGACAAAACATATCTTTAGGCGATGTGTCAATCTGAATAGAGGATGTCGATGCCTATAGGAAGATGTCGTGGTGAAATATCATCATTGAGGTAACTTTTGTTTTAAAAGTTCATCTGATAAGTTTATGCAAGGTTGCCAATCATGTGGAAGGATTTAATATCCTTGAGAGATGTTTCGAAGGAAAGCAACATGGCATAAAGGTGGACCAGATGAGGAAGACTGATGAATCACTTTCAGGTGGATGACATGACTCATGGATGAAAGTGATGGATGATTTGTGCCCTATGAAGCCAAAAGTTGAAGATTCCTCAATATCGAAATCCATGACATCGAGGAAAGGAATTCTTCATGAGCAGTTGGGTGTCCCACCATTGTTGCTGCAGGTCCCTGTTTAAAGGGGAGTTTGGTGATAAGTTTCTTACTTGGAAGAAACTTGAAGTATGTCCTTCCTGAGTTAAGAGGGAGTGACATATATGATTCACTAATACATGTGTCATGCACTAGACCAGGACTAACAACCGTAAGTCTTAGCGAAGGCCATGTGGAGAGAATGGATAGACACATCATTCTGGTCTCCACCTGAAAGACAGAATGGAGGATTGGGTAATCATCTGGCATTCGATACTCTTTGAGAATGTGATAGGGCATTCAATATAAGAGTAGTCGAGGACCAATATTCTTTGAGGGTTGGCTAAGCAAGAGAAGAATAGTCTAAGAAGGTCATACTCTGGGAACACCTGGGTGGAGTATGTACATTGGAGAGACAATGACTATGGTGTCTATAAGTCATGTGTCTTGCCAACATTGTAGCCCATTGTCTCGTTGACAATGGGCCTTGCACTAGGACAATGTTGGTTGATATGATGCTATACAGATGCGATTACCAATTTGATTCTTCTTATGAGATTCTTCAGATTGAAAGTGACCATGTACCTATATGAATACCTCTTTAGTTAAGAGGGAGTGTTGGAAAGTGTAACTAGCTTTGGTCTTCATATTGATTATGTAATTATGTATTTATGTAATGAAGAAGACAAAGATAATAAAATATATTTTTGTTATGCTTGCTTCATGGGTTTCGTGAGCAAGGTTTTATTATAGGTCAAAAGACTTCTTCTTGATATCTTTTAGGGATTTTTCATCTTGTCATAAATGTACTAGTCATGTGTATGAAGAGTCAAGACACTAAAGTATGCCTCAATACCTTGCCAATAAAGCTTGAAGCTATATCTCCATATGATTAGCGTAGAATATCTCATCTAGACAACCTATGAGCAGTGGACAAGTCGGCCTACAAACAGTGTGAAGGGTCAGCCTAAAACAGAGGAAGGATGTCTCTATATATATGATAGCTCTACGGTTTATTTGGAGGAATAAGATCGGAAAAGTTCAGTGATTCTAGTGCGAATTAAAGGACTGCAGTGTGTGTGGAATAGGAATGGAAAACAACGAAGGAAAGAAGGATAATACTAACTTTGTTTTGGATCTGTTCTACCTCATCCAGTTCTGTGGAGAAATGCGAGAAAGGGTTTGAAGCAGTGCCACATTACAATGAAGAAGAATTATGTTACAGTGAAGAGAAGAAGGGCTATCATATGTTCGGTCTAGGGTCTATTCATCTTGGTAATAGATCTACATCTATAGCGTGAGACAAGTGCAATGAAGAAGGTAATCCGAGGATCTCTTAAGTAATAATCGAGTCTGTAATCTTCTGCGTAAGGAGGTATCTTGGGAGCAAATCAGAGAGACCTTAAAACATTAAGAGAAGGAAGGATTTGGATTTGGAATAAAAGGAAGGCCAACGAAGAATCTCCTGAAGGCTAAAGAAGAACAACAAAAGGCACATCAGTAAGGACTGTTGGAAAGAGGGACCGAGTCTCCCTAGTTCTGGTGCAGCTCGGTGCAAGAAAGAAGATCAATCTAAAGGAGCTTAGAAGAGAAGTGATAAGGTCTTGGAGGCATACAAAGGTCAAGGGTTTGTGTCATGGTCATGGTACTTGTCATCTGAAAGTCTATAAGAAGAATTTCTTGTGGGTTTTCCTCTCCAAGATTGAGAGGTTTTTCCCTGGCTCGAAGAGCCTAAATTTGTCTCTTGTGTTTTTGGTAATTGACTTGATGAAAGACTTAATAAGCTAAGAAGAGAAGACATAAGTAAAAGAAGTAAGCTCACAAGTAATTATCAAGAGAATTTGAATTAATCACCACCCCTTCAAATTCTCAACAATTTGAAGTTTTGATTCTCTGCAGTTCTAAACTTTGGTGGAGTTATAGTTTCTTGCCTACAATAAAATAGAGGAATGGGAATGGGAAAGGGAGAAGATAACATTTTCATTTAACAATGAACATATAAGAAATACAAATGTTAGATTAGAGTCAAGGTCCTACCTCGTTTGGCCTTCAATCCCATGCTCCAATATCCCTTGCAAGCTCCTCAAGCTCCCAACCAATCCTCTCAATCTTCCTCGTCAACTCAAGCTCCAATTCCAAAATCCATCTCTTGCTCTCTCAATATGAAAATGGTGAATAATGGGAGGGGACGAGGGCCTTTTACTTTTTTTAGCCCTTCCTCCCTTGCCCGCCACGCAACCCGCAGAATTTTCCTACAGGGAGTGAACGAGAGCGACGAGTGAGCGAACGAGAGCTTGTTTGCTCCCGAAAAATAGAGATCAATTTTTTTTAAAGGGAGCGTCCTCCCAAGGTCGCTCCCCATCTTCTCCTGAGCTTAGCGTGCTTCGGGAGTGGGTTCGAGGTGGGGGGGCGCGCTCCCCCGCAACCTTGGCCTAGCTTTGAGGCAGTTTGGCTAATAAATCTTTTTGGGGAACATTTTGAGCAAGTTCCAGGCACAACAATTATGTATTGTGACAATAAGAGTGGGATTCGTCTTGTAGAAAATCCTGTGTTTCATGATAAGTCCAAGCACACTGAGATCAAGTATCACTATATCTGGGATATGGTGCAGAGAGGAATAGTGAGGCTCCATCACATCTCCACTGATGATCAAATAGTTGAGATTCTTGCCAAGCCTTTACCAAATTGAAAGCTCTTGGATTTTAGAGAGAAACTTGGACTTATGGACGTGACCCTTTCGAGAAGCAGTCACAGCTGATCGATAACACTGAGCTGCCTTTTGCCCCCCTGTCAGAGCTCATAGGATTAGGGAATGATGCCGAAAAGCTCCTGAGGATGAGGGACCTCTTGTGTAGTGTGTGCCACAAGAGCAGGCCTTAGTATGCATTTGACCCATAGTCTTGGATGTGGGAAGAGCCACCTATCTGGCCAATAGGTGTAGTGAGACTTGTCTGTGTGACTTGTCTAGGATGCAGGTGTTCCATCACTTGACGTTTAATGAAACTTGTTTGCATTTGATTCTTGTCTGTGTGACTTGAGTCTTGCCCATGTGATGATCCTTTCCTTTCCAAATTTGTGTCAAGTGGATGATTCTTCTTTAGATTGTGACTTCATTGTTACAGATGTTACAAAGCAGAGTTGAACTGAGATGAATGAAAGAGATCAGAGGAAGCAGAGATCTTTGATGCAAAAAGAAATTCCTCCCTAGCTGAGAGAGAGTGTTAAAATTTGTCAGCTTAGGGATGACCAAAAATTATGTCAATCTTTCGGTTAATCATATCGTAACAATATCTTTCAGTTCTGTTTATACCACCTATAATAAAATTTCATTTCTGACAATTCTAATATGACTTTCCAAAAATAGTAAGTCACATCTTAATTTGGAAGTGACTTTCCAAAAATAGAAATTCATGTCTAAATGATCAAGGATGATCTCGGCATTTGGAACCCACTTTAAAATCAAATCAATCATGATTATACAAGTTAAGAATTAATATTTATATCCTTGCTAGTATTATTATTGCAAGTCCTACATTGACTCAACAAGTCTTGGTTTGACTCTAAGTGGGTTTGGGGCAAGTTTGATGGTTTTGGGCACATCAACCAAGGTTTGGGCCAGGTCTAGGGAGCCTGGGTAAAACTGACACATTTTGGTCATAGGTTGGTTCTATAGCGAGCCAGGTCACTCACATAGAACCCGTGATTCTTACCTTATTCGGGAAAACTTGAATAGAACCTGTCTACCCACATTAGACCCACGGGTTTAGTTTAGGACCCACATCGGACCCCTATAAGACCCGTCGAACCTCAAAAGGCAATTTTTTTTTTCTCATTTTTTTTATTTTTCTTTTATTTTTTGGAAATGAGGTGGAGGAAAAGGGAATTTGGAGGGAAGAAAATGTTTTGTAAGCACCTCTCTCCCTTCCGTTTGTCATTCACTTGTCATTTGAGTGCTTGAGTGACTCCCTCGCATAGTGAAGGAGCTCTTGGAGGAGGCTAAAGGAGTCTGAAGGAGGCTTCATGAGATCAAATTGAGCTTCATGATCCTTGTTTCATTGTTTTCCATGTAACTTTTAAAAAAAAATTGTATTCAATTCAATTTTTTTTTTTTTTTTTAACTTGCCATTTTTTTTGGGTTGAGGAGGACTGCCTCCTCAACTCACAGACCCTGTGGCTGAGCTTCTCAGCCACATAGCAACCTTGTGTGGCTGAGAAACTCAACCATAGGGCTTGCGGGTTGGGGAGGCAACTCGCAAGCATTGTGGCTGCTGTGTGGCTGAGAAACTCATCCACAGGGCCTATGGGTTGCCTCCTCAGCCCGCAGGCCCTGTGGCTGAGCTTCTCAGCCACAGGGCCATTGTGTGGCCTTATGTGGTTGAGAAGCTCAGCCACAGGGCCTGCGGGCTGGGTAGGCAACTTGCAGGCCCTGTGGCTGAGTTTCTTAGCCACACAGGGCTGCTGTGTGGCTGAGAAACTTAGCCATAGGGCCTGTGGGTTGCCTCGTCAGCCGACAGGCCCTGTGGTTGAGTTTTTCAGCCACACAATGGCCTTGTGTGGCTGAGAAACTTAGCCACATGGCCGAAAAAATTTGTAAATTAAAAAAATTTAAAACAAAAATAAAATAAAAGAAATATTAATTAGATTTTAAAAATTTAATTTTTTTCTTTCAGTTTCCGTCACCATGCCACCAAAAGATTCTAGAAAGTCTCGTGATCTAGCATGGGCACATGGTCAAAAAATCATTGCCGATAATGACCACCATGTCAAGTGAAATTATTGCAATGCGACAATGCATGTAGGCATAAACAAACTAAAATACCACCTAGCTAGAATTCCTGAGAATGGTGTGGGATGTTGTCAAAATTGCCCTGATGAAGTCACTACTAAAATGGCAGCTGCTTTGGAAGCCATTAAAGAAGAAACTTCTAAGAGGGCAAAAAGGAAGGATGAGATTGTTGGGATAGGTAGATCTTAGTCTCAAAGTGAAACACAGATTCAAAGTCCAGGTATTGGTAACTCCTCTTCAAGTGTTGTGGCAAACAAGAGTTTAACCTCTTCTTTCTTCACTCCTCATACAACTCTAGGATCTCAACCAACCTTGGATAGCTTTAATGAAAAGAAGCGGAAGGAGGAAGATATGGCAGTGAGGAGATTTTGGTACCATAACAGTCTTTCATTCAACTGTGCAAAGTCATATTTTTATCAGTCCATGGTGGATGCCATTGCAAGTGCTAGCCCTGGATACAAAGCCCTATGTTATAATGCACTTAGGGGGAAAGAGCTAGACGAGGAGCTTGAGTGTGTCAAGGAAAAATTGGAGAGCATTAAAAGCTCATGGAAAATGACAGGTTGTACAATTATGTCTAATGGGTGGACATATCAGAGGGGTAGAACAATATACATTTTGTTGTAGCTTTGCACTAAAGGAACCATGTTCTTAAAATCCATTGATGCATCTGCAAATGTAAAAGATGCACATTTGATTTTTACATTGTCGGCTGATGTGGTGGAGGAAGATGGGGTTGCAAATGTTGTCCAAGTAATCACGGACAATGCAACAAATTATGTAGCAGCTGGAAGGTTGCTTTGTGCCAAATATGCCACCATTTTTTGGACTCCATGCGCTGCCCATGGCATAGACTTTATACTAGAGGACATTGGGAAGTTGGAGTGGGTGCAGGATGTTGTGCAAGAATGCAAGCAAATTGCCAAGTATATTTATTATCATGCTTGGGTGTTGAACCTTATGAGGGAATTCACAAAGGGTGAGCTTAGTCGCCCAAGTATCACAGAGTTTGCTACAAACTTTCTTTTCCTCCAAAGCCTTTTGTATGAATACCAAGCTTTGAGAAGAATTTTTTGTAGCCAACAGGAATTTTGGAAAGATAGCGCAAAACCAGAAGCATTATCTTTGAAAGCATCTGTCTTTGGCGATAGTTTGTGGGACAAAGTCACTAAGATTGTCAGCTTCACTAAGCCCCTTGTGAAAGTCTTGAGATTGATGGATGGAGATAAACCTCCAATGGGATATATTTATGAGGGCATGGATAGGGCCAAAGAGGCCATCAAGACTTTCTATAAGGGAAATGAATCTAAATATCTCCCTATATGGAAAATTATTGATTCCAGGTGGGACATGTAACTACATTCACCATTGCATGCAGCAGGAGCATATCTCAACTAAGCTTATTCTATAATGAGTGGTCTAACATTCAAAGAGATCCTGAGGTGATGAGAGGTGTCATGATATGCATTGAGAAGATGTTCCCAGATCAAGATATTCAAGACAAAATCAAACCTACAATGAGATATGTACAAGGAAGCATCTGGCATGTTTGGATTCAGCGCCAGCCAACGTCTCAAGGACAAGAAAATGCCTTGTAAGTGCAAATTGTTAGAACTTAGCTTGTAATTTTGTTAGTTCTCTTTTATATGTTTGCAATTGCAAACTGATAATCTTTGCTATTATTTTTTTACAGCTTATTGGTAGATAGATTGTGGCTCTGAGGCACCGCAATTACAAGAATTCATCATCAGAGTTCTGAGTCAACTTTGCAGTGCTTCTTCTTGTGAGCGCAATTGGTCAGTGTTTGAGCACATCCACAACAAAAAGAGAAACAGGTTGGAGCATGAGAGGTTGGATAAGGTTTTCATCTACTACAACCTTCGAATGCTCACAAAACAAGTGCAACCAAAGGATACAGATCCAATTTCATTGGATACTATTGATTTAGACTCTGATTGGGTTGTGACGGAGGAGACCCCTAATTTGAGTTGGCTTGATGAAGAGACTGAGGATCTCTCTAGTTTGCCATCTCAAATGGAGACTCCCAATACACCTGTCTCATAGTTGCTTCAGCCTTCCGATGCTAGCATGAGCTCCACGAGGGCTTATTATAGGCGTGGTCCTCCAGGAGTGATGAGACTCAAGATTGTTATGAGACAATCATTTATAATTTATGACATATGTATTTGAATTTTGAATTTGCTGACAGTTTTTTATTTTAATGATGGAATCACGATTCCTTTTCTTATTCAGTATCTAAATGTTTTGCTTACAAAAATCGAATATGTTATGTTGTACTTTTATAGATATGAGATGATGTTATGAATTAGTGCATATATTGTGGTTTTTATAACTTATAAGGATTGAAATTGTCATTAGTTTCTTTTTTCTGCTTAAAATTTACCATATTTTAAGTTTTTTTTTTTTGCATTTTGACGAGTCTTAAACGAGTTTTATACGGGCCGTCTCTGAGTCTTATACGAGTCGACGAGTCAATGGTCAGACAAGTCTTATATGAGTACGAGTCGTGCAACATTGGTTAGAACCAACAAGTCGTGGGTGGACTTTAGTATGGATCATGCCATTGTGAGTAACAATGTTGCAAGCAGCAAGATTATACATTGTATAGCCTTGGGCTGTTTTAACTAATCTTGATACCACTTTCATTTTGGCTATGCAGTTTATTTATGGACAAAACAGTCTTTCCATAGTTTAGAAACATCTAATTTGCTCGACCTTTAATTGGCTATGTGTGTGCTTGTAAGTTATGGTCAAGGTATATGGATCACATGACTTGTTTGATTATATGGATATGCAGACAAAAGATCTAAGGAACTAACCATAGTTACAAACTTAAATAGTTAATGAAACATTATTCAAGCATGTTAATTAAAATTATTGAAAAACCATATTACCTTCTGAGAGACCATTTATAGAAAAGTTATGCTTTATGCTACTCCACATAGAGTTTGGGAAAACGAGGTTTCAAAGAAGTAATAAACATTATAAAATACATCATACATGATCATACTTCATGATTTGTAGTTACTGAGAAAAATATATTGGATATAATTTAAATATACCCAAGTCAAAGAATAGTTAACACACATGCACTTGACCGGCGTGTCTTTGGTAATAATGGAACATGGAAGTAATGAAGGATGTTCTTGTTCAAGTCACGTATTTGTCGTCTTGGCTACTGTTCCTTTATAATAATTATTTATTATTTGAACAAATGAGTGCCTGTCTCATCTTCAAAACCATTATAAATTTCTGTTCAATCTGAGAACTAGGTTTTAATTAAAAACTCGTAACATATAAATTGCAACCTAAAGCTGTTTTGTATATCTTGAGAACACAGTTGGAAGCGTCATCTGAGAGGGAGCGAGAGCTGTTACAATACATGGCTGAATTGCAAGCCAGGTTCTTGAATTAATTACTAGAATTTGCATTCTAAAATATTTTTGATGTCTGATGTTTCAGTTCTTTGACAGATAAAATTGTACATTCTAATAAAAATAATATCATTTCAGGGCTTCAAATCTTGTAGATGAGATACAAAAGTTGAAGATGAAAAATAGCCAGGTTTGTAGCTATTATTAAATTTTATTGTTAATATGTTATTAAGATTTTTCTTATGAAGTTGAATCTTGTATTTAATGGTGTTTATCATGGCTTTAGAATCCAGAAGTTAAAATTTGTGTGGCTTATGCAACAGTTAGAACGACAATTGAATACAACTGGGAACAAAGATGATAAGCAGACCAGAATAAGTGAGGCATCTCATGATCTTGTTGAACAGTGCTCTTTTACCTTCAACAACTAAGTTTGTGATGCATTAGCTTCTAGCATTTAGTGTCTAAGTTCTATTAAGTGATTGCCAAAAGCTTTGTTCAGTTCTAATATTATGTGGATAGCACATCATAAATCCCATTCATTTGGGAGTTCAAAGCATGCTTCTCTGTAATGAACTCACAATTGTTCCATTTGATCACAGCTTGCAATTGGACTGAGACTCAAGAGTAAATTCAGTGTATACGGCTACATTTCAGAGTACCAAAGAGCTTTTGGTATAAGTCTTAATCTTTGATCCTTCCACCACATTCTTTAGCTTGGGATCTGTATCGGGAGAAAAGTCCCCCTGGTTTCTCTGATCCAAAATATTCTTTGAGACTTTGGCCTCCATTTGAATAATGGGAGGAGTTCTATGATTCAACCTATCTTTGGAAACCTTTTGTAAGTATTTGAGTTGAACCCACAAGTTACCAATCAATGCTTCAGCCATACTGAAGACCCTCATGGAAAACTATAATGTTGTCCACTATTGAGATTTCCAGGATCTTTTATGGCTTTGTTCTACATTGGAATCTTATGGTCCGGTAGCAAAGATTGGCTGCAGATCACTAAATTCTCAAGCATTGAGTAATGTAAATGTTGATGGGTTGGCGACACTCAGTCCAAATGTGTGCCTTCCACTTATTTGGTGCTCGGGTTCTAGCATTTCTTGGAGGAAATATACTTACAACTTTCAACCAGCCAGTGGAGTGACTGTTTTGATTCAGAAACATTAACATTTACCGTCTCAATAATAAAATCAGGCCTCTTATGAGCCATTTGGCATCTAGAATTTATATTTATTTTGGAACATATTTCATATTTTACAAAAGTTAGTATTATGTTTCCCATGGTTAGAACATGTTCTGCTATTCTTTGGGCTGTTGTTTATTCAGAAACAGGCTTACGGAGGTGCAAATACCTTGAGCTTCAATTTGCACCCAAGCTGAGCATTTCTATCAGGTTTGAATTAAGCGGTATTGATTGTCCTTCTTCAGGAACTAAGCTCCGACAAGTGCAGTCCATATTGATTTCATTTTAATTCCAATGGAAAATAGCGGCAAATTATTTTATTTTTCGACTTCCAGATGAAAGCTTAGTAGTGTTACATCAGATCCCGAGTGTTCGAGATAATAGGAATAACGTTAAATGATTCCTGCTCTTATTTAATCTATATGTCCACTTACACGTCAAATATTGGACCAAACCCCTTGAACACAGGTAACCAAATTGTGCATCCTTAGTCTTTTACCGAAAAATGGATAGTAAATCTGTTGTATACTTGATAATGATCACACCAACTATTGATAGGATACATCAAAATTGATCTACAAAAGGTATATCCTCTACACACTTTCTGCTCTGGCAGTTCACTCTGGTAAAGGATGTATTTAAGTTTTTACTTATTGAAGGAGACTGTTTTTTTAACC
The DNA here is from genome assembly GCA_034641835.2 of Pinus albicaulis. Classification (NCBI taxonomy): domain Eukaryota; kingdom Viridiplantae; phylum Streptophyta; class Pinopsida; order Pinales; family Pinaceae; genus Pinus; species Pinus albicaulis. Next base: position 1,057,806,022 of record CM076572.1, on the reverse strand, counting down.
TTTTACTATTTTGGTGAAGTTTTTGTAGTTATTTATTAAGAAACGATAATACATTGTACAGTGAGTGAAATTTTCTCAAGAGCATCCAAAGAAATTAGTATCAATTAATACAAAATGTAGATTGTAACAACTTACTGTCAAAATTTTAAATGAAACAATAGATAAAACCAGATTTATAGAAAACCTATGAAAAGGGAAGGGGAATTGGAATTGAAACTTGGAATATATTATAGGAAAAAATATAAGGCAGAAAAACATTACTAGCTGCCCCAATTATATCTATATGCTAGATCACATGTTTCACATTCATTTTGGAATATTATGACAACAATGAAATTTGTAAATAAAAACGCGTCAAGCAAAAAATTTATGATGTTGAGTTTAAAAATAAAAATATATAATATGTGATGTTCTTTTTTTTGGTGTTCCTTGTGGATGGACTTTCAAGGTTGGAGGCAGACAGGTCAGAGGTGGAGGTTTACTCCATCAACGAACCTAGGGGCTTTTGAAGATGTTTCATGGGGGTTTTGAGGAGTTTTTATGAGGTCCGATGGTATTCTTTTGGTATGATCCATCATCCGCACAATTTGCCTTTCATTTCGTTGCATTCCGACAACTTTCGGAACACTGAGTTATTTATGGACCTAACTCAATTAATTACACTGAAGGTGACATTTTAGGAGGAATGCTTGGCAGAGCACCTTAGTGTAATAGCTCATTGGAACCAGAACAAGAATACCTACATGATGGGATGGCTAGAAGTGATTTTCAGTGACTCGAGGAGGCATGGTGCCCAATTTACCATTTTCCCACATTAAAAATAATATTTTAATTAAGGAAAATGTGCTCAATGATCAAAATAATAATAAAATAGGAGATTCTATAGGAGTCCATCAAATATATAAAAAGAGAAGGAAGGAGCCATTAGAGGACATCTTGGATTTGGTATTGCTTCTACTCTGCATCTCCCAAGCATGAGTCCATGGCAGAGGTAGAGTAGGAGGATATTCCTTCTGTATGTTAGGATGTGAACTCTTCTTTGGATGAGTCCATAGGATCTTATGAGGATGACTTTGGGGAGTATGAGCGGTCATGTGGGTATGTTGGTAGTAGCTCGGATATGCATCCATGTGAGGTGGAGGTGTATGTTAAGCAGTAGATTATCCAAAGGACAAATTTTCCAGATGAAGGACTGATCACTCAGCAAGGAGAGCACATAGAGGAGCACGGGTCGGTTGAAGATGATGAGCCTTTTGGGGAGAGCCAGTTGGAGGATCATATTGAGCCCGTGATTCAGGAGGATGAGCAGCCACCCTTGGGGTCACCCATTGATGAGGAGAAGATAAATGTACAGACAGCTAGTAGGGTGGTGGTACTTACAAACACTTGTCCTCCGGAGGTGTTGGAGTCTAGTCAGACAGTTTTGCAAGAGATTGGTGGGCTAGAGGAGCGTGGAGTTTCCTATCAGGCGAGGGAGACAATAGTTCATCCATCTTTGGGTCTACCCATTAATGAGGTGCAAACATAGGTAATGGTGGCCAACAAAGTTGTAACATTTTCCAGCAACAACCCTCTCCAGGACTACATAGACAAGGCTTGTAGCACAACTTGCCCACTATTGTTCATTATAGGGAGAGGGGCAGGATTTCTTGGACATATTTTGTTGGTTGACTAGGTAGACCATCAGGGGTTGAGCATGGGCCGTTCACGAGTTGGTATCCTATTGATGGAGTATCATTTTTAGTCAGGAGCATTGTACTACAGGAGCCCTTAGACATGAGGGGTACTATAGGTTCCAGTTGACAGTGGGATACAGGTCGACAACTCTTCAGCATTTCGTCCTGACATCAGGAGAGCAGAATTAACATTGGATTGAGTCAAGGGTTGGATTGGAGAGAGGTGATGAGTTGATACACAGTTAGTGGGTTAGCATTCCCAACCTAAATTATAACACACCAGGAGCCGTGGAACACTAATGTTTGTTCTTGGTGGCATTGGGATCCAGGATGATTTGTTGATGGCATGCTCAGTTAGATATTGGTCCGGGATCCAGGAATTGAAGGGTCTATTCCTGATGGGTTGACACAGAGGCATAACATCACCCAACGATTTGTATGGGATCTAGGCATTAGGTCTCAGTTGCATCAGGCCAATAGATTGGTCCACAGATTTGGATTACTTGAGGGCACACAATCTTGGGGCAGAGGACTTGTGTTGTTCCTTTTTCTGGTGTTCCTTGTGGATGGACTTTGAGTGTTGGAGGTAGACAGGTCACAGGTGTGAGTTTACTTCACCAACAAGCCCAGGGGATTTTGGAGATGTTTCATGGGGGTTTTGAGGATTTTTTATGAGGTTCGATGGTATTCTCTTGGTATGATCCATCATCCACGTAGTTTGCCTTTCGTTCCATTGCATTCTGATAACTTTAGGAAAATTGAGTTATTTATGGGCCTAACTCAGTTAATTACAACTAAGGTGGCGTTTTAGGAGGAATCCTTGGCAGAACACCTTAGTGTAATAGCTTGTTGGAACTAGAACGAGAAGACCTACAGGATATGATGATTAGAAGTGATTTTCAGTGACCTGAGGAGGCATGATGGCCAATTTACCATTTTCCCACACTAAAAATGATATTTTAACTAGGGGAAATGTGCTCAATGATTAAAATAATAATAAAATAGGAGCTTCTAGAGAAATCGATCAGATCTATAAAAAGAGGAGGAAGGGGCCTTTAGAGGACATCTTGGATTTGGTATTGCTTCTTGTATGTGAGGTTGAGAACCCAGTTCTCTACTCCATTGGTAGCCCCAGGATGGAAACCCTTAGGTGATTTAGAGAGTTTGGGCAAGCAGCCAACTCCCCTTGGTGAATTCATCCAAAATTCACATGAGATCTTAGCAGTGGCAGTCCAGTTCAATTTTGGTGGAGGGTCTGTGCAGCATTGAAATAGATTCTTGAGGCCAATTCTATCTCAGTTATTTTCTCAGTCCAACATGTAAACCCTAGTTCATATATATTATAATAAAGTTGAGATTGTTTTGGCATATTGTATGTTTGTATTGCATGTATTCTCTTGTTTAATTTTACATAGAAATCTTCTCTAAATTGAATGGTAATTTTATTGAGAGATTCTGGTTGAATTAGTTTCCAGCAAAATATGTAAAATATTTTGAAAGGGATATTACATAATATATGCTAGTAAATCACATAATTTGTTTCCAAGTATACAATTTTTTTTTGAAGGGTGGTTCATGGACACTGGGTGGATGCTACATCCACGGGAAAATCCAAGCAGATCAATTTGTAGGGATCTACTTGTCAACCAAACTAGTAAGGCCTAACCCCAAGGGTGTCGAGGAGATTTGACCCCTTGACCTCCCAACTGGCGAAGTACTTAACAACAGGAACTCAACCAATTGAGCTAACCCTTGTGGATTTCCAAGTATATAAGTTATATACAATGTTAAATATATCAAATTTTAATCATAATTAAAACACAATATTAAATTGATATTGTAAATATTCTTAATATAGTATTACTACTTACAATAATTATAAGTAGATATATAAAAGTAATTGATATATTGTTAGATCTAATACTTTTGTGATTCATAATGTAGATAAAAATCTTTCAGATTAATCACATCATTAAGTTTTGATCGACGTTTCGAACCATCTAATGTGGTTCATCCTCATGACAAGGTGGAAAAGCTAATCAATCTTATTGAATAAATAGTGTGGATGCATTATTGCCTGGAGATGGCCGTTGAAAACTAGCCGTTAAAAACTAGCCATTATTGAATTAGTTAATTAGTTATTAGGGAATATATTAAAAAAATATAGTTGTTAAGAATTTTTTTATTAAATGATTAATAATAAAAAATAACTTACTAATAAATATTTTAATAAAATGATTAAAATTTTTATTATTATAATAGGATAGTATTGAGGGAAAGAATAAAGATAAATCTAAAAGAATTTACTAATAAATATTTTAAAAAAGGGTTAAATTTTTTTATCATTTTATTATTATAATCCATAGGATAATATATAATATATTATAACTATATAAAGATAAGACCAAGAACAAAGAATAAGAATACTAAAGAAAAAAGGTTAAAGGAAAAAATAATCAAAGACAAGGGTTGAAAAAAGAAGAAAGAAGGGAAATAAAACTAAAAAATATAACTAACATAGACCAAATGTAACAAGAATCCCAATGTAAGGGGTGGAGAAATCACCCAGAGAGAGCCAGAGTCCAGCTCTTACTCAATTTCCAACCATCATCCCTATTGAGGTTCTTAGTACGCCTCTCAATCTCAATAGCCTCCCTAAGCTTCCTATGGTGGAAGTGATCAACCTTAGCAATGACTTTGGAGTCATCATTGCATTCATGGTGATACGATTTTTCTGCATGTTTCGCAAGAGCTGATGTGTGGAACCGATTGTCCCTAATTTCTGTAGCATGCTCCTAGATTCTTTGTCTAATGGAGCGACCTGTTTCTCCAATATAGGGAGTACCATAGGAATAAGGAACCATGTAAACACCTTTCATGTCCTTAGGTTCGAAAGGGTCCTTGATAGATCTGATAGAGTTTCTAATAGTATAGAGAGGTTTGAATGAAGAGGAGACATTATTCTTTCTAAGGACATGGGCAATTTTGTCGGTGGTCACTTGGATAGACAGGAGATGAACCTTGGGGACAGGGTCCACTCGAGTAGATTTGCCTCTTAATCCTTTATAGGCTTTTTGAAAGGCCTTAAGGCCTTGAGATCTACTATACCCATTATTTTCAAAAACGTCAAGAAGATGGGATTTCTCCGACTTCAAGTGGTTGTCATCAGAGATTCTTAGAGCAAGGGTAGCAAGAGTGCAAAGAACACCAAATTTATGAGCAGGAAAATGATGAGAACCGACATGAAGATATTGTTCAGTGTGAGTTTTCTTGCGAAAAAATTGGTGAGAAATGGAACCATCATCCCTTCTAAAGTGAAGGATGTCCAAGAAGGGCATGCAACCATCCACCTCTACTTCCATTGTGAATTTGATTGAATCTGATTGGGAATTTAGGTGCCAAGAAATAGATCTAACTTCTCGTGATCATGGAGCCATATGACACAAGTATCATCCATGAACCTCTTCCACTTCTTAGGGCAAAATTGAGCTAAGGCTAAGGCCTTTGTTTAAAAATCCCCCATATAAGTTAGCAACTATAGGGGAAAGAGGGGAACCCATAGCAACACCGCAAGTTTGCTCATGGAACTCACCTTGAAAACTGAAGAAAGACGAGGTGAGGCAGAGGCCAACTAATTTACAAGTGTCTTGGTCTGAGTCTCGTTTAATGGCATCAATGGATTCCTGGATGGGGATTTTGGTAAATAAGGACACAACGTCAAAGCTGACTAATAAATCCTCAGGTTCCAACTTGATGTCCTTCCGTTATTTGATAAAGGAAGCTGAGTCCTTAACATACGAATCAGTGAGACCCACAAGGGGTTTAAGCTTATGGGCTAAGAATTTAGCAAGAGGATAAGAGGGTCCACCTATTGTGTTAACAATATGTTTTAATGGGGCCCTAGATTTATGAATCTTAGAAAGGCCATAAATCCTGGGGGTGAGGGGATTGCTCTCAATAAGCTTTCTAGAGAGAGGATTAAGGGAAGAATATGACTTAATGGCGAGGGAAACCTCCTTAGAAACAGATTTAAGGGGATTCATTTTAAGCTTAACGTAGCTGGCACTATTGGAAAGATGGTCAATCATTTTGCTAACATAGTTAGATTTATCCATAATAACTATGGCATCACCCTTTTTTGCCTTAAGGATGACAATGTTAGGGTTGTCCTTCAGGGTTTTAAGGGCAAGAAACTAAAGCTTGCTCAAGTTTCTTTTGGGAGGCTTAGCTTTCCAAAGAACAATGGAACAATCTTGCCTAATAGTCTCCTTGACATTATCCAGAAGATCCTTAATGCCATACTAAATGTTACAGATAATGTCATCAATGGGAATCTTCTTTGGGGTAAGGGAAAAGTGAAGCCCCTTATTAAGGACACTGAAAACAGAGTAATCAAAATTCATACTGGAAAGGTTAATGACATTCTTCACAATAAAAGATGAATTATTATTATTATTATTGTTAATATTATTATTATTATTAGTATTATTAACATTATTATTATTACTAATATTGTTTCAGTTAATTGAATTATTGTTTTTAATGTTAGTTATATTATTATAATCATTATTATAAATATTATTATTAATGATATTATAATTATTATTATTATTCATAATTAAATTTTTATTTATATTATTAGGGCTCATATTATAATTGTTAAATTACTAAATGAATTGAGACCCTTTCCAAACCGCGAAAATTTCTCACCCAATTGAAGAACAAAACAACCAACATCATCCAACTTTGGATGGCTCTCACTGTTATTGTCCGAAAAAAATCATTAGGGGAATTTTGAGGTCTAAAATGGGCCTCATGCAAAAATTGATTCCTCATCTAAGGAGTACCCATGTTGCATATTTTTGATAGACCCTGCTATAAGAAAAATGAGAAATACATGAAAATGTGATAGCAATCACGTTTTTTCTTATATTTGTCATTTTTCATCTAGCAGGGCCCATCAAAAGTATGCAACATGGGTACTCCTTGGATGATGAATTAAATTTTTCATTTAATGAGTACTCTCGCTTGAAATTTGAGTAAAACCTTAGGGAGATAAGTTGAAAATACAAGTTGAAAAATTTGTTTTATTATTTTATTATTTTTTCTTTTTTACTCAAAAAATGGTGAATCACCCTCCATGGTTTACATCATCTTCTCGAATCACACTGGTTCTTATAAAGTTTATTTTGGTTGTACATTTTTCGTAGGAGGCCCATTTTAGACCTCAAAAGTTCTCTAATGGCGGGGTTTTCACAACAATGGAGGGTAGAGTGGTAATCTTGGTCAGAATGCAAATTAGATTCCAAGGGAGATAATCGTTGGGAAACAGACTCCGATGCATATCTAATTCGAATCATCGATGGGGCATAAGGACACAGAGAGGGAGATACTCCTGCGCCTGATTGCCGTATGCACATCTTCGAGCCCAATCTGGAACTTTGATCAGCATCCACCATTGTTGAAGTTGAAGTTGAAGTCCGCAAGTCCACGCTATCAGAGAGGAATGCAGAATCTGCTGGAGAAATAACACTTACACGATCCAGGTTTATGCACATCTTCGAGACCAGGTTCAAATTTTGATCAACGTCCAACACAGATGAAGCTGAAGCCAAAGTCCACAAGTCAGTGCTGCCAGAGAGGAACGTAGAATCTGCTGAAGCAATAACACTTATACGATCTAGGTTCACCAACGTATCTGAAGAGAGTCGAGAATAGGCAGATTCAGAAACTAATTTTGAAGAGGGTCGAGCAGAAGTTGATTTCGAAGTTGAATCTGAAGTTGATTATGAAGAATGCCTGCCAACCAAGAGCTGAGGGCAGAGATCCGTACCTCGCGAATCTTGTTCCTTAGTTTGAGGAAGCCTGACTAACATAAGAATGAGAAATCGCACACAACAATTTGTCAAACTTGGCAACGTACTTTCTCTTTGAGATCTCTTCCACACGAAGCGCCTTCGCAACCGAACCACCATCTAACACATTCAAAAGATATCCAGAGATACCATTCGCCGGATCCATATGGAGAAAGAATAGCTTTCATGAAACAAAATCTAGATCCCTCCTTATACCGATCTCTGATTTAATCAAAGCCAAACTAGTTTTAAGAAAAATAGGTTTGTTTCTAGAATAGTTTGGAGGATGGGAAATACGAGAAAATTTTTATAATGATTTTATTTAATTTTATCTAATACAAGAAAATACCATAATAATTTTATTTAATTTTATTTAATACAAGAAAATACGAGCAAATATTGAGATATGAGAAAATACCAGAATTATCAAAGTTAAGTATATAATTTTATTTATTTATTTTTAAATTTATTTTTTCTATGGTTCACGGTTTTGGAGATCGGTGACTGCTATGTCCATGTAATATTTGTATTAGGTAGATCTACTCGAAAGGATCAATTTATGCTAGATCAACCACATAGCCTAACTATGAGAGTGTTGAGAGAATTGAACCTGTAAGCTCTCAATAGCACATGTGCTTTAACCACGGGGACTCGACCAGCTGAGCTAATCCTCGAGGCTAAGATGAGTATATAACTTATGTAAAAATACAAAGGAATTAAATGGATATGTGTAACTTCTACAAGAGGGAATTATGCATGTGGGAAAACAAAATTAGACAATTTACGAACAAGGTAATTCATAGATGCATGGGGAGTCCAGGACAACTATTCTCGTAGCTGGTGGTATTTAAACAAACATTCCATCTTTAAGCCACCATTGTAATTCACAACCAATATCTGGCATACATTTCAACAAATTTAGAGGGCATATTCAAATGTGGAACAAATTCATTGGTATCTCATTGGATAACCATTCCAACTAGAGGAATAATCATGTTGTAGTGAGTGATGTAGCATTAATGTTCATTTTAGCACATTGACATTAGTTGAATTTAAACAAATTTATTTCCCTAATTTTAAATTCACTGATTTTTTAATTTCATTTATGAAATTTGGTGAACTATGTGGCTTAACCTGTAGGATGTAAAAAAGCCAAGAAGCAATGTGCTTTACTAGATGGAAACCCATTGTCCTATTATACATGTTCCTTGGTTGTTTATTTGTTTTGTTTCACTTGTGCAATTGTAGGTTTGATTTTGAGATTGATGGATGAAATGCTTGTCTCATTAACTTATGTAATGTTGTGTTGTCTTCTTTTGGGTCTTCTTTCCTAAATGCAGTTTGCTTTTTCCTTTTAATATCATTAGGAGGTTTTCCTCCAATTGTTTCTTAATGGTTGTCATATGTTTTATGTCTTGATCAATCTACATTCAAATTGCTTTCTATCACAATTGGCCTTATATTCTTTCTTCTCTTGACTATTTGGAATCCATTACATTCCACTTCTAAGAAGTATAATGATGTATTTATTTTTCTACTTGTTTTACTCGATTTAAAAAAGATATCATTAAATGACTTGCAACATCATGTTGTATTTGTGTAGTAAAATGTTTGGGGTCATTGCATGTCATCATATTTTGAGATAACCTTATCCAATAGTTTGCTACTCAATTCCAATTCCACGCACATTATTTCATAGGAGATGAATTTTTTCAATTCCACTTTGTGAACATGGATAATTATGCATAAGGAGATTCTAACATTTTTTGACATGTTATTCGAAGTGAATGTTAAGATTTATAATCCTAACCTTGATAGGGGTTGAGGATGTTGTCATGGTTATTGGGATTTGTTGGCGAAGTTGTCATTGATGACAAAGGGTTTTGAAGCAACCTTGCCATGTTGATCATTGTGTAATATGAAGCAATTGCTTGTAAGCATCCATTTAAAGTTTAAATATGAAGCAGTTGCTTGTAAACATCCACACGTTCAGTTCCTACTCAGATGTTCATTGATAGAATGCTAAATTTAGTTTGAGTGTCCAATGAGTGATGTTGAAAAGAGATATGGCCTTAGAGATTTATATAAAAATGTATTCAATATTAGAGGTATTTATCATTGATATTGTTGAGTATGTATTGTTTTCTCTATGTATGTATTGTCGTTCATGTAAAGCTGTGAATATGAAGCTTGTCAGAGGTGTGGCTTTTCCACAGCTGCAAACATTGTGATGTGAATACTTAAAGATGTTGTAAATTGATGGAGGAGCATCAAACCACCCTTAATCATAATTTAACTTCAAAGTTGTAGAAGGAAAGACGTGGACAACTATTTGAAAAGGGGGCTAATTTCCATGAAATTTGGTTAAAATGATAAATTTTTTATCTCAAAGGTGGAATCGATGCATCTAGAAGATATGATTTGTTTAAAAAAACTGCCATGAGTGATTCCAGGGATTAGCTAAGTGATTGATGGGAGGAAATCATGGATCCTAGATGATCCACTCTTTTGTAATCTCTTTAAATACGAAGTTTGTTTTTGTGTGAGGAGGCCAGCTACAATGTAGATCGGTGAATGACAATCAGGCCCTTAGGAGGCCATAGAAAATGTAATATCAGACTGGAGATTTAAAATAAGAATATGTGTGCAATTGTTTTAATATGTTTGTGTTGAATCTGTCATGAGATTTATATTGTTATTTTTTCACATCCATGAACCAAGTGAATGTGTGTGAGGGTGCATATGAGTCGAGATATTCTTATTAAAATAGTGCGGAACAGATTGAAAGGTGTTTGCAGACAAGGGAAAACTAACCACATTCTTTTGAAAGCGGAAACCATAATTTTCCCCAAAATTCCAGAGAATTTTGAACGAGAGTTGAATATTGAATGGACAGATGAGATCATGTCGCAAAAATGAAGTGAGAGATGGGCGGACCGGATTATATCGCATTCAGAGATACAAGGTTGTTAAAGGACCCTCAAGATTGTGATGAGAAGCCACGTGTCGACTGAAGATTTTCATTGCATATCGCAATCGGTACAAAGAGCCTTGGCTTTGTGATGAGTAGTCTTATATTGATTCGACGATGCGATGCGAAATTGCGATATAAATTTGAAGTTGTGATATTGCGATGTGATATTGTCATCGCATATCGCAATCGGGTAAATAAACCTTGGAATTGCGATGAGCTAAAATGTGTGATGCGCGATGAGGCTAAAGTTTGTGATCTACGATATTGTTTGGGTGCCGAAATTGCGATTGCGATATGTTTGAATCTGCGATTTACGACATTGCCTTGGTTCTAAATATAGCAATCCGTTGTGCATTGTGGAAATTTTTGTGGGCCATAACCCACAACTCCGTGTATTATGAAAAATTGCAGCCTTGCTGCATCAAGTGGTATCAGAGCAGAAGAAGATTCTGTGTGCAAAGGAAGGAGGTAAAAATATGTTGAATATTGGTAAGGATGTGGTCTTTATATTTTTGTGCAGGTAGTAGTAGAGGAAGATGAGAAGATTTGCAGCAGCCTAGAGCAAGGAGTGCTCATACGGTTCTAGAGGAGAGAACCAGAGAGATGCCAAAAGACTAAGCTCATATGAGAGAAGCTTAGTGAGGTATCATGTAGCAAGGAGGAGGCTTGCTACTACAAAGGTTTTGTTGCAACTCACGAGTGTTGTTACGGAATGATCACGAAGGAAATTCCATAGAAAGTGTAGGTAGAATTGCTAAGACAAAGAAAAGGATACCAAGAAGAGGACTTGGTACTGATAGCAAGTACCAAACTTGTTACAGAAATGAAGAAGGCATATGACCAAGAGGTCATAAAATTTTTGTACCTCAGGAGTTTGATGTGGGAGCAACAGACCACCCTTAATCATAATTTAAATTCAAAGCTGCAGAAGGAAATACATGGACAACCATTTGAAAAGGGGGCTAATTTCCATGAAATTTGGTTAAAATGATAAATTTGTTATCTCAAAGGTGGAATCGATACATCTAGAAGATATGATTTGTTTAAAAAAATTGCCATGAGTTATTCCAGGGATTAGTTAAGTGATTTATGGGAGGAAATCGTGGATCCTAGATGATCCACTCTTTTGTAATCTCTTTAAATATGAAGTTTGTTTTTGTGTGAGGAGGCCAGCTACAATGTAGATTGGCGAATGACAACCAGGCCCTTGGGAGGTTGCAAAAAATGTAATATCAGGCTGGAGATTTAAAATAAGAATCTGTGTGCAATTGTTTTAATATGTGTGTGTTTAATCTGTCATGAGTTTTATATTGTTATGTTTTCACATCCATGAACCAAGTGAATGTGTGTGAGGGTGCATATGAGTCGAGATATTCTTATTAAAATAGCTCGGATTAGATTGAATGGTGTTTGCAGACAAGAGAAAACTGACCACATTCTTCCAAAAGCAGAAACCATGAATTTTCCCCAAAATTCCAGAGAATTTTGAATGAGAGCTGAAGGTTGAATGGACGGATGAGATCATGTCGCAAAAATGAAGTGAGAGATGGGCGGACCAGATTATATCGCATTCAGAGATACAAGGTTGTTAAAGGACCCTCTAGATTGCGATGAGAAGCCACGTGTCGACTAAAGATTTTCATCGCATATCGCAATCAGTACAAAGAGCCTTGGATTTGCGATGTAGAGTCTTATATTGATTCGGCGATGCGATGCGAAATTGCGATATAAATTGGAAGTTGCGATATTGCGATGCGATATCATTATCGCATATCGCAATTGGGTAAATGAACCTTGGAATTGTGATGAGCTAAAATGTGCGATGCGCAATGAGGCTAAAGTTTGTGATCTGCGATATTGTTTGGGTGCTGAAATTGCGATTGCGATATGTTTGAATCTGCGATTTGCGACATTGCCTTGGTTCTGAATACAACAATCCGTTGTGCGTAGTGGAAACTTTTGTGGGCCATAACCCACAGGTCTGCTTATTGTGAAAAATTGAGCCTTGCTACATCATAAATACTCAAAGATGTTGTGTTGTAAATCCTTGGAATTTCTTAGTTCTTGGCTTATGCATCATTATAGTCGCTGATATGAAAATTTTAATATTATTTGGAGGATCATTATTTTTGTTTCGGTATTCAAAATCTGAAAATGTGAAATGAATAGCTGGAACATAGTGTCAACCTTTCATTTTAGATTCCTGCATGGAATATTGACAGTCAACAAGTGAAGTATATAAAAATATGTGCTTTTGGATGGAAAAAAATTTGGTTAGAGAGTTGATTGAGTTGTGTGAGTGACCTAGCATGTGAATTACCTGACAGGTAGAAAGCGGATGAGGAGCAGTTGTGAAGCAGAATTGAGGAAGAGGAGACAAATACATAGTACAAAACATAGACAAAGGGATGGCAATATTCATAATTAAAGACCAGGTAAACCAACATATTTAAACTTTCATTTATGAGGGGATTGGTGTGAGTCAAAAGGGTCAAAATGTCACCATGAGACTAAGTCGATCGTCCATGGATAAGTCGACCCTAGGGGCAACTATTCGACCTTATGGATGTGTATATATCGAGGGAAACTCGACCACTTTGTAGATCAATCATTTATTCATCATTCATCATCAATTTATGTGCCAAGACAAGAAAAACCAACGAAGTCAAAGGAGAGAGAAGGAGGTCAAAGGAAAGAGGATTATTTGGTTTCTGCCATAAATTTTTTCACACGTGCGAGTTTTTTTGTAGTTTTCTAAGGCTGTCATATGGTCGAAATTTCACAGGTCAAGAATTCAGGGATTGACCAAAATTTAGAGATTCGACCAACTTTGACTTTTATTTTCTATGACTTGTTGAATATGGCTTAGAGGAGGGTTAACTTGGGTATTTGAGGAAGTCTCGGTCTTGGTCTTGGATATCTCAATTTGATCTTATTCTATAAGAAGAGGGTTTTCTTGGGTTTTTCCCCTTGTGGGGTTTTTCCCTGGCTTGGAGCTTTCATCTTTGTGTTCTTTGTCTCTTGTGATCTTCATTCTCTATAGTTTGGTAATTTATTAATGAAGAAAAACATAATAAAAGAAATATAAAACCAACAAATATTTACAAGTGATTATTAAGTAAGAGAAATCAACCCTAATCTACTAACATGTTGATTTATCAACATATCTGGTGTCTACATGTGTTACTTTGATGTGTTGATTCTTATGCTGTATTTGAATTTTGTTTCTATATTAAATTTTTTATTCATATCATGTATATCTACTCATTTAATAGTTTAGATAACTATTAAAATGAAAGTACAAATTACAAATTGATGACCATGAATGCACTATATTGATTCACCGCCGTTAGGCTTCCAACAATTGGTATTAGAGTCAATTCCTTTTGTATTAGCTTAATTGCTGGAAGGTATACTTAGTTGAATCATGGATCATCAAATGTTCCTGATTTCAGTGCTGCAAACTTTCAGGATTGGAGAGAGAAGGTAAAATATGAAATAATTTCTTATGGATATGATGTTCGGAAGCTAGTATATGATGGATATAATAAATATTCCTCCTTAATAAAGAACAATAGTGGAATTCCTAGGCTAAATGTGCAATTTACAACAATAATCACAATATGGATCTTGAGACGGTAATAGATCTCAAATCTACAAAAGAAATATGGGACGTGGAAAGTCATGCATGAAAGAGATTCCAGTAGCAGTAGTGGAGAAGAGAAGAAAAAGAAGAAAAAGGCATCTCAGAAAGAAAAATCGAAAGAGATCCATTATTCTAGTGTGAAAGTACCTGGTTGGCATGAGGTGAAGTTAGTTGAGGACCAAGTTAGCTTGGTTGAAATAGAAAGACTTACAAGTGAAAACATAGATCAAAAGAAATTGTTGCAGATTTGTGATGAGAAAGAGCACAAGTTCAAATAAGGAATCATTAGCTTGAGGACATGGTTGGAAGAAGCGAGGAGAGTTGAAGAGGTAATCAACAACCCATTGAAGGAAATAGAGAAACAATGTGAAAAAATAGAAGCAAAGGTTGTTTCCATGAGAAATAAGTTAGAAAAGAGCAGTATCTCAAAGGCAATCACAAAATATAATGAAGCAACACCAAAAATACATGTAGGAGAGAAAACCAACATGATTGGCAAAGAAACAAACAAGAACAAGCAACATAACCAACAACAAAGGAAAGAGTCAAAGAAAGTTCCCTTTGCAAAAAGGCCATCTACTCCTGGAGATGAATTGAGAAAATCTGCAAGGTTCTAAATGAGGTCCTATGCTCCTTTAATGAAGAGTGTTGAATGTTACCTCTGCAATAATTGTGGACATATAGCAGTTGATTGTAGGCACAATCAAATTAAGGTTCATCGGCCAAAGATGTAGCAGAAATTCAAGTACTTTCATGAAAACAATCAAATAAGATCGTTCCCTATAAGAAGATCATATATTATTAGGTACACAAATTATTTTTATGACTACTATTATTCATGTGAGGCTTTTAGCCGTAAGGCTATTGATTGCAAACACTTTGCAAAGAAGAGTATGAGTTCATTGAATGTAAAGGGAAATTCATATGAGGATAACAACGTGAGAAGACACAAGTCTTTCCCCTTTTTCTTGGTCACATAAGATGCTATATATGTGAAAATTTTGGCCACATAGTCAAAGATTTCAAGTTTCCTAGTTCTCTGATGCAAACCAGACAAATGGAGGAGATCAGTGAAAGTAGATTTTATATGAAATAAAAAGGAGATGCACATATCATAAAATATCCCACCAAAGTTTGGAAAAGGAAGAAAGAAAAACAAATAAATTAAAAAAAAAATGAAGTCAACATGGCCTTAGGGGGGAGCTACTCAAAGAAATAAAGGCACCCATGAGCAAAGAAGAATCTAATCAGTGTTTAGTGTGAAGCATCTCAGGGGGAGACTAGCCCCAAAATGTTCCTTGAATATTATTGAAGCTCGAAAAGGTTGAAGAAAAAATTTAAGGCCTCCATGCAAATTGAAGTCTTGAATATGCAATGCAACTATTTGTGCAAGCTTGAATCTAAATACAAGAACATGTCCTTAACAAAAGAAAAAGAGTTGAGATGTGTTGACAATGATTTGCATGATAAAATACAGAAAGAAAAAATGGTGTTGTTCAATGCCCTAATTTTGAAGTATTGAAGAAATTTTCTATCATTGAAGGTTATTCAAAACCAAATTAGAGACATTTATTTTGGTCAGGAATTCAATAAGAAGCTTGAATTTCTTGACTATTATTGACAATGTTATTGGCATGACAAAATCTAATCTTGTGAACAACTTGGGAACCATTGCAAGATATGGCTCCAAAGAGTTCATGGAAGCCTTTGCAACTAGTCCCAATGTTAGCATGATTGGTCAGTTTGATGTGGGTTTCTATTTTAGATGTTTGGTTGTCATCACCAAACACAATGACGATGTTATTGTGAATCTTAGGCTAACTTATTGATTATTATTACAAATATAGATGTGGGGATGTTCTTGGTAGAGGATCCAATATCACTTTGTTGTTCAAGAATGATAAGTTGGAATACCGTGAGGAAAGGCATTTGAAGGACCTTGTTAAGAAGTAGTCAAAATTTATCATCTATCTTATATCTCTCTAGACTGAGAAGAATATGGAAAAGGAAGAATATCTAACATTTTACAAGAAGTTTGACAAGTGACTGAAGAGCATTTGATAGTGAAACGTTTCCTTGTTGAAGGATAAATTAATTTCAAGGTCGTTATCTATGTTCCAAGGAGGGCACTGTTTGATATCTTTGATACCTAGAAGAAGCTATATAACATCAAACTCTATGTTATGTGTGTATTCATCATGAGCAACTGTGAAGAGTTGGTCCCGAAATATCTTAGTTTCGTTAAATGTTAGGTCCCTATAATACTAGTGTATCCCCATTATTTTTATTATTAATGTAGCACCCTTATTGTTATTATTGTGCGAATGTATCCCCATTGAAGCCCAATATTGTTATTATTGTGCCCTTACATTAATATTTTTATGTAGGCTCTGATTATATTGTGACCCCTTAGGCACCTGTTATATTTTTATCTATGTTTTCTTCTCTTTTGTGATATGGTTGCATGAGATTTGGTATTAGAGATTTGGATTCTAGGGTTTCGTTGCTTCAAACATGTCATATTGATATTTTCGCTATAATTTTTTTTTCTACAAGGATTCAGAAGTTGAAATTTTGACCACATGGAGCTGAAATTTTGGTGAAGTTCTTATAAATCTTTCTAGTCTTGGTTAAGTCTATTTTCTGAGATATGGTCCAAAGAAGTTAGGGCTTTTGGATGCTCCAAAATTCAATCTCAAACATGTGACCTAGGGAAAATCATCATAAATTTCTCTACGAACATCGGATTTGAATTTTTTTAAAAGCGACTGAAAGTGCACAAACTGTAGTTTATCATGTATCATTTTCAGGGCCGAAGGTTGAAAACATGACACATGGAATTCTGTATAAGTTCTCTCCACTAAACGAGTCCATAATCAGGTCATCATGGGAGATTGGGCATAACTTTATCATGAGGAATCCAATCTCAGTCTGACTTGTGGTGTTGGAAATAAGACTCATAGGGCTATCACATGACTAATTTGTAGACCCTAGAGACATGAAACTACAAAGATACAATATTATCAATTTTGAGCTCCTAAAAGCAAGAAAAATGTGTGTATTTAAAAAAAAAATGTTTGAAGTGATTCAAAGAGCATAGTGAAGCATAGAAATTATTATTTGATCAGAATGTGACTCATAAAAATAAAATGGTTATGCTCAGTAAGGCAAACGAAAGCTCTAGTATGACACATGAAGAAGAGGAAGAAATGCAAGATCATATATCAAAATTGTGAGACCAAGTGCAACAAATTTCGCTCTCGTAAAGAGTAACAAAAAATGAACTAGAAGCTAAGATGGATGGTTTGAAGAATGGCTTAAAATCCTACATGGAAGAAATGATGAATGCCAAGATGGAAGGTCTGAAGGATAGTTAAAAAACAAAAATTTAAATGGACCTAGAAGGTTTGAAGGAAGGTTTGACAAAGTTTCTACAAGAAATGCTTGTGAGTGGTGAGAATGAACTCCATGAAAATTATGATGAGGACAAAAGGAATAAAAATTATGATTTTAGAGGCTCCAATAGTGGGCTGAAGACTAACCACATCCCAAATATCGATATGAGGAATTTTGATGGCAAGGATTCAGTAACATGGATACTATAGATGGAGAAATTCTTTGATTTACATGATGTTCCACACACACAAAAGGTATAAATTGCATCTTTATATTTAGAACAAAATCAGTTTGTGGTATCAATGGATTTGTTTTCATAAATCAATTATCACTTGGAAAATTTTTACGGAAGAATTGGTAGCACATTATCAGGATACAAAGATAAATACCTTCTTTAGCGAATTTATAAATCTAAAAAAAGGGTTCAATGGAGGAGAACATTGAGGACTTCCAAAGATTGAATATCAAGGTAATTGATATTCTAGAGGAGCATAGGATTGATGTCTTCATATGGATTTAAAAGGATAATGATTCAACATGTGGTTTGCCTTTGGGAACCCAATTCATTGGAGAAGTTATTCGGTGGAAAGAAAAGTTTAAAGATAAATTATGGCAACAAGGAATTCTACCACTCACAACTATAAATATGGAAGTGTTATTGCTCCTAGACTCCCAAAACCCATAAGGTTTACACCACAACAACTAGAGGAAAAAAGAGAAAAAGGGATTTTTTATAATTGTGATAGAAAATACATTAAGGGTTTGTTGTAGTAGCTACAACCACCCTCCAAAATTTTGTGATTTCTTAGATTTTGGAGCCTAACCTTCTTTCCACAGGAACTTACATTGCACTGCTATCAGGTATCTATGCTTTGAATGATGTTATATTTTAGTTTTGCTTGCATTAGAGGAATTTTGAGGTCTAAAATGGACCTCCTAAGAAAAATGTACAACCAAAATAAACTTTATAAGAATCAATAGAATTAAATATGATGATGTCAACCATGGGGTATGATTCACCATTTTTGGAGTAAAAAGATAAAAATATTAAAAAATAATAAAATAATTAAACTACTTTTTCAACTTATCTCCCTAAGGTTTTACTCAAATGTCGAGCAGAAGTACTCGTTGGATGCATAATTTAATTCCTCATCCAAGGAGTACCCATGTTGCATACTTTCAATGGACCCTACTACACAAAAAATGAGAAATACATGAAAATACGTGATTGCAATAACCTTTTTCATGTATTTCTAAGTTTTCGTGTAGCAGGGTCCATCAAATGTATGCAAGATGGGTACTCCTTGGATGAGGAATCAAATTATACATCCAATGAGTGTTGCATCTCGAAATTTGAGTAAACCCATAGGGATATAAGTTGAAAATACGAGTTCAATTTTTTTTTCTTCTTTTTTCCGTCTAAAATTTGATGATGTAATCTAATCTTATTTTATTATTTCCACCATTATTTTATAATTTCCTTAGGAGGCCCATTTTAGACCTCAAAATCCCCCTAATGTCTTCACTTTCTCTTCACTTAGCAAATTTTTCTAAGTCACAAGCTAAACTCCTATACAAGCCTTGTGTAGTAGTTATGAGCTTGCCTCCAACAACTGCGCAATTCATGGAGCTAGACTTGACCTTCATGTTCAGAATTGTGTAGTCATGACTAGAAGTCAGTCTTGAGCTTAGAAACTGAGGAGTCATGACAGGTGGCCCAACACTGAGTCTAGAAAATGCTTAATCACTCACTAATCTCGGAAACTACGCAGTGCATTAAGCTAAGAACTACCATTTCTTTGAGCACAATCCTTCCCGGTGATGTGCACGATAAGTTTTCCTAGAAAAATAAGAAAAGAAAAAAAGCGAAAAAGTATCCCTAAAATTTAGAGATCTATTTTTTAGTAACCCGAAGGAAGCACACTTTCTATTTTTGGAAACGTCCGCCATGTGTCTCTTTTCCTTGATTTGTGGCATGCGTGTCATAAACCCTTATTTCTCAAATCTATTTAATTGATGCCCCTAGAGGTCATTATCACATTCGATCTTGGAGCTCTAGCATTTCTGAGGAGATCAAGGAACCTTCGATTTGATCGTTGTCACTTTTCCAGGTGAGTTTTACATTTATCGCTTTTAGTCCCTTTTTCTGTCGCTTTTTGCCATTTGGCCCGCATAAGTGTAGTTTTTCTTGTTTATTTGCACGCATGATGGTGTTTTAACTTGCTTTAGCCTATAGAAGTGTTGTTTCAAGCTATCATTTTCCTTTTACAATTGTCGCATTGATTTCTTCATTTTTGCACTGTTGGTCGTCGATGCAATGACTCTCCCCACAGATCTCATTCACTTCTCGCTTGTTCAATTTATGCACTTTATTTGTCTTATTTCATCAACACTTAGTCAGATATGCAATCAAGCCTTCACCATCTCTCCGATCTTCTCCTTTTTCACAATTCCATTAGGAAGGTCTGCCTTTCCCTTGGCCATAATTCACTTATCCTAGCTGGGCATTGTGCAGTATGGAAGCTCAAGCTCAGAGCTTGGCCTCTAGAACTACATGATGCGCAGTAGAAGATAGCCTAACTACACATTGCACAGTGCCAAGCCTCAACATGCGTCCTTGGCCACTGAGACTACACAATGTGTAGTCTCTCCTAGCTCACTGCGCAGGTTGAACTGCACATTGCGCAGCCTCAAGCCTCAAGCTTCGACTTTGACTACTGGGATTTCATAGTGCGCAATTTCCTCATCTAGTCAAACCCTCTTCCTAGTGAAAATTACGCAATCCTTCTAGTGAGGTGCCCAATTTACTGCATGAACATGTCCTGAAAGTTGTTTTGCTTATAACTGATATTTGATTGTCATAACTGTCTTTTTTTCCCACAGGTATAGCAGTTGTTGAGCATCTCTCCAACATTCACTTTCACAATGGAATCCAAGAGAGTTTCCTCAGAGGAAACCATTGAAAGCAGTACTGGGGAAGCAATTGAAAAAGTTCTGGTGAACCTACCAATTTATGAGGACACTCGGTTGTTCATAGAGAAGGGATCAAAACTGACATGGAAACAGATCAAACATGATTTCACAAAGGACTTTTAGGAAGACTTAGAGAACCGACAGGTGTATCTTACCATCATGAAGTTAGGGCTTTACAAGGCCGCATGGAGGTATCCAACCTTTCCATGTGTGGATGTGATCAGCTGGGTTGTCTCAAACATCGATTTGAAAACTATGACATTGAGCAACACCAACGGGAAAAATCTTGCTACTTTCCTGGCATAAGATTTCAAGAAGATGTATCATATTCTTGGGCTAGTGAAGAACATGAAGTTTTGAGATTCAACAAGATGATGAGCTTAGTGAAAAGAGTTGCCTTCATTAAGTGGTTTTGGTGCAAGTTTATTTTTAGACTATGTCTATTTTTAGACATGATGATCATATTTTAGAAGTTGCAGGATGCTATTTGTGGATGGTTGATCAAGATCTTGTGCAGGAGGAGATAAGGCGGAGTACCAGGGATGGATCTTCATCGAAGAATGAAGATGAAGAGAATTGCACTTTGGTTGCCAAAGCAAGGAAAGGGAAGGGGAAGAAATCTTCTTCAAAATCCAGTGCTAAAGGCAAGAAGTAGGATTTGTCCAAAGTGAAGTGTTTTCACTGTCATGAGCATGGACATTTCGCCAATTATTGTCCACACAAGAAGAAGAATAAGCAGGCTGCTGGATTTGTAGCTGCAGAGGCCTTAGCCTCGCAATTTGAGCTGGATTTTTCCTTGATCGCATGCTTGCTTTCAAGCTGCATGGGATTAGTGTGGTATCTTGACAGTGGTGCATCTTTCCATATGACGGGAGAAAAAGAGTTGTTTAGTGACTTGGAGAAGAAGGACCTCCAGATGCATATAGAGATGGGCGACGATGGTCGGTACAGTGCGACTGGCATTGGGACCATTACCTTTGAGAGGGAGTCCGATAATCTGTTCTTGTTGAAGAATGTTATGCATGTTCCAGGTCTGAAGAAGAACTTGGTCTCGGTCGCAATGCTGGAAGACAAAGGTTATGATGTTGTTTTCAGTGAGGGAAAAGCCTTCCTTCAACATAAAACAACGAGTCAAACCAAGAAGATAGGGGTTCGAATTAAGAATCTCTACGAGCTGGAGGTAGATGGCTGCGCTGCAATGGTGGACAAAGTAGAAGAAGTGGTGAGCTGGGATGAGGGCGAATTATGGCACAGGAGATTGGGCCATCTTCACCATGGCGCTTTGAAGATTTTGCAGCAAATTTCTACTGGACTTTCCAAGGGTACTCTTGCGTAGTCAGATCAGTGCAAAGGATGTACAATGGGTAAGTTTGTGAAGACCACCTTTCATGAGAAGGAGAACTGTGCTTCGGTGATCTTGGAGAGAATTCACACAAACGTGTGTGGACCATTCTCGGTTGCTTCAACAGCAAAACAAAGGTATTATGTGATATTTGTTGATGATTATTCTCGTAGATGTTGGATCTTCTTCATGCAGAAGAAGAGTGAAACATTCTCAAAGTTTTGTGAGTTCAAGGCATTGATGGAAAAGGAGTCGGGGAAGCAAGTGAAAGCTCTACGGAGCAATAATGGTGGTGAATACATCTTGGGCGAATTCAAATACTTCTGTAGCAAAGAAGGAATTCAAAGAGAACTTATAGTGCCTCATAACCCACAACAGAATGGGGTCACAGAGAGAAATAATTGAACGATCGTGGGTGCTGCACGAGCGATGCTGCATGACCAGGGCCTACTGATGCACTTGTGGGCGGAAGCATGCAACACTGCGGTTTATGTACAAAACCGTTGTCCTCATAGAGTACTTGGCATGAGTACACCCGAAGAAGCTTTTACTAGTAAGAAGCCTAATATTTCTCATTTGAAGATTTTTGGCTCACCTATTTACATTCATGTGACGAAGGACGCCAGGAAGAAGCTGGAGCCGATTGTAGAAGTTGAGATATTTGTGGGGTACACAAAAACACCCCATAACTAGCGTGTGTATTTGCTAAACAGTCGGATGACTGTTGTGCGACGGGATATAAAATTCAATGAGGTGAAAGCCATGAAGTTGTCGCTTGAGAGGGAGCTACACTTGCATGTGGAAGAGGAGTTTCTTGTTCCCAAAGATGAGCCTCTGGATGTGGATCAGCCACAAGAGGAGATTCATGGAGTGGAGGAGTCCACTCATGCAGAACCAAACATCAGACAAGGCAGAAAGCGTACCACAAAAGCTGAGAGACTGAAGCTTGACGCAACACAGAAAGTAGGAGTCCCTACATCACAACGCAAGCAAAGACAGTCACCTGACCGATATACTGGATATATGGCTCTTATGAGCAAGTGTATCATGACAGAGCCATATTATTTCAAAGAAGCAGTGCAGGAGCCCTCATGGGTAGATGCCATGGTGGAGGACTATGACTCCATTGTCAGAAACAGTGCTTAGGAGATTGTTCCAAGGCCGGTGGGAAAATCAGTTGTAGGATCAAGATGGATCTACAAGGTAAAGCAAGCTACTGATGGGAGTGTCGAGAAGAATAAGGCAAGATTAGTTGCCTAGGGCTTCTCACAGATTGAGGGGACTGACTATGAAGAAACCTTTGCACCTGTCGCACGGTATTCTTCCATACATACCATCCTTTCTCTCTCAACGCATATGGGTTGGCACATTCATTAGATGGATGTGAAGATTGCACTCCTTAATGGGATCATTGAGGAAGAGGTGTACATTGAGCAGCCTGAAGGATTTGATATCTTCAGTAGCGAGTCGCATGTGTGTAGGCTCAAAAGAGCGATGTATGGGCTGAAACAAGCACCCCATGCTTGGTACACTCGGATCGACAAATATTTTGTAGGGACCAACCCTATAATTTACTAGATGGGCATTAGGCTTTAAATTATTATTATTATTATTATTTTAACACAGTAACTAGAAATTTAAACCATAATCATACAAGTTGAAACTTAGTAAAATTAAATCATTTACATCAAAGTCCATAAATTTAACTTCATAACACATTTATCTTTTTAACTTGTTGATTATAGGCACAATGAAATCATCATAAGTAAAAAACAATATAACTAACACATGTACCATTCACCCTTAGACGAGAACCAAACTTGACTTTCCGATGCTTGAGCTTCCTTGTTGTCGTCTACGTCCAAGCCTGAATGTTTTCGTGCTTAATCCGAATGTAATGACCCACCGGTTGACCTCCCAGCCTACTCCTTGGGTAATCTCCTTCCCCGCGGACCCCCGAGCTACAATGGGGTTGTACAATGAAGGAATGTGCTATTTGATAGAGGTGAGCCCCTCTTGGCTCAAGAGTCCCCTCTCTATAATACTCTATCCCACCAAACTCAACTATAGCTCGTAACCACTCAAAATGACATAATCTCCTCCATCCAACAATAGGGTAAACAAAAGGTCCTTTTCCCTTCCATTTCCCTTTCTGTTATAGAAGGCTTAATAGGTGACACTTGGAATTTCATGCATAATAATTATTTTTTTATTACCCAAAATTTGATTATTCACCCACCCATGTGTCACCCTCTCATAAAGACTCTCCAAAAATAATTTACTTAATTATTCATTTAAAAATAGTATTTCCCTCAACCCAACAAGGTTTCCTATTTCTTCTCCTAGTTGTCTCTTGATTCCCCCTTTTTACTCCTTAATTTGTGTTTATTACTGAAGTTAATTGATGATTCTCAGATTTGGTCCCCTAACTACCTCAATTTTCCCTTTTGATGAATATTCTTATGTTGGCTTTTGCCACATGGAAGTTCTCTAAATTTCTCAAATTTTAATTTATTAATCTTATTTTAATTCACCACCCTCTTCTCTTAATGAAGTTTTTAATAAATCTTTATACTTAACTCTATGTCCCTCTTTCCCCCTTTTTGCCTAATTAAGTTACTTATGTACATTATCCACTTAATATTTTGGTTTAATCATGGAAAAGGTAGAGTTATTATGGTAAAATATTTTATCTCTTCCTATTCCTCCCTTACCCTAAGTTTTATTCTTGATTTAATTCCTTTGGTTCTAACATCCTATATCACTTGATATGAATAGTTGGATTTTCATATATTGATTATATTTATTAGTTTCTTTAATGATGTCGAGGGTGTCAAGTTGGTCATGCCCTTCAAGAACTTCCATTCGAAGTTCCAAGGGTGCCATGCCTAAGAATTTATTTTTGATGCCAAGGGTGCCAAGTCGGTCGTGCCCTTCAAGAATTTCTCTTGAAATCCCAAGGGTGCCACACCACTTGCCCTTCAAGTATCCAGTGGTTACGAGGGGAAATTATATGTGCAACGCCAGAGATCCCTATCATCTCGTATGTTGCCTGCTATAGTGAGACTAATGGTGCTGGGGATCAAGGAATCCGCCTTGATGCGCGCCCCCTAGAAAATCCTCGTGAGCAAACCAAATTTGGGACCTGCCCCCACGACATCGTGATCTTCAAGGCGAAGGTATTTCGACCTTTCCAGCCTAAGTCACGGCGGGAGTGCTCGCGGGTGATATCAGGAACATTGTTCCACCCTTCCCATGTTGTTCCATCCAATTGTACAACCCCATCACCCATATGTGAGTCATTCAACCAAGAAACTAACATGTTCTTGCAACCACTGACATATCATCAGAGTATAGATATATATAACAAGTTTCAAACTGAACTTAGAATTTCCAAGACAAAATATTAATTCCTATCAAACCAGATGTTATCCACTCATCATATGCGAGTGCCTCTAGTGGTTTCCTGTCATACTAAAGTAATAAGGTTCTCAGTGTTAGTCATTATCATAATAGAAACTTCAACATGACCTAGTCATTCACATCATTGTTTATTTTGAATCAGAACTAATGTAAGTAGTTAACATATGGGACACATCCATCATGTTTATCATAATCATAACATCAATTGTAAATTAACATATTCAGCAAAGACATTATCATCGTAACATCAATAGAAAACATATCTATCGATAAAATCTATCATCAACATGATATCAATAGAGAACCTGCATATCCATTAATGCTACAATCATATCAATAAAGAACATGCATATCCATAAGTGCTATCATCATCATAGTATCAATAAAAACATAACCATCACATCCTCTAATAATAGAGTCATGTGTCCGGATCCTCAACCTGAGGTCCTCAAAGAATAAAGTGGGGGTCTTAGGGTTAAATAAAGTTAAAATTCATATCACTGTCAGTCAACTAGAGTAGGGCACTACATACACCCCCTCTTAATAGTGGACTTCGTCTCGAAGTCCTTGGAATAGATAAGGAAAACGGTTATGCATCTCTTCGGCATCCTCCCAAGTGGTTGAACTAGTACTGTAATTGTCCCACTGGACCTTAATCTGGTCCAATAATCGTCGTCTAAGCTGCAAAGTTCGTTGGTCCAATATGTGAACTGGTTCGACCATCACCTTGCCCTCATCCGAAACCTGCAAGTGACCTAAGTCAATAACATGTGATGGATCTGAAATATAATGACACAAAACAGAAACATGAAACACATCATGAATACGTGCTAGAGATGGAGGTAATTCAAGTCTATATGCTACCAGCCCTTTTCTTTCTAAAACTTAAAAAGGTCCCACAAATCGTGGAGACAATTTTGCTCCCTTTCCAAATCTTATAGAGCTCTTTTGGGGCCTTACTCTCAGGAACACCCTATCTCCCACTTCATAACTTTGGTCTATTCGATGAGAGTCAGCATAACTCTTTTGTCGATCTTGTGCTTCTGTTAGCCTCCCTTTAATCATAGTCATTTGTTCTTCCATCCCTTGCACCACTTGGTCACTCTCTATCGTACTTGTCTCAGGGTGGTATGCAGTACTGAAGTTCAATTGGGTTCCCAAGGCTTCTTGGAAACTGGTCCAAAACCTTCCTGTAAACACTGCTCCCCTATCTGATATGATCTTCCTAGGAACTCCATGTAATCTTACAATCTCATCAATAAAAACTCTCGCTATCTCTGGTGCCTTATATGTAGTCTTAACTGGTATAAAATGGGCACTCTTGGTCAATGTGTTCACCACTAAAAATATGGAATCATGTCATCTTGAGGTCATTGGTAGTCCCACAATGAAATCCATTGATATAACTTCCCATTTAGATTCTGGTATCTCATGGGGTTGCAATAACCCTGCTAGATGTCTGTGTTCAGCTTTTATTCGCTGACACTCTAAGCATCTTACTACAAAGTTTACAATGTCCTTCTTCATTCCTTTCTAAAAGAAAAGTGGTTTCAGGTCTACACTCATCTTCTTAACACCAGGGTGTGCCATGTATATTGCACGATGTGCTTCATTCAAGATCAACTGGCATATATCTTCATTCGATGGCACATATATCCTTCCCTGGAATCGTAGAATTCCATCACTATAAAAGGAGTATTCTTCATATTTTGGGATTTTCATTTCGTCCTCCGTCAAACTCTTGCTAACCTCCTTGTACCGGGTGTCCTTAAATTGAAAGTTAAGCAACTTCTCCCTAAAATTTGTCTTCAAGGGAATCACTGAAAATATTCGAGGCCTCCTACTTAAAGCATCAGCCACCCTATTTATTGTTCCTTTTATGTAATTAATATCAAAATCATATTCACTGATTAGTTCAGACCATCTTCTTTGCCTTGCATTTAAGTGGTCCTGATTGAATATGTGTTGTAGCCCACAATGGTCAATTCTAAGTTCAAACTTCTTCCTAGAAGGTAGTGCCTCCAAATATTTAGTGCATAAACAATTGCTGCCATTTCTAGATCATGGGTCGCATAGTTCTCTTCGTGGGTTCTAAGTTTTCTTGATGCATATGCTATTACTCTTCCTTCCTGCATCAATACACAACCCAACCCTTGCTTGGAGGCATCAATGCAAACCAAAAAATCTTGTTCCATATCTGGCACTTTCAAAATTGGTGTCGTCGTAATACCTTCATCCTTTAGAATGCCTCTTCACATTTTTCAGTCCAAATGAATTTCTTGTTCTTTCTTTGGAGCTCGGTAATGGGGCTTGCTACCCTCGAAAACCCTTCGACAAATCTACGATAATACCCTGCCATGCCCATGAAACTTCGTATTTCATGAACATTGGTTGGTGCTGGCCATTCCATGATGGCCTCTATCTTTGTCGGGTCTACCGCGATGCCATCCCCAGAGATAATGTGCCTAAGATAATTAATCTTTGATTGGTAAAAGGAACACTTTGACAGTTTTCCATACAATTGGTTTTCTCTAAGACATTGAAGAACTATCCTCAAGTGTTCGTCATGATCTTCTGGTATCTTTGAGTAGATCAAAATGTCATCGATAAATACTTGTACAAACTTGTCTAAGTAATCCTAGAATATCCCATTCATCAAACTCATGAAAACACCCGGGGCATTTATCAGTCCGAAGGGTAAAACTACAAATTCATAATGCCCAAATCTTGTCTTAAAGGCTGTCTTCGGAATATCTTCTTCCTTGATTCTTAATTGATGATATCCCGACCTCAAATCTATTTTTGAAAACACAGTTTCCCCCTTCATTTGATCAAACAAGTCATCTATCCTAGGTAAAGGATATTGATTCTTTATTGTCACTTTGTTCAACTGGCGATAGTCAATGCACAGTCGCCAAGACCCATCCTTCTTCTTAACGAAAATCACGGGAGCTCCCCACGGAGATATGCTGGGTCGTATGAACCCCAAGTCCAACAATTCCTTTAATTGTATTTGCAATTCCTTTAGTTCTGAAGTTGATATATGACAAGGTGTCTTTGCAATAGGCTCAGTGGCTAGTTTAAGGTCGATGGTGAAATCAATTTCCATTTTTGGGGGTAGGCCAGGTAATTCTTCATGAAATACATCCTTGAATTCAACAAGAATTGGGTGTTTATCAAAGTTTTCAGAATCACCCTTATCATTTAGAGACAACACCGTGAACATTTGACACCCCTTTATTCTATATTTCATTATTTGCATGGAGGAGATGAACCTTAGGGATACCCCTCGGTTCTTTCCCCTCAATGATCTTCTTTGTCCATCATCATCTGTGAAATATAGTACCTTGTCTTTGCAATCTAGGAGTGCCTCATGTCGCTCCAACCAATCCATTCCTATAACTACGTCATAGACTCCTAATATCGTAGAATACAAGGATACCTTGGTTTTACATACACCCAGGTCCACCTCACAATCCCTTACCATCTTTCCTACATTTCTTTTCATACCACATGCCATTTCTACAAGTCTAAAATCATGTTGAGAAATTGATTTGTGTTTAATCCTTGATAATGCATTTAAAGAAATAAAAGAATCAATAGCTCCTGGATCTATTAAAATGACAAAAATCATACCATCAATATTACCTGTGGTTTCCAACACAGTGGATTGGTGTTCGACCTGACGATTGTTCACCGCTGCATGGATGCGATGAGCCTTCCCCGGGTCCCCCACCGTAGCTGCTTTCTGAGTTCAGTTGGTATTACCTGTCTTTTGAGGGCAATCCCTCTTGTAGTGAGCACCTCCACAAGTCCAACACCCCCTCTTAGGAGCTTGGCTTCTATTATTGACTAAACTGGGATTTGGCCTGGAACTCTATTGGAAAGAGCCAGATTGTTGGGATCGAAGCTGAGGTGGTGTGACTTGGTGTTGTTGCATTAGATGATGATGTTGTTGTTGACGAGCTTGCTGAGGTACCCTATGCAGCTACTGAGTTGGGTGCCTATAAGGTGTTCCGGTAGACCACTTTTGATGATTGAGCACGGGGCCCCTCTGAAAATTTCTACGTTCCATACTATTTCCATTGTTTACTCTTGATCCTGCGGGCCTGTTTGTCTTACTAGGTCCACTATTCATGATCTCCTCCTCTGCAATAATTGCTCGTTGAACTGCCTCATGCAAGGTGCAAGGTGTTAATATCCTAACCTTAGCCCGGATGTTACCATTTAATCCATACACAAATTTGTTCACCTTGAGTCTTTTTGTGTTTAAGAGAGGGGCATAACGAAGTAATTCCATGAAACGAGCCTCATACTCCGGTACTGAGCGACTCCCCTGCTTTAATGCATTGAATTCATTTAATTGCCTCTCAAGAAATTCCTTTGATAGGTAGCGTTCTCTAAACTTTTCTTCAAACAATTCCCAAGTTACTTCTGAGATATCCATCCACCAAAGTAGTGTGTTTCCCTTTAGCTGGAATATACCCATCTTGGCCTTCATGTTTGAGGTATACTCTCTCAGGGTAAAGCACATAGCCATGTTTTCTAACCATGCCTCTACAGACTGACCATCTGTGGACCCCCAAAACTCTAGAAATTTTACCTTTTCCAAATCTCGACGTACATCATTTCTTGTAGTGTTTTGGGGTGCTTCATTTTGTATGACTGGTCCTCCATGATCTTGTTCCAGATGGTTTATTAATGCCTCAGACATGTGCTGGAATGATTTCATTAATTTTAACACTTCTCCTGTTGGTATTTTTTCTTGTGTTGAGATGTTTTCCTCATCATTGGGTGGGGTGGCAGGAGTTGGCTATTGTGGTGGCGCCACGTTGCGCCCTCTAGCTGCCCCACTCCTTCTTGTACTTCTTCTGACCATGGTTCACCAATGAATCCTGTCAAAATTTAACATGATTTTCCTTGAATATTTGCTTCATGTGTAAACATAATATATATATATATATATATATATATATATAGTTAAACGTCCACCATTTAGATAATTTATAAATTATCTTTTAACATAATTACATTTAAAATTTAAACTACACAGTATAAAAATATTACTTTTATACATAGCATAAATAAATTTTAAATTTTTAAATACTACATTATATGAAAAACTATCACTTTAATACACTACATAGATAAATTTAGCCTTTTAAACTATAAAACTATTAATTTAATACACATCTTAAATAAATTTAAAATTTTAAACTGCAAAAACTATTACTTTAATATACAACACATTGGGTAACACATGGAATTGAAATTTTTTTATTTTTATTTTTTTAATTTTTTAATTTTTACCCATTTAAATTTATTATACCTTAACAAAATAAACTTCTAAAATAATATATATATATATATTTGTTTATTCATAAAATTTAATATTATCACACAAATTAAATATAACAATATATATCCACTTCAATCCAAAATTGAAATTCACCACAATTTAAAATTCATTTGTGCTTGGCATAAAACTTAATTTCATAAGTATGTTACTTATAATGAACTAAAATTTGAGTAGAATTCAAATCACGTGAATTAAATATGACAAAGTAAAGTTTGAACAGAAAAAGAAAAAAAAAATCCCATTTTCACCCATATGGAGTTGTAAAATGCCTAACACAATTATGAAAAAAATTAGGTGATAACACAACCCATTAGATTCTAAGTTAGGTGATAACACAACCCATCAAGCACTTCAAAGGTGCAAGTGATCATTTCAAGCATGCTGGGGTTTCACCACCTTCGTAATGGCTTCCAGGTTCAACAATTGAAATATCTGACATTCGAATCAGCAAGAAGGAAATCTCACTCCAATCAATTCTAATACCTTGTTGGAATTTTGAAAATTTGAATTTTATTGCAAATTTAGAAATTTT
Source organism: Pinus albicaulis (assembly GCA_034641835.2). Classification (NCBI taxonomy): domain Eukaryota; kingdom Viridiplantae; phylum Streptophyta; class Pinopsida; order Pinales; family Pinaceae; genus Pinus; species Pinus albicaulis. Next base: position 1,057,774,846 of record CM076572.1, on the reverse strand, counting down.
ACCTCAGTCTTGAGGTTTCTTAGATCTATTTCCTTCTATGAACATTAGGGTTGAATCTGAAATATGAATTACAAGCATTTATTTCACTTTTTCTCAATCCGATTCACAAGAACGCCCCAAAAAAATGAATATCAAAGTGTACTTCAATGTAACAATGTTTTGCCTAGGGCACCACTTGTTAAGCATAAAAAATGTGAAGCATCTATTCAATAACTATTTTTATCATGTGTTTCTTTTCATGATCAGTGATTATCTACTCTGCTTCTCATGAGTTTCGATTTTCCCTTGGTTTTTTCAATCTGCACTTTCAAATGACTCATTTACCATTATGCAAGTGTTTGTTGGAAATCTTCAATGGTTGCGCGAAAGCAAATTGCGACTCTTTTCAAGTTTGTTTTACAAATTGCTTTCCGAGAGCGATAGATGCTTGGTTACAGATTTAAAAAAAAAACCTCCTATTTGTCTTAATTATAGTATTCTACATATATGTCTTAATTATAGTATTCTACCTATTGTATTTGGTGGTTATGCGAATTTTTACATGAGGTTTGACTGCTTTAAGATTTTGTCTTTCCATTGAAATTTGATGACATAATATTAGATGAGATCGGTATTTTTAGTTCTTTCAAATGCATTTAATATATGTAAAAATATATCCAAAGCTTCAACAAACGTTAAGGTATTTAGTTTGTATATATTTAACAATTTAGATTTACATCCGAATAATGGTTTACCAAAATTTTCAACAATTTTATTAAAAAAATTATCAAATAAAAACTAAAAATATAAAATGTTCAAAATTGGCTGGTTTCTTGATGTATAAAACAACAGTAGATACATAAGTAGATACACATCCATCCCAAAATTTCTAATTTGCGATAAGATTATTTGTCATAAAGTTCCTAGGCATGCACCTATGACATTTATGTGGCATATGGTACAGACAAAACCTAAATAAATTAAATATGCTCTGAATCTGTATATTCTAGAGATCCTGCCTAAATAATTTGTTCAAACCCCAATAGCGATTACAAGAAGTTGGTAATTTCAAGCGAAATCCAATCCATTTCCATAGAGAGTGCCTTTATATCAATTCAATTATTGCCTGCAAAATTCTCCTCATTCGCTGCGGTGAAACATCTCTCCCACCGATTAATTTGCAAGCAAGAAAAGACCAACATATAGGAAACGAACGACAGAGGAGCAGAGTGGACCAAAACTTTGGATTTCTCCATTTGGCCTGTTGCTCCCAATTTATACCCACAGGCATCACTGCAGATGATCAATACTTGAAGGAGAGGCTGAGCCTTCGAAACTTCCTTGGATTCCTTTGGACACCCAAAAACAAAACGGAATTTTTCCGCTTCAAAACGTTTCTAAAACCTCCCTGAGACTTAGAAACATAGTCTTTGCAATACAGAGCTCATCCAAACTATGGCCACAGAGGAAGGAGTATTTGAAACTCTGGTTCCAGCCTGGTTTAACACGAAGATTTGATTGGGTCGGGGAAATTATCACGCTGGGAGACATGGAGCCCGTGATTGAGGTTGCGTATTAGATACACCGGGAGATCTGGAGTCCAAGATTGGAATCAGGAACGACAATTGATGAATCAAAGGCCTTAGCCGTTGTAATTAAGAAGACAATGCAGCATCCCGCATATCTCGCGGAAGCCTCTGTCAAACAAATCCAGATTCTGCACCCATGGTGTTGTGGGCGTTAGTTTAATGAGGTAGCGTTATTGCAAGGAACATACATAGGATTAAATGTTGCCTAACTTTATTTTAAGCGAAATTAATTTTTCAAATTTAGATTGAAAATAGTTTAAAGTTTAAAGAAGCAATCCATTAGTGCGTAAGTAAATTAGATACATTCGCATACTTATAGAAGTACATAAATAATGATAAAAAACTTATGTATATTTTCAAAGTTTAGATTTTATAAATTATATAAGACTAGAGGTGAAATTATCGAAGACTGGGGATGGTTGTAACTCTCATACAAGACTGAATGTTAGCATCCGGAGGTGGTTGCAACACTTTGAAAACCATTGATTTGATCCGTTTGACATATATATGATCAAAATATTACTAGAGTATTAAATCTACACCATGAAAATTTCTGAAAGCAGCATTATTAGAAATAGACCTCGCATATTGGCGTAATAACCTTGGATACCATGATCGCGCTTGAAATTTTGTCTCGTCGTTAAGTCAGATTCATAAGTGCAATCGTGTAGCTTTAAAAGTATTATTTTACTTTTCTTGCAAGTTTTTTTTTAACCAGGTACGCATTCATGTCATCAACCATGCTCTCTTACAGTTAGGAATTACTATAAATCACATATGAACAGTACTACTATTTTCGTTACTAGTAATAAGAAAAACTATGAGGGAAAAATGAAACTAAATGGAACCTGAATAATCAGAGTTTATATCGAACCAGGTTAAAACCATTGCACGAGTTCAACTTATATGTAACACTTTTTATTCAACATAATAATATTTGGTTTCACTTCGTTTATTTCGGCTTACAACTACAATAAAGTGGGGTTACGAGTTTTTTTTTTTTCACCTTCAAAGGTAAATGAATTTCATCGTGGTGCTAGTGATGGTTATGGATGGAGTCATAACGGTATAACATAATTTGATTTTTGTCATAGAACCAACATAATCAAGAAGGTTTCTAAGTCTACAAAGACTACAAAACTCATGGCTCACAAAAATAATACAAGGAAAACCTTAATACTTTATGGGCCTATAGTTTCTAGAGGTTGAACCTTTTCTCTGATACCAAGTGTAGGGACCAACCCTATAATTTACTAGATGCGTGCTAGGCTTAAATTTTTTTTTTTAACACAGTCACTAGGAATTTAAACCATAATCATACAAGTTGAAACTCAGTAAAATTAAATCACTTACATCAAAGTCCATAAATTTAAGTTCATAACACATATCTTTTTAACTTGTTGATTATAGGCACAATGAAATCATCATAAGTAAAAAAAAATATAACTAACACATGTACTATTTACCCTTAGACGAGAACCAAACTTGACTTGTCGTTGCTTGAGCTCCCTTGTTGTCGTTTACCTCCAAGCCTGAATGTTGCCGTGCTTAATCCAAATGTAATGACCCACCAATTGACCTCCCAACCTACTCCTTGGGTACTCTCCTCCTTCGTGGACCCCCGAGATGCAATGGAGTTGTACAACGAAGGAATGTGCTAGCTGATAGAGGTGAGCCCCTCTTGGGTCAAGAGTCCCCTCTCTATAATACTCTATCCCACCAAACTCAACTATAGCTCGTAACCACTCAAAATGACATAATCTCCTCCATCCAACAAGAGGGTAAACAAAAAATTCCTTTTCCCTTCCATTTCCCTTTCTTTTATAGAAGGCTTCATAGGTTGCACTTGGAATTTCATGCATAAATAATTATTTTTTTTATCATCCAAAATCTGATTATTCAGCCACCCATGTGTCACCCTCTCATCAAGACTCTCCAAAAATAATTTACTTAATTATGCATTTAAAAATAGTATTTTCTTCAACCCAACAAGGCTTCCTATTTATTCTCCTAGTTGTCTCTTGATTCCCCCTTTTTACTCCTTAATTTGTGTTTATTACTAAAGTTAATTGATAACTCTCATATTTGGTCCCCTAACTACTTCAATTTGCCTTTTTTGATCAATATTCTTATGTTAGCTCTTGCCACATGGAAGTTCTCTAAATTTCTCAAATTTTAATTTAATAAAATTATTTTAATTTACCACCCTCTTCTCTTAATGAAGTTTTTAATAAATCTTTATACTTTACTCTATGTCCCTCTTTCCCCCCTTTTGCCTAATTAAGTCTTCTGTACTTAATATTTTTTTTTACATGGAAAGGGTAGAGTTATCATGGTAAAATATTTTATCTCTTCCTATTCCTCCCTTACCCTAAGTTTTATTCTTGATTTAATTCCTTTGGTTCTAACATCCTATATCACTTGATATGAATAGTTGGATTTTCATATATTGATTATATTTATTAGTTTCTTTAATGATGTCAAAGGTGTCAAGTTGGTCATGCCCTTCAAGAACTTCCATTCGAAGTTCCAAGGGTGCCATGCCTAAGAATTTATTTTTGATGCCAAGGGTGCGAAGTCGGTCGTGCCCTTTAAGAATTTCTCTTGAAATCCCAAGGGTGCCATACCACTTTCCCTTCAAGTATGCAGTGGTTACGAGGGGAAATTATATGTGCAATCACAGAGACCCCTATCATCTTGTAAGTTGTCTGCTATAGTGAGACTAATGGTGCTGGGGATCAAGGAATCCGCCTTGATGCGCGCCCCCCAGAAAATCCTCGTGAGTGAACCAAATTTGGGACCTGCCCCCATGACATCGTGATCTTCAAGGCGAAGGTATTTCGACCTTTCCAGCCTAAGTCACGGCGGGAGTGCTAGCGAGTGAGATCAGGAACACTGTTCCACCCCTCCCATGTTGTTCCATCCAATTGTACAACCCCATCACCCATATGTGAGTCATTCGGCCAAGCAACTAACATGTTCCTGCAACCACTGACATATCATCAGAGTATATGTAATATATATAACAAGTTTCAAATTGAACTTAGAATTTCAAAGACAAAATATTAATTTCTATCAAACCAGATGTTATCCACTCATCATATGCGAGTGCCTCTGGTGGTTTCCTGTCATACTCAATAATCATCAATAACAAAGTTCTCAGTGTTAGTCATTATCATAATAGAAACATCATCATGACCTAGTCATTCACATCATTGTTTATTTTGAATCAGAACTAATGTAAGTAGCTACATATGGTACACATCCATCATGTTTATCATAATCATAACATCAATGGTAAATTAACATATCCATCAAAGTAATTATCATCGTAACATCAATATAAAACATATCTATCCATAAAATCTATCATCATAATGATATCAATAGAGAACATGCATATCTATTGATGCTAAAATCATATCAATAGAGAATATGTATATCCATAAATGCTATCATCATCATAGTATCAATAAAGACATACATAACCTTTACATCCACTAATAATAAAGTCTTGTTTTTGGATCCTCAACCTGAGGTCCTCAAAGAATAAGGTGCGGGTCTTAGGGCTAATAATGTTAACATTCATATCACTGTCAGTCAACTAGAGTAGGGCACTACATATTTCACTGGACTTGGCTTCACCAAGAGTGAGGTGGATGCAAACCTGTACCAGATTGTGGTTGAGGGTAAGCTTTTAATCATTGTACTTTATGTTGATGATTTAATACTAACAGGTGATGAGCAGTTGATACCTCATACAAGAGCGAGATCTTGCAAAAAGGAGTTTGAGATGAAGGATTTGGGCCTCCTTCATTATTTCCTTGGATTGGAAATATGGCGGCGGGGAAGGTGAATTGTTTGTGTCTCGAAAACAGAAACATGCTGGAGATCTTCGAAAGTTTCCTGTGCAAGGCTATAAGCCTATCATTTTCCTATTCCGACTGGAAGAAAGAGGATGCTACATCGGCAGAGGTAGTGGATGCCACTGTTTATCGACAATTGGTGGGTTCGCTCATGTATTTAGTCAATACAAGACTGGACATATGCTATGCGGTGAACCAGCTTTCACAAGCGATGGTTAAGCCTACCAAGCTCTTTTGGAAGGCAGGCAAGCATGTCCTGAGATATCTCAGGGGCACATCTAAGTATGGTTTATGGTATAGACAGACGGATGAGGTGAAGTTGCATGGCTTCACGGATGCAGATTGGGCAGGAAGCCCAACAGACAGAAAGAGCACATCAGGAGGGATTTTCAGTATCGGATCTATGGCAGTTTCTTGGTACAGCAGGAAACAAAGATCCGTGGCACTCAATTCAACAAAAGCAGAATACATGGCAGCAATTTTAGCTACATGTGAGGCTATCTGGATGAGTAAGATTCTGGTTGGTTTGTTCGGTTCACATTTACATCCCACGGTGATTCATTGTGATAATAAGAGTTGCATTAAACTCTCGGTTAATCTTGTGTTTCATGATAGATCTAAACATATTGATATCCGGTATCATCATATCAGAGATTGCGTGCAGCGGAAGATCATGTTGCTTCAGTACATTCCTACGGAGGATCAAGATGCAGATATTTTGACGAAGGCGCTCACCAGGAGCAAATTCGAATACCATAGAGGCGGGATCGAGGTGAAGGATAATCCCTATCTTGTTGAGAGAGAGTGTCGAGATTCAACAAGATGATGAGCTTAGTGAAAAGAGTCGCCTTCACTAAGTGGGCTCGCAGGCTATTTTTGGCGCAAGTCTATTCTTAGACTATGTCTATTTTTAGACATGATGATCATATTTCAGAAGTTGCAGGATGCTATTTGTGGATGGTTGATCGAGTTGGAAAAATAGATGAAATTGTATTTTTAGAATATTGGGCGAAGTCTATTTATAGATCGTCAATCTAAAAATAGATGCATGTCGATTATTATTAGCTCTTAATAATAATCAAACTCTAAACAACAACTTATTCTCTTGGGCTTCGATTCGATTGCCTGAGATGTGGCACATGCGACTTCTTGCAAGGGAATTACGCAATTCCCAAGGGTTTACTGGAGCTAATGCATGGAGCACTTAGTTAGAACTCAAGTGGTAGAGTTATGACATAGTTGGAAGAAGTAGTTATGGAGTTGTATTTAGTTTAACTCAGTTAGACTCAGTTGAGCTAGTTGTATCTAGTCTAACTGATTGATACACTAGTGAGAGTGGAGTGAATTAATTAGTTAAGTAATTCAAAAATAATAACTCATTAATCAACTGAACAATACAGTAGTTAACTACAGTGCATGGCAGTTTTAGTGGAGACCAGTGGAGAGATAGGTGAAAGGGTAAGATAGACTATCTGTTGTGACTATAGTGATGCATTGATTGCATAACACACAGTGGAGATGCCAATGAGGATTGCGCAGTCAAGGATGGATTAATTCGAATTCATTCAAAGCTATTCTTCAGCAGAGATTGCGCAGTGGAGGCAAGCTAGCAGGTGTCAAAGATCGGTGCATGGATTTGCAAGATTGGGCCTGATTAGTGTATGATGATTGTACTGTACTGAGAGCTTGTGATAAGCTTTGTATCTTTGTATGAGATTTTCATATGATCTCCATGTTACATAATATATAGTTGGGGTTTTCAGCTTCAATATTTCCCAATTAAAAACTGTGTTATGTGCGATTGATTATTTTTGTTTATGCTTCACATGTGTGTGAAATTAAATTTTCCACAAAAGATTAACAAGTGGAATAGATTCAATATCTTGCATAAAGTTAAATAGTGTGAGATCGAATTTGATCTTGGACATAAACACAAAGTGCATATAATTTCTACATGAATTCATTGTTATATGTCACTCACAGCTACACGAACACAAGAGATATCATCAATAGCTGGGTGAAAGAGCCAACAAACTTTAGACAAACACCCATCGACATGTACAAGACAAAAGCACTCAGGAAGGCCTATTAGCTCTTGGTCACACTAGCCTGTAGAATCTATGTCCAACCAGACACAGAAATTTCCTTAGGGGTGGGATATCTTGTTGAACCAGGTAATGAACGAGGGGAAGTCGTTCAACTGTATAGATCTTTTGGCTCATTAGTTGAGATTCCATGTGACAAAATCTCGCAATCCACCCAAGGGAGATCAAGCACACTTCTACATGTCTACATACTTATTGGATGCAATATGTGCACATAATCAGTTCTCTGGCATAAAATGGACATGGAAACCAAGAGACACTGCCATATATATCTATTGCAAGCTACTCTCAGATTTTAACCATCGTGAAGTTATGGATAAACTTAATGATCACTTAATCATCCATATTTATAAGCTCATATTTCAGGAGGACCCACCTTGCATGTCACGAGCAGGTATGGAGGCGATACCAGATATTGCTAATTGGTTCCCCTTACCAGATGACACATTGATTAGAGTATTCGGTGGGAAGAATTCACCACATATTTTGTCGAGATATCCCACTGACAAAATTTTCATGTAAGAGGTATCTTATCATATCTCCATAAGGTTGTTAGAAGCACTACATAGGATGAAGAAGGCACCATGGCCAAATCTTTCTTTGCAGGTAATATTATATGAGATTAAGAATGTAAAGATTGCAGATGCCAAAGGGAAATCCATATTCAGATTCATGTTCGAGACAAAGAGTTACAATCTATATGATCCAAGGACTTGCAAAAGACAACGCTGAAATTATGAATTAAACTGAGTCAGCAGATATAAATTAGTGGATGAGAACCATGGAAGAAGCTATTCATAACTCCTACGACCTCATGAAAGCATGTCGATACAGTTAGGACTCTCAAAGTTTTTAAAGCGAGAAGAAAAAGTTCAAAAGCACCTATGACAACGGTCCAATGCGGGACATAATTAGGAAGATGTAATAATGAAAGGGAAAAAAATATGGAAAATGAAAAAAAATCTATCACTAAAGAAGGAAGTACCTTTGGAAATAGAAACGAGAGAGGGACAATGGAAACAAAGTGAGGGTAAAGAGAGAAGAAATCCTTGGAAGAAGCAGTGGAGAAAGCGTAGAGAGGAAAACAATATTTGAAGGAAGAACGGGAATTTAGAAGAAGAGAACAAGAGGAGAGACAAAAGCGAGAAGAAGAAGAATGGAAAGGTGCCACGGAAGAAGATACCACACCAATAGAGTTTGAAGAACAGATACTGGATTAACTAACAAAAAAAGGAGTGAGTGAACAAATGCAAGAACGAGAGTTTTCTCAAGAGCTTGAACAATTGATTGAAGTTGCACACATGGAAGTGGTATCGGAGCCACAAGACAAAGATGTGGACTTGATACCCAACGCACCTAAGGCCATTGTTCAAACTCCACCATATTTAGTCACAGAGCAATATCTGAGCGAGGAAGGGGAGGTAGCTCCCCTTGATGATGATCCAGCCATAGATGTATACAATTTGTCATTTGATGAATTGCAAAAGAATATTGTACAAGCATCACCTGCATTCATGAGAGAAAGGGTGATAGTGGAAGACACCAGCAGGAATCCAAACAACATTACTGAAGTTAGTTTGGCCTTCAAATGAGAAACAATATCCAACACTCATTGTTTGGTGGTCGAGAATAAGCAGTTGGAATAGAACATACATGCACTTTAGCAACATAATGAACAACTTTGTGGAGCAGCACAAAATGCACCTTCTGCACAGGTCTACTGCGAGGAGATAAAGGAAACGATAGTTGCTCAAGTATATGCACTTGGGGACACTATGAAAGAACTTTATGAGGAGTTGGTTACCGTACATAAGGCAATATTCCACTTAAATGAATTGCAACGACCGAGTAGAGAGTTTTTCAGGATCCTTAAGAATATACAAACTTCCATCTATGTCGTGCATGAGTGGAGAATCTAATACAAGGCTGCACCGCTTGCACTAGTGAAGAAGATGGAGATGCAGGAAAAGTTAGAGAAAGCCAAATTTTAGATGTTGATCCAGAAAAATAAGCAACTCACCTCATTCATCGGAAACATTCATGTCACATATATACAAATATACAACAATTTGGATTTCATGGTAAGAACCCACTAGATCCCATCAGTTGGCACACTCATTGAGACTAAACACAAACATCAAGTATGATAGGAGATTGATCAATACCTGAAGTAAGTGGAGAAAATGGCCAATTAGGAGGACATGGAGATAAAAAAACAAATTGCAAACCTACATCGGTGGCCCAGTTCAGATCAAAACAATGTTGCATCTGATCAAGGAAGAAGTGAAGATTGGTTCCAAGAGATTATACCTGGATGCATTGGAGGCAAGAGTCCGCTTCCAACCTAACACTATCTCGCAGGTTGGGGAGACCATTGTGTAGTACCAAGCTTGGCATGAGTATGTGACTGAGAGACACCAAGTCCAAGACGCCCGTCTTGAGTTCACCCCAAATGCATCATCATAGTGTTTTTTCTTATTAGGATGTCAAGTTGCTTCTACCCTATTTTGTCTTTGTTATGAAGGTAAATCCTCTCTGCGGGCAGAGGTGATCCCTCTAGCCCGAGAGTGGGTCTAGAAACAATAGGGAAAACTAGAGTGTAGGTTCCTAATTACTTAATGAAATAGATGCAGTAGATCGACCTACCTGGATTCCAACGTTGTCATCGTAGCTGTTATAGTGGTGGCCTCTTGTAGGTTCCTAATTACTTAATTAAATAGATGTGGTAGATCGACCTACCTGGATTCCAACGTTGTCGTCATAGCTGTTGTAGTGGTGGCCTCTTGATTCCTACCTCGGTAAATCATGTTCTATTTGCAACGATGCTTGGATACTTGCATAAGATCAACAGACAAGAGCAGCATATGAAACAACAAACTCATTCATAATTACTAACCAGTCAAGGAGGGTTAGGCATATTGCATCAAATAGAACACATCAAAGCAAAATGGGAACCAGACAATAGTTATACATCTGTATTAAATAGAAGAAAGAGTTACAACCAAGCCTTGTCGTTGCAACCTCCTTCAGCGGGGTTCGGTTGAAGCATGTATCGATGAATGTTAGGGAATTCAGATGGGATGAAGGCACAAGTCTAATCTCTCTCAATAAGGGACTCTTCCGTTCTATCTCGAATAGAAATCTCTCCAGCGTTTTTGCTATATTATCTTCATTTCAGCTAGATTCATCAATGGAGGATAGCTATATTTACAGAGGGAGAGGAGGAGGTTGAGATCCCTACTATGGTGGAAGGGAGGCCTTATCCCTTGGGAGGTTTCCCCAAAAGGTGGAATCAAGAGGCCAAAGGAGGAAGGATGTGGTTATTCAGTCAAACCACTCCCTATGACTCATCGATGAAGTTTTTGTGATCGAAACTTCACCTCTATTTTTAAAAAAATTTCCATAAACAGTTTGGCACGGGCAGCTAACTGAGACAGAGCGCCAGCTGGCACGGGGGCCAGTGTTAATCTGCGTCATCAGGGCAAGGACATTAGGACATATGATCTAAAAATAGGGTAGAAAGGGTCTGAGTATCCATTTTCATTTACATGTAAATGGTCTCAAATATTCCTCTAAGTTTAAATAAATGTGAAACCATATTTCTAAAACGAATGAAGTTTGTGGGGGCATTTCACCGGATATGTCACCTTTCAAAGAAAGGATGAATCCAGAGGCTACCTGGCCCTCTTACAGACTCTGCCTAAAGAAATAATATAAGTAAACACTCAGATTTAATTAAAATGATCTTGGTTTAAACTTGACGTTATGCGGAAATTTAGCTTGCAAATGGTGTATGTATTTTCACTGTTTATGTGTTTTAAGTTTATTTGTTTTTGTTGAAACTTAACATGTATATCAGAAACATATTCAGCAATATAATATCAAAACACAACAGCAATATGATATAGGAGTTCACCCCAACTCTTGGGCTACATCTCCTGGATCAAGCCTCCCAAAATGGGCTTGTCCTCTTGTATTAAAAGCTCTCAAATGAAATAAAAGATTATAAGTGTCTCAATAGAAAAATATGAATATATAAACTGATTCAGAAGGCAGGAAAAAGCTAAGAATGCCTTTTCAAATTCACTAAACAATGAAATATTACCATAAACAGTGATCTCTTCATCAATGTCCTGCTGGTGCTTTGAACTTCTCTGCAACTTTTCGGGCTGTATAAGTCCTCAAATGCCTCTGAAACCTCTTCCAATGGCTTCATAAGGTCGAAATTATCTGAAATAGAGCTTTGGTTCACCTCAAACTGATAACCACAACTCAACCAAACTCAAAACCCAAAATGGCCCTAGTGGCTCAAAAAGCTTCTCCGAAGCTAAATAGGCTGAAACTGAGCTCCAATGGCTCTAAAACCTATGCCATTGAGTCCAAAAGGCTGAGAAAATACGAAATCAAAAAAAATTTCGTTCCAAAAGGTTGAGTAATGAGAAATTTATGACCAAAACAACTTTGCCCCAATTTCCTCCACTAAATGTGGGGCAACTGCCAGTTAACTCCACTAAAAGTGGAAGTCCGCCTAAATTTGGGAGCGCCTCCAAAATCTCCGCCATATTAAACTCCACTTAACTGAAGCTTAATTAAATATTAAACTTGAGATTAGGCTCCTTAAGCGCTCTTAATCATTAAGCTCCCACACTAGTCATATGATGAGGTTCCATGGGAGGAGGGTTGGCCCCTCCGTGCTCCGCCAGACCCACTCCACTAAAAGTGCAATAACGTTTTCATACGGTGTCCGTTTTTCAAACCGTTTGCAGCGTTGGGATTGTATTGCCGAGGCCTATCCCGTTGCTCAGGTTCCAAATCAATTTGAGCACTTTCATTTTTGAGCTTTTTGCCAAGCTCAGATTTGAGCTCTTGATCACACCTCCCAAATGAGAGGCTTTTGGTCCCCAAAAGCTTACTGAAATGAAGAAATGAACTGTAGTACAGCAAATGAGAGAATAAAAATCCTCTTCTCTTCAGCCCTTCAAATTTTTTTTCCTTGAAAAACAAATGAAATTGAACCACAAATGAAAAGAAATCGACATTTCCCTTCCTGAATGCGCTTGTCCACAACTGTCCACAACTGACCTTCTTGAACCCACACAGAAATTTCTGGTGAGAAATTTACAGAATGAAACTGTACAACGCTGCCTTGATCAATGATCTAAGGTGGTTCAAAACAACAAGATATTACAACATAAAATACATGCATACATCCGAAATTTGCATATGTACAAAAGGAGTATGTCTTACTGTGTCAAGAAGTCCATCCACTTCTCACCAAGCCACTTCCATGGCGACTTTTGCTGCTGCAACTTTTCCTCATGTGAAACTTCCCTTTCCACATCAATAATGGAATCCATGATTCCACCTTCGCCAATATTTTTGTCCTCTTGCTGCATGTGCGTGGGACGACGAGTTGGATGCAAAGTCCAACAATGAGAGACAACATGCCCCTTATTTTGGCAAAAATTGAAAATCATATGCACCTTCTTTGAAGGTAGTCTTTGCTTCATCTGCTTCTTGTGTGCCTTCTTCCTCATCCAGCATCTCGAAACATGATGGTTAAATCGACCACAAAATGTACAAGAAATCCTCTTATGCTGCTTTGCATGCTTGCCATAAGCTGCATGTCTACCATCTTCTTGCTGCAACAAAGGCTTCAAACAATGGTAAGGAAGATTTCCATCATGACATTGATGTAATTGAGAACTTGGGAGAAATGTTCTCTTCAAATTTGCATCACATTCTTGAATGCATGTGCTCAAAGCTTCGCCATTAAGCTACTCATAGCCAAGACCAATATTCTTGGGACGCTCCACAACACAAATAGGCTCAACAATGCCTTGTGCATGCTTGCCCAAACCTTTGCCTTCTTCATAGCCCATTTTCAACATCAATTTGGACCCAATACCTCTTGTATGCCGTTCAAAAGAACCAACACACTTTTCAATAGAGGAAACTGAAGACAAATCAGAATGATTTACCTCATGATTTACATCCTGAAGATGAGGTATTTTCTTGGTCAAAACTTCTTGATCTTGAAGAAGCTGCAACTCCATATCATGCAGTCTTTGAAGAATGGCTTCTTTCTCTTCCTGCATAGCTAGCAATTGTGCACGAAGTTGAACACTTTCCCTTTGATCCTCAAGGAGAATCTGCACCATGTCCTTCACCTTAAAGAACTCATTCTTCATGTCATCATTGAAGAATCTCGTGAAGGAGGAAACTTCACTTGTATCAGAAGTTGACATTATGTAAATGGTCAAAACAACCAAAAGGAACTTCCAAAGAAAAGTCCTCAACGCTTTCAAACAAACGACAAGCTTTTAGCCAAATGCCTTCAACTCTTTGGAGAGGGTTAACACCAGCTATCCCAAAATGATCTCAAGCTCACAATAAAACAGTCAAGTTGCACAAATGCTCAAAATATAAACTAAACCAGAGATTGACTGAAGTAGCATTTATCTACTACGCAATTGTATAACAAAAGCGGTTCGAAGGCTTCCTGGCTTGCTTTAGACTCTATCTATAGTTTATATCACTTTTCCTAGAGCATATAAACAGCAAAAACCAGCTCTGATACCATCTGATCTGATAATGGAAGGTACTTGAAAAGGGTGCAAGGTATCCATTTTCATTTACGTAAATGAGTGCAAATATTCCTCTAAGTTTAAATCTGAAAATGTGAGAACTTCATATTTCTAATACAGAGATAGACTGTAGGGGAATTTACTGGATATGTCACCTTTCAAAGAAAGAATGAATCCAGAGGCTACCTGGCCCTCTTACAGACTCTGCCTAAAGAAATAATAGAAGTAAACACTCAGATTTAATTAAAATGATCTTGGTTTAAACTTGACGTTATGCGGAAATTTAGCTTGCAAATGGTGTATGTCTTTTCACTGTTTATGTGTTTTAAGTTTATTTGTTTTTGCTGAAACTTAACATGTATATCAGCAACATATTCAACAATATAATATCAAAACACAACAGCAATATGATATAGGAGTTCACCCCAACTCTTGGGCTACATCTCCTGGATCAAGCCTCCCAAAATGGGCTTGTCCTCTTGTATTAAAAGCTCTCAAATGAAATAAAAGATTATAAGTGTCTCAATAGAAAAATTTGAATATATAAACTGATTTAGAATGCAGGAAAAAGCTAAGAATGCCTTTTCAAATTCACTAAATAGTGAAATATTACCATAAACAATGATTTCGTCATCAATGTCCTACTGGTGCTTTGAACTTCTCTGCAACTTTTCAGGCTGTAGAAGTCCTCAAATGCCTCTGAAACCTCCTCCAATGGCTTCAGAAGGTCGAAATTATCTAAAATAGAGCTTTGGTTCACCTCAAACTGATAACCACAACTCAACCAAACTCAAAACCCAAAATGGCCCTCTTGGCTCAAAAAGCTTCTCCGAAGCTAAACAGGCTGAAAATGAGCTCCAATGGCTTTGAAAAATGTGCCATTGAGTCAAAAAGGCTGAGAAAATATGAAATCAAAAAAAATTTCGTTCCAAAAGGTTGAGTAATGAGAAAGTTATGACCAAAACAACTTTGCCCCAATTTCCTCCACTAAATGTGGGGCAACTGCCAGTTAACTCCACTAAAAGTGGAAGTCTGCCTAAATTTGGGAGCGCCTCCAAAATCTCCGCCATATTAAACTCCACTTAACTGAAGCTTAATTAAATATTAAACTTGAGATTAGGCTCCTTAAGTGCTCTTAATCATTAAGCTCCCACACTGGTCATATGATGAGGTTCCATGGGAGGAGGGCTGGCCCATCCGTGCTCTGCCGGACCCACTCCACTAAAAGTGCAATAACTTCTTCATACGGTATCTGTTTTTCGAACCGTTTACGGCATTGGGATTTTATCTCCGAGGCCTATCCCATCGCTCAAGAACCAAATCAATTTGAGCACTTTCATTTTTGAGCTTTTTCCCAAGCTTAGATTTGAGCTCCTGATCAACATAACTAGCTACCAACGCGAAAAATAAGGTTTTGATGGCATGATCGAAATATTCAGCAGAAGGAATGTTAGACTCATGATAAGGGATGCAATGATGGTATTTGCAAGGCATGACATTTTATTTTGATCATATAAATGAGCCTCCAATGTGCGGGATGGGGATTGCAGGGATAGTGAAAAAATGTTGTGTAACAGATGGCCCCTAAAGCATGAGGTCCGAGAGAGAGGAAGCGGTGAAATTCTTTACGAGAACACGTTCGAACCAAACACCATTGTTGAAGACCTTCAATTACAAGTACAATTGATATCTCTGAGATCCATGATATGGACACAACCATACAACAGTAAGGATCAACAAATAGACTCAGGTATGGTCGCATCCATCCAATCAAAAGAGTCATGTAATAAAGTCATGATAAATCATAATATCCCGCATCTTGGATCTTATTTGACAAAATCCAGGGTCTTGCACTCCATCTCAACCGTACAAGTACAAATTCAAGCATGTGAATATATGAGCTGAAGTCAAACATGCAATAAAACCACCTGATTACCAGCCAATGATGAAAGCTGTTAACAGACGCAGGAGAAACCACCAATAATGACAATGGTCTTCAAGGTATAGTAGGTAAAATCCATGGAATGTGAACAGTGAGCTGGCATCGAAAACCCACAGAATCATTTGATCGAAGGCCAATGATGTGGACCTATCGTCGAATGAAAAGAACCTGCCATTAAGGCATGAAAGCTCCAAGGTACCGATAAGGAGTCTTTACTACCAACTTACTAGATAATGAGCTAAAGTCGACAAGAAGTGACTTGGTCGAAGGAGGGTCATAGAGTTTCCCACATCATCGACCCAAGATAGAGGAGCATGATGATAGTGAATCAAGACCAACATAGAATTAGATGGAGGTTGAAAACTGTAGAGGCAAACTTCTCTTGAACATATCAACGACACGACTCTGAATTTGGCAGTATTTGACATCAAGGGATCTGAGGTCATGGTGACGTGTCAAAGAGTAGATGAGAGGTCAAAAAAGATTACCCAAACCCACGGAGGAAAAGAATGACGAAATGAGATGTCCCCAACCCGACACGAATGCAGACGAGTGTCACATTCAAGAGTGACATAATGCTAATATAACTAAATACTGGTTCAATTTTCCCCCACCATTTCTTGCGAGTACCCCAATTATTCTTAAAACAAGTTTGAAGGGGATAACATGTGCCTGTGCTCTAAGTTTTTTCTTTGGAAAAATTTATCCTAGTACATTTTACGAGCCCTAGGAAGGAGGAACTCGATGAACGTCATGGTGACGATGTCTGATGTCATCAAGGTTGAACGAGTCTGACAAAGGAAGAACTCGACATCTTTTCATGTTTAGAGAGTTTGAAAAGAAGCGGAAGTAGTCTCTCAGATCTGAAAAGGTAGAAAACAATATATGAAAGAACCTCTTAGTCGCGATTGGCTAAGGTATTCCTTTTTCATAAATAATCTATCCCAACCCAAAAAAGGGGTAAACATATACTGGGTAGACATCATTTCGCAACCATTTAACGAGTTCAAAATGAAAAGAGTCTCGACAATTATTTCAGTTTTGGAGAGTCAGAAAAGAGCTGAAAGATGAATCCAGTAGTGACATTTTTGTGTTTTTACCGAGTCCGAAAAAGTATAAAATACAACTCATGACTTCATCACTATCGCATTAAAAACCTATCGCTACACAAGAAGCAAACGTAAAACCGATTTCTCGAAATAAAATAATGTAATAATCGAAAAAAAATGTCTTAAAACCTAATTAGGGTTCTGAAAAGTTTTAAAATGCTAAAAATGGTAAAATATAATTACTTTTCACTTTTACCTCTTGTGGAGCAATAGTGACCCATTTTACATTGAGATTTTGCGGCGACAATAGCAGGCAATCCAACAGACCAATCTTGAATCTGTCAGTTCCAGGTAAGAGTCGACATCCTTCCCTAAATTTTAAGTATTCTTTCATCACATGTAACCTTCAATTTTTATTTCTGAAGGGGGGAATTGAAAAAACTACGGTCGACGCGAGTTTTGGGCACGAACTCGCGCCAACCGCTCGATTTTTTGAACTAGGGCACACGCCAACCGCTCAGACCCTGTAAAGCTCATAATTCAAACAAGCAAACCCAAATTTCACGAATTTCATCTTTTGATTTAGCTAATAATGTCCATACGAACATGTTTGCAGGTGAAAGAGCGATAAAATGGTGATCGAGTGGAGGGAACGTGAACACAGTGAAGAGGATGAGCTTGCCATGGGAAATGAGAGATGCATGGAAGCTCTCAGAGACTGTGGACTAAAAAAATTCTTCCTGACACTGTGCCTCAGAGCTCAACTGGAGCTACTACAATACTTGATCAGTATCGGGGATAAGGATCAGGAAAAATTCATTTTTCGAGATCAAGAGCTCGAGATTGATGTCTTAGATATCTACTTCATAACAGGATTGTCACGGAGGGTGGTAGCACCAATCATGACCGGTACCCGACCCACCATGGAAAGCATGGGCATGGAAATTGACAAGTTATTTCCAGGGGCACAGAAGGGGTCAAAAAGTGGGAAGGTGGACATTCAGAATATCCCAAATCTAATACTGAGGGTAGTGCCACACATGATCGTGCGAGCTGCGGGATCACTAGCACCGCACGAAGCAACAAAAACACAGTTAATTCTTGCCGTAGACTACTTGTCACCAACCATTTAAATCTGGGCAGAGGCCATGACAATCAATATGAAATGTCAGTTAACAAAGTGCAAGAAGAACAAATTGAAACAATTTGGTTATGTATCTATCCCGGTATCATTCATTCTGGAACAACTACCAATCTTTCAGCGTCAGGAGGTGATAGTCCTGACACCACCAGCACTGAAACCACAGATGGCCCGATGGGTAGCTCTGATGCCAAGGTCAGGGGGCGGTCAGTAGATGTCCTAGAGACCAGAGTTCTTTGATTAGCTCTCCCAACAGTTGATTGTCATGGAGGACTGGCCCTACTCTGGCACAGATTTTACTAGTGATCTGGACCTCCCTCTCCTGGAAGGAGAGGATTGGGATGAAGCACTTGGTAAGACTCATTTTTTAATTTTCATGAGTATTATGATTTTTTTGTTTTTTTTTGGGTATGCTTTTTGACACTTTATCCATGCATTTGAAAATGTAGGCCTAGAGAGACCTGCAGGGATGTCTCTGATAGCGAGGCAAATATCTTGTGATTTTGATGTTGCTCCTCAAGGTGAGGAAAAGGAGATCGTGCACAATTTGGAGGGAATCACCCTTGGGGTCCTAGACTATGTGCGATTCAATGATGTTTGTCGTGCATATCAAATACATATTGTAGGGGTGTCAAACTGAGTTCACCATTTGCTGAGGCGCCTTGTTTGGGCAGTGACATGCTATCATGATCATCATTTTGATTAGACACCTAGGTTTTTATTTCTGCATTGTGAGAGACATGATGCCTCAGGATGTAACAGAAACACACATATCTTTTGAAACTTACGGTGCACACTAATGCAAAACTTCAATATATATATATATATATATATACATATCTATTTTCCTATCTTATATGAGTCTCTCATGTGATGATGATTTTACAGATTATGCAAATATCTATCTAATACAACGTTAACAACTGTATCAGTTAATGCATTCATTTGTCTAGGAATATGTTGATATGTGATATAATCAAAATGTCGTTCCAGCAAATGAACACGTAAATAAAATCTTAAAATGTGCTCGTTTCTAACTGAATAATGCCCATTAAGCTGAAGAACAACAAACTGTGAGTCTAGATTTACAACCAATGCACTAATGCGGAGGGAAATTTCCTTGGTTAATAGTTCAATAACAACACTATATTCAGTGACATTGTTTGTAATCCATCCTAGACAAATACCTTGCAAGTCTATCAACTCACTAGCAGGATCATAAATCACCTAGGCTGCTAAAGACAAGTTTTGGGTACTTTGGGAAGCACCATCCGTGAAACTGACATAAGGAGTAATAGACATATGCACAATAAGAAACGACTCAATAAGCAGGAAAAAACTCGCAAAACACACCAAGCCAAAAAATGTGAAAAAATGAAAAAAAAAACACCTATTTACACAAAACATGCACGAATGACTCATGCATAATACTTCTTGAAATACAACCCATTCCTGGGCTGATCTAAAGGATAACCTTCGTAATCAATAATCTCATAGGCCCCGTTCTTCAAAATGCGTTTAACGATGTAAGGCCCATGCCACATGGGTTGAAATTTACCTAACCCTAGCTTATCGTGAGCTTGATCGTATAAGAGGATGAGGTCTCCTTCTACAAAGGAGCGAGGGGAAATTGACCAGTCAAAATGGGCTTTGACTCGCTTTTTCTGTGCTTCAATGACTAAAGCAGCAAAGCGGCGAGTTTCATCCAACCTCTCTAAATAGAGAAGACACTCTTCTTTAGGTGAAGTGTTGGGCAATAATTCAACAACTAATTTGAGCGAAGGAATTTCACATTCAATCAGAAAGGTAGCTTCCAAACCATAAACAAGCTGAAATGGAGTGAATTCGGTCGCATCCTTGACTGAGGTTCGGTATGCCCAGAGAGATGAAAATAACATGAGATGCCAATTGGATTTGTGGATCCCAATCGTACGTTGAAGCATAGTGACTAGAACTTTGTTCATAGCTTCAACCTAGCCATTGGCCTGAGGATAGTATGGTGTTGAGCTGTCGTGATGCAAGCCCAACCTGGAAGTCAAATCCGCCAACATATAATGTCGAAAATGGGAACCATGATCGGTAACGATGGCTTGAGAGACACCAAACCTAGAAATGATGTGATTGAATATGAACTAAGCTGTTGTCTTACCGTTGATAGCAAGTGTAGGCATGGCTTCATCCCATTTGGTGAAGTAGTCAACGACTATGATAATATACACATGCCCCTCAGCCGAGTGACAGTTACACGTCATAAAGTTGATGCCCCACTTCGCAAAGGGACCAACGGTAAAAACAAGGTGGAGATGTGCAAGCGGCACGCGCATCTTGCGCTGATAGATCTGGAAATCATGACATTTACGGACAACAACAATGCAATCCTTGAAGATAAAGGGCCAGAAATACCCAGCACAAAGAATCCTATGTGCAGTGACCACCACAAGTGCCACTGTGGCAATCATTCAAAACTTTCTCAGCCTCCTCGATGGTCAAACACCGATGAAGAATGGAATCTACTCCGACATGGTAGAGTGTATCTTTGACTATACGATAAGGTTGCGACTGATGGCAGATATGTCGGCGAGCATCCTTCTTCAACTCAGATCTAAAAGTGGAAGTCTGAAGATATACAATGATATCACCGTACCAATGATCGAGGTTGGAAATCAGAAAAAGTGTATCGCTGGAATGCGTTCTTAAAAACCAAACGGAGCAGAGTCAAAAGGAAGGGAGCAGATCAAATCAGCAAAGACCAATGACTTCTTCGACTTTGCTGTAGTAAACTCCAAATCAAACTCCTGGAGGATAACAATCCAATTTGAGTATTTTCCCCCCAGAAATTGTCGAGACAATATGTAAGTCATGGGGTGGCATTTGGAAATCACAGTCACAGTATGCAACAATATATAATGACAAAAATGTTGAACTGATTGAACACAGCTAACGCTAACTTCTCAACATGGGCATAGCACGTTTCGGTATCGAGAAGGTTATGAGAGAGGTAGTAAATAACATGCTCGTCACTGTCATTATTGTCTTGAACCAGAACCATGGAAATTGTGCTAAAAGCTACAACTGAATAGAGGGAAAAATCATGATGATAATTTGGAGGACGCAAAAGAGGAGCATTGATGAGCAATGTCTTCAACGTGTCGAAAGACTTCTGAGCAATCTCACCCGAGAGGAATGGGACACCCTGCTTTAATAATTGCGTAAATCCTTTAGCTACTTTAGCATAGTTAGGGATAAAGCGTCGTAGAAAATTAGCCTTTCCTTGCTAACTTTGCAGCTGATGTAGTGAACATGGAGAGGGGAGATTTATAATAGCCTCAAATTTTAGAGGATCAAGGCGAATCTCGTCTTTGGACACGATAAAACCTAGGAGTCTACCGGAATCGACATAGAAGATGCATTTGTGTGGATTTAAGCGAATGTTATAGCGTCGACAACAAAGAAAAATCTAACGAAGATGGTCAGGATGGTCCTTACGCTTAGCTGAATGAGCAGGAAGGTCATCCAGATAAGGCTGAACAATGTGCTTAATATCGTGAAAAGCATAGGACATCGCTCGCTGAAATGTGGCCCCAACATTTTTTAAGCCAAAAGGAAGCTTCTTATACATGAAAGTACCCCAAGGACATATGAAGGCCATCTTATGTTGATCAGTTGAGAGAATGTTAATCTGATTATAGCCAGAAAAACTATCCATGAGGGAAAATATCTCGCTCCCAGAATAGTCATCAATGATCTGATCGATAAAGGGAGTAGGGCAATTATCCTTATGACACCTATGTACCCAAAACATGCACGAATGACTCATACATAATACTTCTTGAGATACAACCCATTCCCAGGCTGATTTAAAGGATGACCTTCATAATCAATAAGCTCATAGGCCCCGTTCTTCAAAACGTGTTTAACGATGTAAGGCCCATGCCACATGGGTTGAAATTTTCCTGCCCCAAGCTTATCATGAGCTTAATCATATAAGAGGATGAGGTCTCCTTCTACAAAGGAGCGAGGGGAAACTGACTAGTGAAAATGGGCTTTGACCCGCTTTTTCTGTGCTTCAATGAGCAAGCATGGGGGCACGTGTAATCGAGGAACAAGCCATCGCTCGTGCCCAATACCTTGACCTTGTGTACTCTCTGTTTGGCACATTGTATGATATTTTTCCTGATGCCCGCGACCTGGAACTTCTAAAGCACCGGCAACCCCATCTGTTGACTGTATTATTGGTTCTGTGTCTTGCACTTCTTGTAAGTCTTCTCCTTCAAATCCAGGGAAGAGAAAGTCCACTTCTTCCAACGATGCTGCTTCTCAGCCCACCCCAAATCCTGGTAAAACCATGGAAGTCAATGCCGTTCAGGCCAATTAGCAAACAAAACTTCCAAAGGGAAAAATAAGGGTAAAGGTAAGACCAAAGCCGATACCCCGAAACCAGATTTGTCCAAATCTCCTGCTGACGATGGTTCACAGCGCAAGCCAAAGTACCCTTGTTTGAACTGTGATGAAGAGCACTACACCAAGGACTATCCTCAACGGGCTGAAGTAAGTAGATTGCTCAATGGCACTCAGGGAAATACAATTGTTCTCAAAGAACCTTTTCCATCTCAGCAAAGCCATATGGTAGAGCAACCTCAATCCTTTGCCCCTTTTGGCTCTCAAGTGTTCATGATGAATGGTTCTACGCCAATTTCTATTGCTACTCGATCGAAGGATTATACTGAATCACGTCAAGTAGAAGGAAAAGAGATCGCTGATGGTCCTCCTCCTCCACCTGTTTCTGGCTCTCTTCAAATTGAAAGGCCTAGTACTGAGCCTGTTCTATGACTACCTTCCAAAGGTGTACTCCGCAAGACTTCTTACAATCCCGACGCCTGTGCTGCCCAACATTACAATATTGTTGAGGATTTGGCTCAAGCGCCATCTATGATGTCTGCTCTAGAAGTACTTCAGAGTTTTCCATCTCAACAGAAAGGTTTGTTATCTGCGATCGGTGGGGTTGATCCTACTGATACTAGCCTACTTTCTTTCGATTTAGAGAATTCGTTCCACAACTACCGCACCAAATTGCACTCATTATACAGGTTGTCATTAATGGCCTCAATATTCATCGAGAAGTTGTGGGCGAGGGTGCGTCAACGTGAATCATGTCATCTTCTTGCTGGAAAGCCATCGGTTCTCCACTTTGAATTCATCACATAATGTCCTAGAAGCATTTGATGGAAGAGAATCAAAACCGCTAGGTGTTCTCGCTAGTTTATCAATTACTTTGAAAGGGAAGACATTCAATGTCGAGGTAGAAGTAGTTGATGCCAAGCTCAATTACAATATTCTCCTCGGTCACAGTTGGACTCATGCTATGATATCCATTTTTTCCACTCTCTTTCGTGTCCTAAAATTCCCGTACGAAGGAAATATTGTTATTTTCGGTCTCATAACGAATCGGTAACTGAAAATGTGTAAGGAATGCCATGGCGAGAGAGTTGAAATCTTGAAAGATACCACGAGATAGCGCAATGTACCACTTTGTAGTGACACTCGTAAGAGCCTATTGGAAAAGATAGAGTATTTTGGAATCGTCAACCCAAGAGTTAGAGGAACACCACAAGTGGTAAGTCATAACATGCACTTGGGGGTATTCACCAGACTTACCCTCAAATTTAAGATAATCACCAGGAATCTTAGTTGGAATTGGAGACCAATACGGGTTATGAAGGATCGGATTTTTTCGTTAACTTTGACACATCAGGCAGTTCCAATGTAGCGAGAAATGGTAATTGAGGATTAAAAGGAATCAGAGGTCTCTAATAAGGACCCATGTTAAAATTCCACCAAGCCTGCTAGAAGTTCTGCCCCCATATGTTTTTTCCTGGAGGATTATGATCATAGGGGTTATAAGCTGGATAATTCTGCTAGTATTGGGGTTGAGGACTAGGATATTGGTTCTTATCATACCATTGAGGTCCTTGCTGAGCAACGTATGGATTCTGTTGTGGAATGTAAGCATGGCCTTGAGGTTTATTATACACCAACTGAGATGGATTTTGAGGGTAAAAAGTAAAACCTTGAGGTGCACTATATATCAGTTAATATTGACGTTGGGGGTAATAAGCACCGTGGGGTTGAGCAGGTGGACCCTGTTGAGCAGGTTGAGTGGGCTGCCGAACAGGTGGACCCTACTGAATAGGATAAATAGGTTGAACCGGCTGCTGAACAGGTTGAAAATTTTGTTGAATAGATTGAATCAGCTGTTGAACAGGTTGAACCAGCTGCTGAGCTAGTTGAACAAGTTTCCCCTGCGGAACAGGTTGACCTGGATAATGAGGACCACCGGGTTGCCCTTGTGGAAGAGGTTGGCCCAATTGAAAAGATGGACCAGGTTTTCCTTGATGACCAGGTTGACCCAGAGCAGGACCGTAGGGTTGTCCTCATTGTACAAAGGTTTGGCCATACTGAGTGTACGACTGCTGCTGTTGTACAATAGGTTGTCCCTGTGGTGTGCTGGCAACATACAATGTTCCTGGTTGAAATTGACTTGAAGGACCGGAGGGTTGTCCTTGTTGGACAGAAGGTTGCCCTTGCGCATCGTAAGGTTGTCCCTGAGGACCAAAGGATTGTCCTTATGGAGCTGAAGGTTGTCCCTGTAAGGGTTGTCCTTATAAGCCTGAGGGTTGTCCTTGTATCAAAGGTCGTTTATGAGTAATGGTCTGATAAGGATCAACAGGAAAGGAATAAACAGGGTTACCAACAACATCATAGTGACGAGGAGGATTGAAAAGCACTTGGGGTGGCTGGAAACCCTGAGAGTTCTGTTGCTGAACCGCCAACAGATACTCTTCAAAAGTGAGGCCGCCAGGAATTAGAGGGATAGTCGAAGTCATACTGGATGCAGACGGGACTGCAGGAGATGGAGTATCCAGAGAAGGAGCATATCATAAGTGAATGTCTAGCATGTGCTCATCAAAAGTATAGGTAGAAACCATAGGCATAGTCGTGACTGTACTAGCAGGTGCAGACAGTGCGAGTTTGTGATCTGCTCAAACCCTTATTGACAGGTCACGTCGGATTAAGTATGATAGACCGATGAGTGTGAAAATACTCTGATGACTGTGTCGTAACAATCGGCGTAGACGAAGCTACATAAACGGTAGGTCGAACTGGGACAGATGTAAAAATAACCGACAAACTTAGTGTCGAAGGTGACAGTCCTAACAAGGGGAGGAACGACCTCCTAGGAGGAGTTGATGTACTGGATTGTGCTATAGATGCAACACTAGACATAATATGACTCATAGTTCGATAACCGGGTGGAAGTGACACCAATTACGAAGAAGATTGAACAGAAACATGTAGGAGATCTTCAAGGAAAAGTTGATATTCACGTGTAGAAACAATCATTCCTTCACTGTCAACGGGACTTGAAGAATCCATATCTGACAAAGTCGTAAGATCGTCGAAAAGATGACGAGGACTAGGAGGTATAGCAACAGCTACAAATGGTGATCCCCAAGTAAGAAGAGGGAATTCTTCCTCATCCCCAGAACCAAACCAAGCTCCTGGAGGAGGCCAATTGAACTCAACGAACTCTTTAGGAGGAGATCAAGTAGCGAGAGGTAAAACAGTCAGGAGAATAGGTTGCGAAAACTCGACAGACCTAGTGGACTAAGGGGTTTCGTAAGAAACGCCAAGAAAAGAACTACCACTAGGAGGCAGTGAAGAAGATGAAGAAACTGGTAGTTCCGCCACTGTGACTGTATTTCAAAAACAGAAAAGGAAAAAGAGATAGCCGAAAGTAGGCTTCAAGACCAAGGCCTAAGGAAAAATAAATAAATTCAAGTAACAAACTCTAAACAGACATGTAATTGTGGGCATTTTATTTTATGACATTGAAACTAGACTTTGTTGTTTCATGTTTTAAGAGTCAAGAAAAAGGCAAAAGATGACTCTAGTCACTTTCAATTTTAAACGAGCGTGAAAGGACAAGTGCTTGATGATCTCTTCTCTTTTTAAAGAGTCACGAAAATATCAAAATAAATGCTTTGGTAATCTAAGAAAGAGGGTGTACCAAGTTTCCATGAACTGCCATATACACCTTGGTGATCAAATGAAAGAGAAATGACCAAGGACTTTCCGTACATGCAGGTAGTCTCCCCGAATGCTGTGTTCGGTGTATCACGGTTATAGGGCGATAGACTCGGCTTCCTATGGATAAATGATTTAAACCTATAGGGGTCTCCCTTTATATAATCGACGGTACGAGGAGCACAAGTCCGTACTAGCGCTGTCTAAAGCCAAAAAGGTGAATGATAGCTACTAGGTTTTAAGACGCTAGAGCATGTCTCTAAACTAGACCACTAATTTTTTTGCATTAGGTTCCAATGTTTCCTTAGGTTAATTCAATTTATTTTATAGTTGATCTTGAATTATGTTTCAATTTCAAGGCCTTACTGAATGTCGATCTCAAATTCCCTAAATGCAAACTATATGCAACTGAACACCGTTTTCCATTCAATGAATGCTATTTACGAGAAGGATAGAGATCTTTCAAACAATAGCAATCAAATGAAACCAAATGAAGAAATCCGCTAATGCATCTAATTCAATCAAGATAAAACTGAAAAATTCTTTCCTAGTTAATCAAGCACTAGTTATGCGAAAGAACTTTCCTTTTTCATGCGAACGAAAGAATGCAATTTTTTGATTTTTCAATAAAATGAAGCACACAATGTTAACTAATAATACAGAAAAACCAAACAAACACTAGTTCTAGGATTGCGAATATAAAGAGCTAAGCTGATTGATCGATGAAAGAAACACTAACACAAAGATGCACTCAAACCAATGATGCACTCTTCCAATCAAAGAGAAAGCTTTGAAATGATCCTGACAAGTAGTGTGATCTATGCTTGGAGAATCAAGAAGAAAAATCAAACGAAACCCGAAATGATCATTCAACCAAAACAAACGCTCAAAGGATAAAAAAGGACTAAATGCAATTGATCAAGAGATGTGACTGACAAGAATAAAAAAGTCTCAACTTCCAATCAGAAGGCTCAGTGAGCTAGGACACTCAGAAACCCTAAGGCTATAAAATGCACTGATAAGTAAACAGACGTACAACTGAGAAAAACAAGCCTATGACAGTCAAAACAATCTCAACAAAACAATTGGAAATTAGAAATCCACCCAGAGGCAAGTACAACTGACCAAAAACTCAAAAAGACAGTCAAGCCAAACCCTACAGGATTTGGCGCGAATGTAAGGTTGTAATCTGCACCAAACAGGGGTTGCGCTAGTGCAACACAAGCAACATGTGCCAATCGGCACGACTATTCAAATGAAAAATGCGCCAAGATGGATATCTATGGGAGAATGAGAAATCCAATGAGTAGAGGTAAATTCTGACACTCCAGAGTTGAACAAGAGGAATTTAAAAAATAAAATGGACTAGAAAAGATAGACAAACCAACAAACGAATGAAGTTGACTTGACAAGGGAAAAAAGACAAACTCACACTGATCCCCAATGGAGTCGCCAAATTTTTATGAAGGTAAATCCTCTCTGCGAACAGAGATGATCCCTCTAGCCTGAGAATGGGTCTATAAAAAATAGGACAAACTAGAGTGTAGGTTCCTAATTACTGAATGAAATAGACACGGTAGATCGACCTACCTGGAATCCAACGCTGTCGTCGTAGCTGTTGTAGTGGTGGCCTCTCGATTCCTGCCTTGGAAAATCATGATCCGTTCGTAGCGATGCTTGGATACCTGCACAAGATCAACAAACAAGAGCAGCATACGAAACAACAAACTCATTCATAATTACTACCTAGTCAAGGAGGGTTAAGCATATTGCATCAAATAGAACACATCAACACAAAATGGGAACCAGACAATAGTTATACATCTGTATTAAATAGAAGAAAGAGTTACAACCAAGCCTTGACGTTGCAGCCTCCTTCAGAAGGGTTCGGTTGAAGCACGTCTCGATCAATGTCAGGGAATTCGGGCGGGATGAAGGCACAAGTCTAATCTCTCTCAATAAGGGACTCTTCCGTTCTATCTCAAATAGAAATCTCTCCAGCATTTTTTCTATATTATCTTCAATTCAACTAGCTTCATCAATGGAGGATGGCTATATTTATAGAGGGAGAGGAGGAGGTTGAGATCCCTACTATGGTGGAAGGGAGGCCTTATCCCTTGGAGGTTTCCCAAAAAGGTGGAAACAAGAGGCCAAATGAGGAAGGCCATGGTTATTCAGTTGAACCACTCCCTATGACTCATCCACGAAGTTGTTGTGATCGAAACTTCACCTCTATTTTTAAAAAACTTTCCATAAACAAATTGGCGTGGGCAGCTAACTGAGACAAAATGCCAGCTGGCGCGGGGGCCAGTGTTAATCTGCTTCATTGGCGCGAGGGTATAACTGGCTACCAGCGCCAAGGCAAAAACAAGGGTTTTTGGTGGTCTTTTTAGGAAATAGTCAGCAGAAGGAATGTTAGACTCATGATAAGAGATGCAATGATGGTATTTGCAAGGCATGACACTTTATTTTGATCATATAAATGAGCCTCCAATGTGCAGGATGGGGATTGCAGGGACAATGACAAAATGCTATGTAACAGTCTTATATGGGTACAAGTGTAAATTGTAATATTATTTATAATTATTGTATAAGTGAAATTCCATGTGTCCATAATGGAATATTAGGAGTCATATGTAATGTGAGGAATCATAATGAGATTCCAAGAGTCACTAAGGGGGCATGCCAAGAGTCACCCCCCTTTGGTTATAAATACATCCTCATAACTCTTGTAAGGGGCTTTTGGGAGCCAATCTTTTGGATAGGCCTAGGCTTAGAAAATGCTTGGGAGTTTTGTGTCAGCCTTGGTTTCTTCATAGCATAGAGGGAGTATACTTCTTTGGGAGGAGCAAGTGTTGTTGAATTCACGTTCCACTATTAGGGCAAGTGGTTCGTCATGTTGTATGTATGAATCGAACTTTCACTTATAATAAAATCAGAGCCGACACGTCTTCATGCATATATTGTAAATGTAGTAGGACTATTCTTGTTATGTTTGCGATGTATGTTTTTTAACTTACGCATATGCTTATGAACTATTTTTTTTTCATTTCTACAAATCTTTTTGAATGCATGCTCATGTTTTGACTCATCACCTTTAGTTTGTGGACTATTCCATTTGTTAGTTTGTGTGATGTCTTTCAGCTTGTGTGTTCCTTTCAAGTTGTGTACTATTACAGGCTTCCAAGGAACCCACTTCATTTTCCCTTCGTTGTTAGAACTGCTCATGCATAATGTTGAATTTTCGTAGGGTCACACACTTTCTTTAACCAAAGAAATTGTGCACCAATCTATGTGTTTTTCAATCCAAGACATATCATTAAACACACCACTGCTGAGACTCCTACTCCAAATGGTGTGAGGTCTAGTTGGGTCTTCGTATTAGGGAGATCCCAGGAATTTTGGCGGGTCAAACACCATCAACAAGGTCATAATTGTGATGAGAAGATATTATTTTACATAGATTGTGAAGAGGAGGAAGAAAAGGAACAAGAAATATCAAAATAAGAGTATATACACCAGGAACCCACTCGAGAGAAATAAGAAATGAATCTGTCCATATCTTGTAATGCATTGACATGGATACCTCTCCTCAAACTCTTAAGATAGAATGATATATCAAGAAGAGAAATGTAACAATGTCGATCAATTTTGGAAGTACCCATAATTTTATTCAATGTAAGATAGCCAAGGAATTGGATTTCTTTCTATATCCAACACCAAAGTGTCAAGTGATGGTTGCAAATGGAGGAACTATAAATTTCTCATTGAATTGCCATGATATCAATTTAACCATGGGGGAATATGTATTGAATAGTCTAATTTTTTCCCTTCCAATGGGTGGTGTTGATATTGTATTAGGAGTCCAATGGTTACAATCTTTGGGGACAATAACTTTTAATTTTTAAGAATTTTTCTTAAAATTCTCTTGGGAAAGAAAGGAAATTGAATTAGAGGGCATCACAGGGAAACCGAGGAAGATAATCAAGTATAAGGGCATGACAAATATTTTGTTGAAATAAAAAAAAGGCATACTTGCAAAATTATGCTCATTAGGTGTTCAAACATCGAAGTAATATGTTTGTCCAGATCTCCAAAGAATCTTGGACAATCATTCCAAGGTATTTGAGACTCCCAAAGGCCTCCCACCTACTCGTGACAATGATCATGATATTCAATTGATTCCAGGAAGTGTTCCTCCAAATATCAGACCTTACATATATCCTTACACCCAAAAGAGTGGATGTAAACATATGGTTGCAAAAATGATAGAGGTGGGTATAATTCAACCTAGCCAAAGTTATTTCTTTGCTGCAGTAGTATTGGTACACAAGAATTATGGATCATGGCATGTGTGTTTGGATTATAGGGAGCTAAAAAATATCACTGTTGAAGATAAGTTTCACATTCATGTCATTGATGAATTACATGTAACGATTTACTTCACCAAGATGGATCTTCATTCAAAATATCATCAAATTAGAATGAAGACTGAAGACATTTTGAAAGCAACATTCATAACTCATAAAGGTCATTATGAATTTTTGGTCATGCCTTTTGGCATTATTAATGCACCTTCCACATTTCAAGATTTGCTAAATTCCATTTTCAAACCCTTAGAAAAAATGTGTTATTATTTTTTGATGATATACTAATCTACAACAAGCCTTTGAGAGATAAGGTTCAACATGTTGAAAAGGTGCTCAAACTATTGGAGGAGAAACATTTATATGAAAAAACCTCCAAATGTTTCTTCGAGTTACAAGTGGTGGAATATTTGGGTTATGACTTTGAAATAATATATAAAAAAAGGGAAGAAAAATGTTGTTGCATATGCACTCTCAAGAAGGGATGAGGACGTTGAAGCATTGCTCTATGCCATTTCTATTGTCCAACTTGACTGGATAACTAAAGAAAGGGAGGAATGGAAGAATGACAGATAAGTGTGGATGTTGCAAGAAGATACCAGTATATTTGATACCTTTATATGGAAAATGAATCATTATGATACAAAGATTTGTTGAATTTCAACAAGAAATTGCATCACTTACACTAGTGTGGGACCAAGAGGTCCAAGCAACACCTACACTAGTGTGGGACCACAGGTCTTGCAACACCTACATTGGTGTGGGCTAAATTTGGTGCATGTCTATTTTAGTTATCGCTTAATTAAGATGGACAATAAAATGTAATCTAATCTCAAAATAACTTGTAATAGTTAACTAAGTGTGATAAACTCAGCTAACTCATGAATTTTGAGTTGAGGGTAGTTGGTGAGGCATGCAGAGTAATTCTAGTTGTAACGGAGTTCGAAGTGCAGTGGTGCATTAGTTAATGTAGTTTGTAATCATTTTAACACAGTTAAGTGATTTAAAGTCAGTTGTGCTAGTTGTAACTGTTTGATACACTAGTCAGAGATCAAGTGAATTAAATATTACTTAATTCACAATCAATGATCTCAAATGCAACTAAGGATTTACTATTATTAGCTACATGCATGTCAATTCCAGTGGAGACCCAGTTGAGATCTAGGTGAAAGGGATGTTGACTATCAGTTGTAGGATTATTGGGTACCACCCATGCAACCAAACACCCATTGGACTGTAAATGATCCTTGCGCAGTCAAGGAAGGCAAAAATTCCTATGGAATAGGGATTGCATTCCACATGAATTGCGCAAGCAAGGTAGGTTGTTGAGAGACTAAGAATTTGCTAAGTGTTGGTCAGTTTTGTCCAGGACAGTGTGAGACAATTAGATGAGTACAAGAGGCTCTTGTGAGAAGAGTTGTATGTAATTGTGTCATGTATCCATGCTGAATATGCAATAGAATATAGTGGGGTTTTGAGCAACAAGCTTTCCCTGGGAAATTATTTGTGTTGTGGTTTGATTGATTCTTCTTTGCTTCATGTGATTGGCGATTGTGTTTAATTTCCACAATTGATTTGTAGAACTGATTCAGTATCTAGCTTTAGTACATTGTTAGATAGAACTGAATCCATAATATATATAATTTTTGCATAATTTCTACATGGTATCAAAGCATAGGAAGTCACAATAGTGAAGGAGGAGCTGAGTTTTTGACTGAATAGAATTCAAATTTGCAGATGAATTTCTTTGTGATAAAGTTGATTCAAGATCTAAATGGCTTTCAATGGCTTGATATTGGAGTATGCAATCAAGGGCAGATATAGCTATATTTTTTGGAAAGACAGGATGGAGGCAGTACTCGAAGACAATGTCTTGAAGGAATTCATTGACAATGATGTTCGTAAACCTACTATGACATATGCTGCAAATATTGATGTATAGAAAAATAAAGTGGAAAAGGCAAGGAGGATCTTACTGGAGGGAGTACAAGACCACATTGTCTCAATTCTCCATGGAAAAGCGACACCATATTCTATCTTGAAAGCTTTGACAGATCTATTTTAGACTAGCCGGGACTATAGGAAATTGGCACTAAAAGATAAACTCGAGAAGATCAAGATGAAGAAAGGCGACTCCTTGCAAAAATATTTAACAAAGTTTGTCCAATGTCGGGATGATCTAGGGAGCATTAGCATTACTATCGTTGATGATGATTTGGTAAACCTAGCTCTTCTATGACTTCCCAAGAGTTGGCATAGTTATCAAGACTATGTCAATGGAAGGGAAAAGCTGCCAGATTGGGAGTGAATTTGGTCGGATTTGGTGTAAGAGGAGTTCAAACGGATTCCGAGAGATGGATATTCATATAAAAATGAAGATGAAGAAGATTGTGCTTTGGTTACCAAGGTGAAGAAGGGGAAAGGTAAGAAATTCCATTCCAAATACAATTCCAAAGATGGCAAGAAGCGCAACATGTCTAGTGTGAAGTGTTTTCACTGTCATGAGAATGGGCATTATGCTACTAGCTGTCCACAAAAGAAGAATAACAAGAAGGCTTCAGGATCTGCAACTAGTGAGGCTTTGGCCTCGCAATTTGAGCTTGACCTCTTGCTCATTGCATGCATGGTGTCAAGTGCAATGGGATAGGTGTGGTATTTTGATAGTGGTGCATCCTTTCACATGACATGAGACAAAGAACTTTTCAGTAGCTTGGAGGAGAAGGACCTCTAGATGCATATCGAAATGGTTGATGACGGGCGGTACAATGCTACCAGGATTGGTACCATTACCTTCCAGAGACAGCCAGGTAAATGCTTTCAATTAAAATATGCAATGCATGTACCAGTATTGAAGAAAAATTTGGTCTCAGTTGCAATGTTGGAGAATAGAGGCTATGATGTTGTTTTCAGTGAAGGAAAAGCATTCTTGCGACACAAAACAACAGGACAAGCCAAGAATATTGGGATTCGATTTAAGAATCTCTATAAACTCGATGTATATGGTTGCACAACATAGATGGGAAAGGCAAACAAAGTGGTGAGACAGGATGAGGGTGAGTTACGGCACATTAGATTAGGCCATCTTCACCACGGAGCCTTGAAAGTCATGCAACAGATTTTTACAGGTCTTCCCAAGGGTACACTTGCGCATCAAGACACATGCAAGGGATGTACTATGGGAAAATATGTAAAGGCCACCTTTCGTGAGAATGAGAACCGAGCCTCGGGGATCCTTGAGAGAGTTCACTTAGATGTGTGTGGACCATTCTATGTTGCTTCGACAACAAATCATAAGTATTATGTGATATTTGTTGATGAATGTTCTCAGGAGTGTTGGATCTACTTCATGCAGAAGAAAGATCAGACATTCTCAAAGCTTCTTGATTTCAAAGCACTAGTGGAGAAAGACACGGGGAAGCATGTGAAGGCTTTTAGGAGCGACAATGGTGGTGAGTACATCTCAAACGAATTCAAGAACTTCTGCAGCAAAGAAGGAATTCAGAGAGAACTGATAGCACCTCATAACCCACAATAGAATGGGGTCACTGAAATAAAGAACAGAACGATTATGGGTGAAAAAAGAGCGATGTTGCATGATCAGGGCCTACCAATGCATCTGTGGACGGAGGCATGCGACACAACAGTATTTGTGCAGAACCGTTGTCCTCATAGGATAATTGGCATGAGTACACCAGAAGAGGCTTTTACTAGTAAGAAACCTGATGTTTCACATTTTAATATTTTTGGCTCATCTGTTTATGTGCATGTGACCAAAGACACCAGGAAGAAGCTGGAACCAACATCTGAGATTGGGATTTTTTATGGGGTACATTGAAACTCCCCACAGCTATTAGGTGTATTTTCCAAACATCAAAATGTCTTTTGTGTTACAGGATATAAAATTTGATGAGGAGAAAGCCATGCATTGTCCCTTGAGAGGGAGCTAGATTTTCATGAGCCTTCCCCAGGTCCCCCACTGTAGCTGCTTTCCGAGTTGAGTTGGTATTACTTGCCTTTTGAGGGCAATCCCTCTCGTAGTGAGCACCTCCATAAGTCCAACACCCCCTCTTAGGAGCTTGGCTTCTATTATTTACTGAACTGGGAGTTGGCCTGGAACTTTTTTGGAAAGAGCCAGACTGTTGGGATCGATGCTGAGGTGTGTGACTTGGTGTTGTCGCATAAGATGATGATGTTGTTGTTGACGAGCTTGCTGAGGTACCTTATGCAGCTGCTGAGTTGGGTGCCTATAAGGTGTTCCGGTAGACCAGTTTTGATGATTGAGCACAAGACCCCTTTGAAAATTTCTACGTTCCATACTATTTCCATTGTTTACCCCTGATCCCG
This sequence comes from Pinus albicaulis, assembly GCA_034641835.2. Taxonomy (NCBI): domain Eukaryota; kingdom Viridiplantae; phylum Streptophyta; class Pinopsida; order Pinales; family Pinaceae; genus Pinus; species Pinus albicaulis. Next base: position 1,057,739,792 of record CM076572.1, on the reverse strand, counting down.
TGGGCCTGTTTTTCTTACTAGGTCTACTATTCATGATCTCCTCCTCTGCAATAATTTCTTGTTGAACTGCCTCGTGCAAGGTGTGAGGCATTAAGATCCTAACCTTAGCCCGGATGTTAACATTTAATCCATACACAAATTTTTCACCTTGAGTCTTTCTGTGTTTAAGTGAGGGGCATAACGGAGTAATTCCATGAAACGAGCCTCATACTCCGATACCAAGCGACTCCCTTGTTTTAATGCATTGAATTCATTTAACTGCCTCTCAATAAATTCCTCTGATAGGTAGCGTTCTCTAAACTTTTCTTCAAACAATTCCCAAGTTACTGTTGAGATATCCATCCCCAATTGGGATAATAAAGTCTTCCACCAAAGTAGTGTGTTTCCCTTTAGCTGGAATATACCCATCTTGGCCTTCATGTTTTAGGTATACACTCTCAAGGTAAAGCACATAGCCATGTTTTCTAAGCATGCCTCCACAGATTGACCCTCTATGGACCCCCAAAACTCTGGAAATTTGACTTTTTCCAAATCTCGACGTACATCATTTCTTGTATTGTTTGGGGTGCTTCATTTTGTATGAATGGTCCTCCATGATCTTGTTCCAGATGGTTTATTAATGCCTCAGACATGTGCTGGAATGATTTCATTAAGTTTAACACTTCTCCTGCTGGTATTTTTTCTTGTGTTGAGATGTTTTCCTCATCATTGGGTGGGGTGGCAGGAGTTGGCTGTTGTGGTGGCACCACATTGCGCCCTCTAGCTGCCCCACTCCTTCTTGTACTTCTTCTGACCATGGTTCACCAATGAATCCTGCCAAAATTTAACACGATTTTCCTTGAATATTTGCTTCATGTGTAAACATAATATATATATATATATAGTTAAACGTCCATCATTTAGATAATTTAGAAATTATCTTTTAACATAATTACATTTAAAATTTAAACTACACAGTATAAAAATATTACTTTTATACACAGCATAAATAAATTTTAAATTTTTAAATTTTGAAATACTACATTATATGAAAAACTATCACTTTAATACACTACATAGATAAATTTAACCTTTTACACTATAAAACTATTAATTTAATACACATCTTAAATAAATTTAAAATTTTAAACTGCAAAAACTATTACTTTAATATACAACACATTGGGTAACACATGGAATTGAAATTTTTTTATTTTTATTTTTTTTATTTTTTAATTTTTACCCATTTAAATTTATTATACCTTAACAAAATAAACTTCTAAAATAATATATATATATATATTTGTTTATTCATAAAATTTAATATTATCACACAAATTAAATATAACAATATATATCCACTTCAATCCAAAATTGAAATTCACCACAATTTAAAATTCATTTGTGCTTGGCATAAAACTTAATTTCATAAGTATGTTACTTATAATGAACTAAAATTTGAGTAGAATTCAAATCACGTGAATTAAATATGACAAAGTAAAGTTTGAACAGAAAAAGAAAAGAAAAAATGCCATTTTCACCCATATGGAGTTGTAAAATGCCTAACACAATTATGAAAAAAATTAGGTGATAACACAACCCATTAGATGCTAAGTTAGGTGATAACACAAACCATCAAGCACTTCAAAGGTGCAAGTGATCATTTCAAGCATGCTGGGGTTTCACCACCTTCGTAATGGCTTCCAGGTTCAACAATTGAAATGTCTGACATTCGAATCAGCAAGAAGGAAATCTCACTCCAATCAATTCTAATACCTTGTTGGAATTTTGAAAATTTGAATTTTATTGCAAATTTAGAAATTTTACCTCAGTCTTGAGGTTTCTTAGATCTATTTCCTTCTATGAACATTAGGGCTAAATCTGAAATATGAATTACAAGCATTTATTTCACTTTTGCTCAATCCGATTCACAAGAATGCCCCAAAAAAATGAATATCAAAGTGTACTTCAATGTAACAATGTTTTGCCTAGGGCACCACTTGTTAAGCATATAACAATGTGAAGCATCTATTCAATAAATATTTTTATCATGTGTTTCTTTTCATGATCAATGATTATCTACTCTGCTTCTCATGAGTTTCGATTTTGTTCGAACAAGAAACTCCCGTGGTTTTTTCAATCTGCACTTTCAAATGACTCATTTACCATTATGCAAGTGTTTGTTGGAAATCTTCAATGGTTGTGCGAAAGCAAATTGCGACTCTTTTCAAGTTTGTTTTACAAATTGCTTTCCGAGAGCGATAGATGCTTGGTTACAGATTTTCCAAAACAACCTCCTATTTGTCTTAATTATAGTATTCTACATATATGTCTTAATTATAGTATTCTACCTATTGTATTTGGTGGTTATGCAAATTTTTACATGAGGTTTGACTGCTTTAAGATTTTGTCTTTCCATTGAAATTTGATGACATAATATTAGATGAGATCGGTATTTTTAGTTCTTTCAAATGCATTTAATATATGTAAAAATATATCCAAAGCTTCAACAAACGTTAAGGTATTTAGTTTGTATATATTTAACAATTTAGATTTACATCCGAATAATGGTTTACCAAAATTTTCAACAATTTTATTAAAAAAATTATCAAATAAAAACTAAAAATATAAAATGTTTAGAATTGGCTGGTTTCTTGATGTATAAAACAACAGTAGATACAACAGTAGATAAACATCCATCCCAACATTTCTAACTTGCGATAAGATTATTTGTCATAAAGTTCCTAGGTATGCACCTATGACATTTACGTGGCATATGGTACAGACAAAACATAAATAAATTAAATATGCTCTGAATCTGTATATTCTAGAGATCCTGCCTAAATAATTTGTTCAAACCCCAATAGAGATTACAATAAGTTGGTAATTTCAAGCGAAATCGAATCCATGTCCACAGAGAGTGCCTTTATATCAATTCAATTATTGCCTGCAAAATTCTCCTCATACGCTGCGGTGAAACATCTCTCCCACCGATTAATATGCAAGCAAGAAAAGACCAACATACAGGAAACGAACGGCAGAGGAGCAAAATGGACCAAAACTTTGGATTTCTCCATTTGGCATGTTGCTCCCAATTTATACCCACAGGCATCACTGCAGACGATCAAGACTTGAAGCAGAGGCTGAGCCTTCGAAATTTCCTTGGATTCCTTTGGACACCCAAAAACAAATGGAATTTTTCCGCTTCAAAACGTTTCTAAAACCTCCCTGAGACTTAGAAACATAGTCTTTTCAATACAGAGCTCATCCAAACTATGGCCACAGAGGAAGGAATATTTGAAACTCTGGTTCCAGCTTGGTTTAACACGAAGATTTGATTGGGTCGGGGAAATTATCATGCCGGGAGACATGGAGCCCGTGATTGAGGTTGCGTATTAGATATGCCGGGAGATCTGGAGTCCAAGATTGGAATCAGGAACAACAACTGATAAATCAGAGGCCTTAGCCGTTGTAATTAAGAAGACAATGCAGCATCCTGCATATCTCCCGAAAGCCTCCGTCAAACAAATCCAGATTTTGCGCCCATGGTGTTGTGGACGTTAGTTTAATGAGGTAGTGTTATTGCAAGGAACATACATAGGATTAAATATTGCCTAACTTTATTTTAAGCAAAATTAATTTTTCAAATTTAGATTGAAAATAGTTTAAAGTTTAAAGAAGCAATCCATTAGTGCGTAAGTAAACTAGATAGATTCGCATACTTATAGAAGTACATAAATAATGATAAAAAACTTATGTATATTTTCAAAGTTTAGATTTTATAAATTATATAAGACTGGAGGTGAAATTATCAAAGACTAGGGATGGTTGTAACTCTCATACACCATGTATTAAATCTACACCATGAAAATTTCTGAAAGTAGCATTATTAGAAATAGACCTCGCATATTGGCGTAATAACCTTGGATACCATGATTGCGCTTGAAAGTTCGTCTTGTCATTAAGTCAGATTCAGAAGTGCAGTCGTGTAGCTTTAAAAGTATTCTTTTACTTTTATTGCAAGTTTTTTTTAACCAAGTACGCATTTATGTCATCAACCACGCTCTCTTACAGTTAGGAACTACTATAAATCACATATGAAAAGTACTACTATTTTCGTTACTAGCAATAGGAAAAACTATGAGGGAAAACTGAAACTAAATGGAACCTGAATAATCAGAGTTCTTATATGTAACACGTTTTATTCAACATAATAATATTTGGTTTCACTTCGTTTATTTTGGCTTACAACTACAATAAAGTGGGGTTACGAGTTTTTTTTTTTTCACCTTCAAAGGTAAATGAATTTCATCGTGGTGCTAGTGATGGTTATGGATGGAGTCATAACGGTATAACAAAGTTTGATTTTTGTCATAGAACCAACATAATCAAGAAGGTTTCTAAGTCTAGAAAGACTACAAAACTCATGGCTCACAAAAATAATACAAGGAAAACCTTAATACTTTATGGGCCTATAGGTCCTAGAGGTTGAACCTTTGCTCTGATACCAAGTGTAGGGACCAACCCTATAATTTACTAGATGGGTGCTAGGATTTAATTTTTTTTTTTAACACAGTAACTAGGAATTTAAACCATAATCATACAAGTTGAAACTCAGTAAAATTAAATCACTTACATCAAAGTCCATAGATTTAAGTTCATAACACATATCTTTTTAACTTGTTGATTATAGGAACAATGAAATCATCATAAGTAAAAAACAATATAACTAACGCATGTACTGTTCACCCTTAGACGAGAACCAAACTTGACTTGTCGTTTCTTGAGCTCCCTTGTTGTCGTTTACCTCCAAGCCTGAATGTTGTCGTGCTTAATCCGAATGTAATGACCCACCGGTTGACCTCCCAACCTACTCCTTGGGTACTCTCCTCCTTCGTGGACCCCCGAGATGCAATGGGGTTGTACAACAAAGGAATGTGCTAGCTGATAGAGGTGAGCCCCTCTTGGCTCAAGAGTCCCCTCTCTATAATACTCTATCCCACCAAACTCAACTATGGCTTGTAACCACTCAAAATGAAATAATCTCCTCCATCTAAAAATAAGGTAAACAAAAGGTCATTTTCCCTTCCATTTCCTTTTCTTTTATAGAAGGCTTCATAGGTGACACTTGGAATTTCATGCATAAATAATTATTTTTTTATTACCCAAAATTTTTTATTATTCACCCACCCATGTGTTAGCCTCTCATCAAGACTCTCCAAAAATAATTTACTTAATTATTCATTTAAAAATAGTATTTCCCTCAACCCAACAAGGCTTCCTATTTCTTCTCCTAGTTGTCTCTTGATTCCCCCTTTTTACTCCTTAATTTTTGTTTATTATTGAAGTTAATTGATAATTCTCCGATTTTGTCTCCTAACTACCTCAATTTTCCCTTTTAATGAATTCTTATGTTGGCTCTTGCCACATGGAAGTTCTCTAAATTTCTCAAATTTTAATTTATTAATATTATTTCAATTCACCACCCTCTTCTCTTAATGAAGTTTTTAATAAATCTTTATACTTAACTCTATGTCCCTCTTTCCCCCTTTTTGCCTAATTAAGTTACTTATGTACATTATCCACTTAATATTTTGGTTTAATCATGGAAAAGGTAGAGTTATTATGGTAAAATATTTTATCTCTTCCTATTCCTCCCTTACCCTAAGTTTTATTCAAAATTTAATTCCTTTGGTTCTAACATCCTATATCACTTGATATGAATAGTTGGATTTTCATATATTAATTATATTTATTAGTTTCTTTAATGATGTCGAGGGTGTCAAGTTGGTCATGCCCTTTAAGAAATTCCATTTGAGGTTCCGAGAGTGCCATGCCTAAGAATTTATTTTTGATGTCAATGGTGCCAAGTCGGTCGTGCCCTTCAAGAATTTCTCTTGAAATCCCAAGGGTGCCACACCACTTGCCCTTCAAGTATCCAGTGGTTACGAGGGGAAATTATATGTGCAACGCCAGAGACCCCTATCACCTCGTATGTTTCCTTCTATAGTGAGACTAATGGTGTTGGGGATCAAGGAATCCGCCTTGATGTGCGCCCCCCCAGAAAATCCTCGTGAGCGAACCAAATTTGGGACCTGCCCTCACGACATTGTGATCTTCAAGGCGAAGGTATTTCGACCTTTCCAGCCTAAGTCACGGTGGAAGTGCTCGCGGGTGAGATCAGGAACACTGTTCCACCCCTCCCATGTTGTTCCATGCAATTGTACAACCCCATCACCCATATGTGAGTCATTCGGCCAAGAAACTAACATGTTCCTGCAACCACTGACATATCATTAGAGTATATGTAATTTATATAACAAGTTTCAAACTGAACTTAGAATTTCAAAGACAAAATATTAATTTCTATCAAACCAGATGTTATCCACTCATCATATGCGAGTGCCTCTGGTGGTTTCCTGTCATACTCAATAATCATCAGTAACAAATTTCTCAGTGTTAGTCATTATCATAATAGAAACATCATCATGACCTAGTCATTCACATCATTTTTTATTTTGAATCAGAACTAATGTAAGTAGCTACATATGGGACACATCCATCATGTTTATCATAATCATAACATCAATGGTAAATTAACATATCCATCAAAGGAATTATCATCGTAACATCAATATAAAACATATCTATCCATAAAATCTATCATCATCATGATATAAATAGAGAACATGCATATCTATTGATGCTACAATCATATCAATAGAGAACATGTATATCCATAAATGCTATCATCATCATAGTATCAATAAAGACATACATAACCTTCACATCCACTAATAATAAAGTCTTGTGTTTGGATCCTCAACCTGAGGTCCTCAAAGAATAAGGTACGGGTCTTAGGGATAATAATGTTAACATTCATATCACTGTCAGTCAACTAGAGTAGGGCACTACATATTTCACTGGACTTGGCTTCACCAAGAGTGAGGTGGATGCAAACCTGTACCAAATTGTGGTTGAGGGTAAGCTTTTAATCATTGTACTTTATGTTGATGATTTAATACTAACAGGTGATGAGCATTTGATACACTCATGCAAGGTAGATATTGCAAAGGAGTTTGAGATGAAGGATTTGGGCCTCCTTCATTATTTCCTTGGATTGGAAATATGGCAGCGGGAAGGTGAATTGTTTGTGTCTCAAGGCAAGCATGCCTCGGAGATACTGGAGAAGTTTCACATGCAAGGCTACAAGCCTATCGACACTCCTATTCCAGGAAACTGGAAGAAAGAGGATGCTACATCGACAGAGGTAGTGGATGCCACTGTTTATCAATAGTTAGTGGGTTCACTCATGTATTTATTCAATACAAGACAGGACATATGCTATGCAGTGAACCAAATTTCACAAGCGACGGTTAAGCCTACCAAGCTCTTTTGGAAGGCAGGCAAGCATGTCTTGAGATATCTCATGGTCACATCTGAGTATGGTTTATGGTACAGACAGAAGGATGAGGTGAATTTGCATGGCTTCACGGATGCAGATTGGGCAGGAAGCCCAACAGACAGAAAGAGCACATCAGGAGGGATTTTCAGTATCGGATCTATGGCAGTTTCTTGGTACAGCAGGAAACAAAGATCCGTGGCACTCAATTCAACAAAAGCAGAATACATGGCAGCAATTTTAGCTACATGTGAGGCTATCTGGATGAGTAAGATTCTGGTTGGTTTGTTCGGTTCACATTTACATCCCACGGTGATTCATTGTGATAATAAGAGTTGCATTAAACTCTCGGTTAATCTTGTGTTTCATGATAGATCTAAACATATTGATATCCGGTATCATCATATCAGAGATTGTGGGTAGCGGAATATCATGTTGCTTCAGTACATTCCTACAGAGGATCAGAATGCAGATATTCTGACAAAGGCGCTCACCAGGAGAAAATTTGAATACCATAGAGGCAGGATCGAGGTGAAGGATAATCCCTATCTTGTTGAGAGGGAGTGTTGAGATTCAACAAGATGATGAGCTTAGTGAAAAGAGTCGCCTTCACTAAGTGGGCCCGCACGCTATTTTTGGCGCAAGTCTATTTTTAGAGTATGTCTATTTTTAGACATGATGATCATATTTCAGAAGTTGTATGATACTATTTGTGGATGGTTGATCAAGTTGGAAAAATATATGAAATTCCATTTTTATAATATTGGGCGAAGTCTATTTATAGATTGTCAATCTAAAAATAGATGCATGTCGATTATTATTAGCTCTTAATAATAATCAGACTCTAAACAACAACTTATTCTCTTGGAGCACTTCAGTTCAGTGCACAGATGTGGCACATCAGCTGACAGAAGGAATTACGCTATTCCTAAGGGTTTAATGGAGCTATTGCATGGAGGACTCAGTTAGAACTCAAGTGGCAGAGTTATGACACAGTTGGAAGAAGTAGTTATGGAGTTGTATTTAGTTTAACTCAGTTAGACTCAGTTGAGCTAGTTGTATCTAGTCTAACTGATTGATATACTAGTGAGAGTGGAGTGAATTAATTAGTTAATTAATTCACAAATAATAACTCATTAATCAACTGAACAATACAGCAGTTAACTACAGTGCATGGCAGTTTCAGTGGAGACCAGTGGAGAGATAGGTGAAAGGGTAAGATAGACTATTTGTTGTGACTATAGTGATGCATTGATTGCATCACACACTCAGTGGAGATGCCAATGAAGATTGCACAGTCAAGGATGGAGTAATTCGAATTCATTCATAGCTATTCTTCAGCAGAGATTGCGCAGTGGAGGCAGGCTAGCAGGTGGCAAAGATTGGTGCATGGATTTGCAAGATTGGGCCTGATTAGTGTATGACGATTGTACTGTACTGAGAGCTTGTGATAAGCTTTGTATGTTTGTATGAGATTTTCATATGATCTCCATGTTACATAATATATAGTTGGGGTTTTCAACTTCAGGCTTTCCCGTTAAACAACTGTGTTATGTGCGATTGATTATTTTTGTTTATGCTTCACATGTGTGTGAAATTAAATTTTCCGCAAAAGATTAACAAGTGGAATAGATTCAATATCTTGCATAAAGTTAAATAGTGTGAGATCAGGTGGATCTTGGACATATGCATGCTTAGTGCATATAATTTCTACATGAAGTCATTGTTATATGTCACTCATAGCTACACGAACACAAGAGATATCATCAATAGCTGGGTGAAAGAGCCAACAAACTTTAGACAAACACCCATCGACATGTACAAGACAAAAGCACTCAGGAAGGCCTATTAGCTCTTGGTCACACTAGCCTGTAGAATCTATGTCCAACCAGACACAGAAATTTCCTTAGGGGTGGGATATCTTGTTGAACCAGGTAATGAACGAGGGGAAGTCGTTCAACTGTATAGATCTTTTGGCTCATTAGTTGAGATTCCATGTGACAAAATCTCGCAATCCACCCAAGGGAGATCAAGCACACTTCTACATGTCTACATACTTATTGGATGCAATATGTGCACATAATCAGTTCTCTGGCATAAAATGGACATGGAAACCAAGAGACACTGCCATATATATCTATTGCAAGCTACTCTCAGATTTTAACCATCGTGAAGTTATGGATAAACTTAATGATCACTTAATCATCCATATTTATAAGCTCATATTTCAGGAGGACCCACCTTGCATGTCACGAGCAGGTATGGAGGCGATACCAGATATTGCTAATTGGTTCCCCTTACCAGATGACACATTGATTAGAGTATTCGGTGGGAAGAATTCACCACATATTTTGTCGAGATATCCCACTGACAAAATTTTCATGTAAGAGGTATCTTATCATATCTCCATAAGGTTGTTAGAAGCACTACATAGGATGAAGAAGGCACCATGGCCAAATCTTTCTTTGCAGGTAATATTATATGAGATTAAGAATGTAAAGATTGCAGATGCCAAAGGGAAATCCATATTCAGATTCATGTTCGAGACAAAGAGTTACAATCTATCTAATCCAAGGGAGTTTGCAAAGACCACTATGCGAGAGTATACTTAAACTAGGTCAACGATATATATCAGTGGTCGGAGGAGGAACCATGGAAGAACTGTTATAAATCCTCCTAACCTCATGAGCTTATCAGTACGGTTGGGACTCTCAAGTTTTTTCGCAAAAGAAAAAAGTTCCAGAAGAAGCACCTACAGCAAGCAACGGTCCAATGCAGGACATAGTTAAGAGGAAGGTAGCAGACAATAGAGAAGAGGAAAAAATATGGAAAATGAAAAAAAATCCTATCACTAAGAAAGTACCTTTGGAAATAGAAGCAAAGAGGGGACAATGGAAACAAAGAGCTGATGGGAAAAAGAGAGAAGAAATCCTTGGAAGAAGCAGTGGAGAAAGCGTAGAGAGGAAAAAAATATTTGAAGTAAGAACGAGAATTTAGAAGAAGAGAACAAGAGGAGAGACAAAAGCGAGAAGAAGAAGAATGGAAAGGTGCCACGGAAGAAGATACCACACCTATAGAGTTTGAAGAACAGATACTAGATTAACTAACAAAAAAAGGAGTGAGTGAACAAATGCAAGAACAAGAGTTTTCTCAAGAGCTTGAACAATTGATTGAAGTTGCACACATGGAAGTGGTATCAGAGCCACAAGACAAAGATGTGGACTTGATACCCAATGCACCTAAGGCCATCGTTCAAACTCCACCATATTTAGTCACAGAGCAAGATCTGAGCGAGGAAGGGGAGGTAGCTCCCCTTGATGATGATCCAGCCATAGATGTATACAATTTGTCATTTGATGAATTGCAAAAGAATATTGTACAAGCATCACCTGCATTCATGAGAGAAAGGGTGATAGTGGAAGACACCAGCAGGAATCCAAACAACATTACTGAAGTTAGTTTGGCCTTCACATGAGAAACAATATCCAACACTCATTGTTTGGTGGTCGAGAATAAGCAGTTGGCATAGAACATACATGCACTTTAGCAACATAATGAACAACTTTGTGCAGCAGCACAAAATACACCTTCCGCACAGGTCTACTGCGAGGAGATAAAGGAAACGATAGTTGCTCAAGTATTTTCACTTGGGGAAACTATGAAAGAAGTTTATGAGGAGTTGGTGACCGTACATAAGGAAATATTCCACTTAAATGAATTGCAACGACCGAGTAGAGAGTTTTTCAAGATCCTTAAGAATATACAAACTTCCATCTATGTCGTGCATGAGTGGAGAATCTAATACAAGGCTGCAACGCTTGCACTAGTGAAGAAGATGAAGCTGCAGGAAAAGTTAGAGAAAGCCAAATTTTAGATGTTGATCCAGAAAAACAAGCAACTTGCCTCATTCATCGGAAAAATTTAGGTCACATATATACAAATATACAACAATTTGGATTTCATGGTAAGAACCCAACAGATCCCATTAGTTGGCACACTCATTGAGACTAAACACAAACATCAATTATGATAGGAGATTGATCAATACCTGAAGTAAGTGGAGAAAATGGCTAATTAGGAGGACATGAAGATCAAAAAACAAAATGCAGACCTACATCGGTGGCCCAGTTCAGATCAAAACAATGTTGCATCTGATCAAGTAAGAAGTGAAGATTGGTTCCAGGAGATTATACCTGGATGCATTGGAGGCAAGAGTCTGCTTCCAACCTAACACTATCTCGTAGTTTGGGGAGACCATTGTGTAGTACCAAGCTTGGCATGAGTATGTGACTGAGAGACACCAAGTCCAAGACGCCCGTCTTGAGTTCACCCCAAATGCATCATCATAGTGTTTTGTCTTATTAGGATGTCAAGTTGCTTCTACCCTATTTTGTCTTTGTTATGAAGGTAAATCCTCTCTGCGGGCAGAGATGATCCCTCTAGCCCGAGAGTGGGTCTAGAAACAATAGGACAAACTAGAGTGTAGGTTCCTAATTACTTAATGAAATAGATGCAGTAGATCGACCTACCTGGATTCCAACGCTGTCGTCATAGCTGTTGTAGTGGTGGCCTCTTGTAGGTTCCTAATTACTTAATGAAATAGATGCGGTAGATCGACCCACCTGGATTCCAACGCTGTCGTCGTAGCTGTTGTAGTGGTGGCCTCTTGATTCCTACCTCGGAAAATCATGATCTATTTGCAGCGATGCTTGGATACCTGTATAAGATCAACATACAAGAGTAGCATATGAAACAACAAACTCATTCATAATTACTAACCAGTCAACGAGGGTTAAGCATATTGCATCAAATAGAACACATCAAAGCAAAATGGGAACCAGACAATAGTTATACATCTGTATTAAATAGAAGAAAGAGTTACAACCAAGCCTTGTCGTTGCAACCTCCTTCAGCGGGGTTCGGTTGAAGCATGTATCGATGAATGTTAGGGAATTCAGATGGGATGAAGGCACAAGTCTAATCTCTCTCAATAAGGGACTCTTCCGTTCTATCTCGAATAGAAATCTCTCCAGCGTTTTTGCTATATTATCTTCATTTCAGCTAGATTCATCAATGGAGGATAGCTATATTTACAGAGGGAGAGGAGGAGGTTGAGATCCCTACTATGGTGGAAGGGAGGCCTTATCCCTTGGGAGGTTTCCCCAAAAGGTGGAATCAAGAGGCCAAAAAAGGAAGGATGTGGTTATTCAGTCAAACCACTCCCTATGACTCATCGATGAAGTTTTTGTGATCGAAACTTCACCTCTATTTTAAAAAAAAATTCCATAAACAGTTTGGCACGGGCAGCTAACTGAGACAAAGCGCCAGCTGGCACGGGGGCCAGTGTTAATCTGCGTCATCGGCGCAAGGGCATAACTGGCTACCAATGCCAAGGCAAAAATAAGGGTTTTTGGTGATCTGTTCAGGAAATAGTCAGTAGAAGGAATGTTAGACTCATGATAAGGGATGCAATGATGGTATTTTCAAGGCATGACACTTTATTTTGATCATATAAATGAGCCTCCAATGTGCGGGATGGGGATTGCAGGGATAGTGAAAAAATGTTGTGTAACAGATGGCCCCTAAAGCATGAGGTTCGAGAGAGAGGAAGCGGTGAAATTCTTTACGAGAACACATTCGAACCAAACACCGTTGTTGGAAGACCTGCAATTGCAAGTACAATTGATATCTCTAAGATCGATGATATGGACACAACCATACAACAATAAGGATCAACAAATAGACTCAGGTATGGTTGCATCCATCCAATCAAAAGAGTCATGTAATAAAGTCATGATAAATCATAATATCCCGCAGCTTGGATCTTATTTGACAAAATCCAGGGTCTTGCAGTCCATTTCAACCGTACAAGTACAAATTCAAGCATGTGAATATATGAGCTGAAGTCAAACATGCAAGAAAACCACCTGATTACCAGCCAATGATGAAAGCTGTTAACAGGCGCGGGAGAAACCACCAATAATGACAATGGTCTTCAAGGTATAGTAGGTAAAATCCATGGAATGTGAACAGTGAGATGGCATCGAAAACCCACAGAATCATTTGATCGAAGGCCAATGATGTGGACCTATCGTCGAATGAAAAGAACCTGCCATTAAGGCATGAAAGCTCCAAGGTACCGATAAGGAGTCTTTACTACCAAATTACTAGATAATGAGCTAAAGTCGATAGGAAGTGACCTGGTCGAAGGAGGGTCATAGAGTTTCCCACATCATCGACACGAGATAGAGGAGCATGATGATAGTGAATCAAGACCGACATAAAATTAGATGGAGGTTGAAAACTGTAGAGGAAAACTTCTCTTGAACATATCAACGACACGACTCTGAATTTGGCAGTATTTGACATCAAGGGATCTGAGGTCATGGTGACGTGTCAAAGAGTAGATGAGAGGTCAAAAAATATTACCCAAACCCACGGAGGAAAAGAATGACGAAATGAGATGTCCCCAACCCAACACGAATGCAGACGAGTGTCATGTTCAAGAGCGACATACTGCTAATATAACTAAAGACTGGTTCAATTTTCCCCCACCATTTCTTGCGAGTACCCCAATTATTTTTAAAATTACAAGTTTGAAGGGGATAACATGTGCCTGTGCTCTAAGTTTTTTCTTTGGACAAATTTATCCTAGTACATTTTACGAGCCGTAGGAAAGAGGAACTCGATGAACGTCATGGTGACGATGTCTGATGTCATCAAGGTTTAACGAGTCTGACAAAGGAAGAACTCGACATCTTTTCATGTTTAGAGAGTTTGAAAAGAAGCGGAAAAGAAAATTCTAATATGTCCCTTTTCGTAAGTAGTCTCTCACATCTGAAAAGGTAGAAAACAATATCTGAAACAACCTCTTAGTCGCGATTGGCTAAGGTATTCCTTTTTCGTAAATAATCTATCCCAACCCAAAAAAGGGGTAAACATATACTGGGTAGATATCGTTTCGTAACCATTTAATGTGTTCAAAATGACAAGAGTCTCGACAATTATTTCAGTTTTAGAGAGTCAGAAAAGAGATGAAAGATGAATCCAGTAGTGAATTTTTCGTGTTTTTACCGAGTCCGAAAAAGTATAAAATAAAACTCATGACTTCATCACTATCGCATTAAAAACCTATCGCTGCACAAGAAGCAAAAATAAAACCCATTTCTCGAAATACCATAATGTAATAATTGAAAAACATGTCTTAAAACCTAATTAGGGTTCTGAAAAGTTTTAAAATGCTAAAAATGGTAAAATATAATTACTTTTCACCTTTACCTCTTGTGGAGCAATAGTGACCCATTTTACGTTGAGATTTTGTGGTGACAATAGCAGGCAATCCAACACACCAATCTTGAATCTGTCAGTTCCAGGTAAGAGCCGACATCCTTCCCTAAATTTTAAGTATTCTTTCATCACATGTAACCTTCAGTTTTTATTTCTGAAGGGGGGAATTGAAAAAACTACGGTCGACACGAGTTTTGGGCACAAACTCACGCCAACCGCTCGATTTTTTGAACTAGGGCACACGCCAACCGCGCACACCCTGTAAAGCTCATAATTCAAATAAGAAAACCCAAATTTCACGAATTTCAACTTTTGATTTAGCTAATAATGTCCATACGAACATGTTTGCAGGTGAAAGAGTGATAAAATGGTGATCGAGTGGAGGGAATGTGAACATAGTGAAGAGGATGAGCTTGCCATGGGAAATGAGAGATGCATGGAAGCTCTCAGAGACTGTGGACTGAAAAAATTCTTCCTGACACTATGCCTCAGAGCTCAACTGGTGCTGCTATAATACTTGATCAGTATCGGGGATGAGGATCACGAAAAATTCATTCTTCGAGATCAGAAGCTCGAGATTGATGTCTTAGATATCTACTTCATTATAGGATTGTCGCAGAGGGTGGTAGCACCAATCATGATCGGTACCCGGCCCACCATGGAAAGCATGGGCATGGAAATTGACAAGGTATTTCCAGGGGCACAAAAAGGGTCAAAAAGTGGGAAGGTGGACATTCAGACTATCCCAAATCTAATACTGAGGGTAGTGCCACACATGATCGCGCGAGATACAGGATTACAAGCACCGCACGAAGCAACAAAAACACAGTTACTTCTTGCCGTAGACTACTTGTCACCGACCATTTACATCAGGAGGGATTTTCAGTATCGGATCTATGGCAGTTTCTTGGTACAGCAGGAAACAAAGATCCGTGGCACTCAATTCAACAAAAGCAGAATACATGGAAGCAAGTTTAGCTGCATGTGAGGCTATCTGGATAAGGAAGATTCTGGTTGGTTTGTTCGGTTCACATTAAGATCCCACGGTGATTCATTGTGATAATCAGAGTTGCATTAAACTCTCGGTTAATCCTGTGTTTCATGATAGATCTAAACATATTGATATCCAGTATCATCATATCAGAGATTGTGGGAAGCGGAAGATCATGTTGCTTCAGTACATTCCTACGGAGGATCAAGATGCAGATATTCTGACAAAGGCGCTCACCAGGAGAAAATTTGAATACCATATAGGCAGGATCGAGGTGAAGGATAGTCCCTATCTTGTTGAGAGGGAGTGTTGAGATTCAACAAGATGATGAGCTTAGTGAAAAGAGTCGCCTTCACTAAATGGGCCCGCACGCTATTTTTGGTGCAAGTCTATTTTTAGACATGATGATCATATTTCAGAAGTTGTAGGATGCTATTTGTGGATGGTTGATCAAGTTGGAAAAATAGATGAAATTCCATTTTTATAATATTGGGTGAAGTCTATTTATAGATTGTCAATCTAAAAATAGATGCATGTCGATTATTATTAGCTCTTAATAATAATCAGACTCTAAACAACAACTTATTCTCTTGGAGCACTTCAGTTCAGTGCACAGATTTGGCACATCGCCCATGTATGGAATTATGCTATTCCTAAGGGTTTACCGGAGCTAATGCATGGAGGACTCGCTAGGAACTCAAGTGCGCAGTTATGACACAACTGAAGAAGTAGCTATGGAGTTGTATTCAGTTTAACTCAGTTAGACTCAGTTGAGCTAGTTGTATCTAGTCCAACTGATTGATACACTAGTGAGAGTGGAGTGAATTAATTAGTTAATTAATTCAAAAATAATAACTCATTAATCAACCAAACAATACAGCAGTTAACTACAGCGCATGGCAGTTTCAGTGGAGACCAGTGGAGAGATAGGTGAAAGGAAAAGATAGACTATCTGTTGTGACTATAGTGATGCATTGATTGCATCACACGCTCAGTGAAGATGCAAATGAGGATTGCACATTCAAGGATGGAGTAATTCGAATTCATTCACAGCTATTCTTTAGCAGAGATTGCGCAATGGAGGCAGGCTAGCATGTGGTAAAGATCGGCGCATGGATTTGCAAGATTGGGCCTAATTAGTATATGAAGATTGTACTGTACTGAGGGCTTGTGATAAGCTTTGTATGTTTGTATGAGATTTTCATATGATCTCCATGTTACATAATATATAGTTTGGGTTTTTAGCTTCAGGCTTTCCTGGTTAAAAACTGTGTTATGTGCGATTGAATATTTTTGTTTATGCTTCACATGTGTGTGAAATTATTTTTTCTGCAAAATATTAACAAGTGGAATAGATTCAATATCTTGCATAAAGTTAAATAGTGTGAGATCAGGTGGTTCTTGGACATATTCATGCTTAGTGCATATAATTTCTACATGAATTCCATTGTTATATGTCACTCAGCATCCACACGAACACAAGAGATATCATCAAAATCTGGGTGAAGGAGCCAATTAATTTTATATAGACACCCACCCATATGTATAAGACAAAATCACTCATGAAATACTACCAACTTTTGGCCATACTAGCCTGTAGAATCTATTGCTTATCCAACACATATACCTTTCTTGAGGGATATGTTATCTTGTTGAACTAGGTACTGAAGGAGGGGAAGTTGCTCAAATTTTCAGATATATTGGTTCATCAGCTGAGATTCCATGTGACTAAATATCACAACCCACCCAAGGGATAGCAAGCATGCTTCTACATGTTTTCATACTTACTAGATGTAATATGTGCACAGAATCAGTTCCCTGACATGAGATGGACATGGAAACCGAGTGACATTGTCATACATATTATTACAAGCTACTCTCTGATTTTTGTCATCACGGAGTCATGGAGTACCTTACTGATCACTTTCTCATCCTGCATTACAGGCTCATATTTTAGGAGGACCCACCTTGCATGTCACGAGAAAATATGGAGGCGATATCAAAAATTGTTGATTAGTTCACCTTATGATATGACACATTGATTAGAGTATTTGCGGGCATAAGCCACCCCATCTTTTTCCAAGATATGCCACAAACAAACTTGTCATGCAAGAGGTATATTATCATATCTCCACAAGGTTATCAACAAAATTAGATAGGACGAAGTAGGTACCATGGCCAACTCTTCCTTTGTAGGTCAGATTATATGAGATTAAGAATCTCAAGGTTTTAAGCATCAAAGGAAAAACCATAGTCAAATTTGAGTTCAACACAAAGAGTTGCAATCTGTATCATCTATGGGGAATTGAAAAACACAAGTATGTGAGAGTATACTTAAATTGGGTGAGCGGGATATATCAGTGATTGGCGGAGGAACCATGGAAGAATTGTTACAACTCCTCCTGACCTCATGAGCTTATCACATTACGGTTGGGACTCTCAAGTTTTTTTTTCGTCGAAGAAAAAAAGTTCCGGTAATAGGGGCACCTACAAAGAAGTAACGGGTCCAATGCAGACATAGTTAAGAGGAAGGTAGTTGACAATGAAGAAGAGGAAAAAATATGGAAAATGAAATTAGATCCTCCCACTAAGAAAGTATCTTTGGTGATCGATGCAAAGAGCGTACAAAGGTAGTAGAGAGCAGAGTGAAGAAAGAGAGAGAAGAAATACTTAGAAGAATCAGTGCAAAGAGCACAGAGAGAAAAACAAGAGTTGAAGGAAGAACAAGAACTTAGAAGAAGAGAACAAGAGGAGAGACAAAATTTAGAAGAGGAAGAATGAAAGCAAAGCCACAGAAGAAGATACCACACCTATAGAGTTTGGTGTCGTATACCGGATTATCTAACAAAAAAAGGAGTGAGTGAACAAATGCAAGAACGAGAGTTCTTCTTCAAGAGCTTGAACAATTGATTGAAGTTGGGACACATGGAAGTGGTATCTGAGCTACAAGACAAAGATGTGGACTCGATACCCAACGCACTCAAGGCCATCGTTCAAACCACCATATTTAGTCACAGAGCAAGATTCGAGGGCGAGGGGAAGGGAGGTAGCTCCCTTGATGATGATCCACGATAGATGTATACAATTTGTCATTTGACGAATTGCAAAAGAATATTGTACAAGCATCACCTGCATTTATGAGAGAAAGGGTGATAGTGGCGGACACCAGCAAGAATCTAAACGCCATTTCTGATGCAAAATTAGCCTTCAAAAGTGCAATGAGATATAACACTCATTGTTTGGTGGTCGAGAATAAGAAGTTGGCATAGAACATACATGCACTTTAGCAACATAATGAACAACTTTGTGCAGCAGCACAAAATGCACCTTTCGCACAGGTCTACTGCGAGGAGATAAAGGAAACGATAGTTGCTCAAGTATCTGCACTTGGGGACACTATGAAAGAACTTTATGAGGAGTTGGTGACCGTACATAAGGAAATATTCCACTTAAATGAATTGCAATGACCGAGTAGAGAGTTTTTCAGGATCCTTAAGAATATACAAACTTCCATCTATGTCGTGCATGAGTGGAGAATCTGATACAAGGCTGCATCGCTTGCACTAGTGAAGAAGATGAAGATGCAGGAAAAGTTAGAGAAAGCCAAATTTTAGATGTTGATCCAGAAAAACAAGCAACTCGCCTCATTCATCGGAAACATTCATGTCACATATATACAAATATACAACAATTTGGATTTCATGGTAAGAACCCACCAGATCCCATCAGTTGGCACACTCATTGAGACTAAACACAAACATCAAGTATGATAGGAGATTGATCAATACCTGAAGTAAGTGGAGAAAATGGCCAATTAGGAGGACATGGAGATCAAAAAACAAAATTCACACCTACATCGGTGGCCCAGTTCAGATCAAAACAATGTTGCATCTGATCAAGGAAGAAGTGAAGATTGGTTCCAGGAGATTATACCTGGATGCATTGGAGGCAAGAGTCCGCTTCCAACCTAAAACTATCTCGCAGTTTGGGGAGACCATTGTGTAGTACCAATCTTGGCATGAGTATGTGACTGAGAGACACCAAGTCCAAGACGCCCATCTTGAGTTCACCCCGAATGCATCGTCATAGTGTTTTGTCTTATTAGGATGTCAAGTTACTTCTACCCTATTTTGTCTTTGTTATGAAGGTAAATCCTCTCTGCGGGCAGAGATGATACCTCTAGCCCGAGAGTGGGTCTAGAAACAATAGGACAAACTAGAGTGTAGGTTCCTAATTACTTAATGAAATAGATGCAGTAGATCGACCTACCTGGATTCCAACGCTGTCATCGTAGTTGTTATAGTGGTGGCCTCTTGTAGGTTCCTAATTACTTAATTAAATAGATGTGGTAGATCGACCTACCTGGATTCCAACGTTGTCGTCGTAGCTGTTGTAGTGGTGGCCTCTTGATTCCTACCTCGGCAAATCATGATCTATTTGCAGTGATTCTTGGATACCTACATAATATCAACAGACAAGAGCAGCATATGAAACAACAAACTCATTCATAATTACTAACCAGTCAAGGAGGGTTAAGCATATTGCATCAAATAGAACACATCAAAGCAAAATGGGAACCAGACAATAGTTATACATCTGTATTAAATAGAAGAAAGAGTTACAACCAAGCCTTGTCGTTGCAACCTCCTTCAGCAGGGTTCGGTTGAAGCATGTCTCGATGAATGTCAGGGAATTCGGATGGGATGAAGGCACAAGTCTAATCTCTCTCAATAAGGGACTCTTCCATTCTATCTCGAATAGAAATCTCTCCAGCGTTTTTCTATATTATCTTCAGTTCATCTAGATTCATCAATGGAGGATAGCTATATTTACAGAGGGAGAGGAGGAGGTTGAGATCCCTACTATGGTGGAAGGGAGGCCTTATCTCTTGGGAGGTTTTCCCAAAAGGTGGAATCAAGAGGCCAAAGGAGGAAGGCTGTGGTTATTCAGTCAAACCACTCCCTATGACTCATCGATGAAGTTTTTGTGATCGAAACTTCACCTCTATTTTTAAAAAACTTTCCATAAACAGATTGGCGCGGGCAGCTAACTGAGACAGAGCGCTAGCTGGCATGGGGGCCAGTGTTAATCTGCCTCATCGGCGCAAAATCATAACTGGCTACCAACGCCAAGGCAAAAATAAGGGTTTTTGGTGATCTGTTCAGGAAATAGTCAGCAGAAGGAATGTTAGAATCATGATAAGGGATGCAATGATGGTATTTGCAAGGCATGACACTTTATTTTGATCATACAAATGAGCCTCCAATGTGCGGGATGGGGATTGCAGGGATAGTGAAAAAATGTTGTGTAACAGATGGCCCCTAAAGCATGAGGTATGAGAGAGAGGAAGCGGTGAAATTCTTTCCAAGAACACATTCAAACCAAAAACCGTTGTTGGAAGACCTGAAATTACAAGTACAATTGATATCTCTGAGATCCATGATATGGACACAACCATACAACAGTAAGGATCAACAAATAGACTCAGGTATGGTTGCATCCATCCAATCAAAAGAGTCATGTAATAAAGTCATGATAAATCATAATATCCCGCATCTTGGATCTTATTTGACAAAATCCAGGGTCTTGCACTCCATCTCAACCGTACAAGTACAAATTCAAGCTTGTGAATATATGATCTCAAGTCAAACATGCAAGAAAACCACCTGATTACCAGCCAATGATGAAAGCTGTTAACAGGCGCGGGAGAAACCACCAATAATGACAATGGTCTTCAAGGTATAGTAGGTAAAATCCATGGAATGTGAACAGTGAGCTGGCATCGAAAACCCACAGAATCATTTGACTGAAGGCCAATGATGTGGACCTATCGTCGAATGAAAAGAACCTGCCATTAAGGCATGAAAGCTCCAAGGTACCGATAAGGAGTCTTTACTACCAACTTACTAGATAATGAGCTAAATTCGACAGGAAGTGACCTGGTCGAAGGAGGGTCATAGAGTTTCCCACATCATCGACACGAGATAGAGGAGAATGATGATAGTGAATCAAGACCGACATAGAATTAGATGGAGGTTGAAAACTGTAGAGGCAAACTTCTCTTGAGCATATCAATGACACGACTCTGAATTTGGCAGTATTTGACATCAAGGGATCTGAGGTCATGGTGACGTGTCAAAGAGTAGATGAGAGGTCAAAAAAGATTACCCAAACCCATGGA
Organism: Pinus albicaulis; assembly: GCA_034641835.2. Lineage (NCBI taxonomy): Eukaryota > Viridiplantae > Streptophyta > Pinopsida > Pinales > Pinaceae > Pinus > Pinus albicaulis. Next base: position 1,057,717,952 of record CM076572.1, on the reverse strand, counting down.
GGAAAATAATGATGAAATGAGATGTCCCCAACCCGACACGAATGCAGACGAGTGTCTTGTTCAAGAGTGACATACTGCTAATATAACTAAATACTGGTTCAATTTTCCCCCACCATTTCTTGCAAGTACCCCAATTATTTTTAAAACAAGTTTGAAGGGGATAACATGTGCCTGTGCTCTAAGTTTGTTCTTTGGACAAATTTATCCTAGTACATTTTACGAGCCCTAGGAAGGAGGAACTCGATGAACGTCATGGTGACGATGTCTGATGTCATCAAGGTTTAACGAGTCTGACAAAGGAAGAACTCAACATCTTTTTATGTTTAGAGAGTTTGAAAAGAAGCGGAAAAGAAAAGTCTAATATGTCCCTTTTCGTAAGTAGTCTCCCAGATCTGAAAAGGTAGAAAACAATATCTGAAAGAACCTCTTAGTTGTGATTAGCTAAGGTATTCCTTTTTCGTAAATAATCTATCCCAACCCAAAAAAGGGGTAAACATATACTGGGTAGATATCGTTTCGTAACCATTTAACGATTTCAAAATGACAAGAGTCTCGACAATTATTTCAGTTTTAGAGAGTCAGAAAAGAATTGAAAGATGAATCCAGTAGTGACTTTTTCGTGTTTTTTCCGAGTCCGAAAAAGTATAAAATACAACTCATGACTTCATCACTATCGCATTAAAAACCTATCGCTGCACAAGAAGAAAAAGTAAAACCCATTTCTCGAAATAACATAATGTAATAATCTAAAAAAATGTCTTAAAACCTAATTAATTAGGGTTCTGAAAAGTTTTAAAATGCTAAAAATGGTAAAATATAATTACTTTTCACCTTTACCTCTTGTGGAGCAATAGTGACCCATTTTACGTTCTGATTTTGTGGCGACAATAGTAGGCAATCCAGCAGACCAATCTTGAATCTGTCAGTTCCAGGTAAGAGCCGACATCCTTCCCTAAATTTTAAGTATTCTTTCATCACATGTAACCTTCAGTTTTTATTTCTGAAGGGGGAAATTGAAAAAACTACGGTCGACGCAAGTTTTGGGCACGAACTCGCGCCAATCGCTCGATTTTTTGAACTAGGGCACACGCCAACCGCACAGACCCTGTAAAGCTCATAATTCAAAAAATCAAACCCAAATTTCACGAATTTCAGCTTTTGATTTAGCTAATAATGTCCATACACTAGAGAATTTGGCGGAAATTCCGACGGCCAATTCGTCGCTATTCCGACACATATCCGTCGCAAGAGCGACAGTTAGGGGGCGGACAAATCGTGGTTTGTCCTGTCGTCGCCGTTCCGACGCAAGCAAAAAGTGTCGCACTATCGACACTTCTTCCGACGTTCCGAACCGGCGTCACTCTTCCGACGTCTCACAAACCGTCGCGCCTCCGACGTTTGTAAACTGTCGCACTTCCAGTGAAATGTGGTTCGACATTTTTGACGTCGTTCTTCCGACGCTCATAAACCGTCGCAGTTCCGACTAAACGTGGTCCGACGTTTTATGCCGCTTCTTCCGACGCCAGAACCGTCGCGAATTCGAATTAAACGTATCCGACGCTGACGTTGTTCTCCGACGTTCGAAGATGTCAGAATTCGACGATATGGTCCGACGCTGGAATGTCGCTCTTCCGACGTTTTCATGCTGTCTCTCCTCCGACGTTTCTGGGTTGTCGCAGTTCCGACGTCTACAAGGCGTCGGTAGACCGACGGAGGGTTCAATTTAAAAAAAAAAAATTAAAATTTTAAAATTCGAGAAACGCTGTTTTGAAGATATTATATGAAGTAAAACAGTCCATGAAAGTGAAATAGCAGTATGTAGAATAGTAATGCAACAGATAGAGTACCGACGTCCATTGTTCCAAATACAAATTAAAGTACCCAAAACCCTACAACAGTGAAGTAAAATAGTCCATGAAAGTGAAGATATTATATGAAGTAAAACAGTCCATGAAAGTGAAGATATTATATGAAGTAAAACAGTCCATGAAAGTGAAGATATTATATGAAGTAAAACAGTACATGAAAGTGAAGATATTATATGAAGTAAAACAGTCCATGAAAGTGAAATAGCAGTATGTAGAATAGTAAAGCAACAGATAGAGTACCGACGTCCATTGTTCCAAATACAAATTAAAGTACCCAAAACCCTACAACAGTGAAGTAAAACAGTTCATGAAAGTGAAATAGCAGTATGTAGAATAGTAAAGCAACAGATAGAGTACCGACGTCCATTGTTCCAAATACAAATTAAAGTACCCAAAACCCTACAACAGTGAAGTAAAACAGTCCATGAAAGTGAAGATATTATATGAAGTAAAACAGTCCATGAAAGTGAA
>CM076572.1:1057552276-1057715513 GCA_034641835.2 Pinus albicaulis | reverse complement strand
CTCTGAACATGTCAAATGCTTCCTGTTGGAAATGCTGAGAGGGGGGATGAATCAGTATTTCTTAGCAATTAGCACTTCATTAATCCTTTTCAAAGTATTAGTTAATCTTCAGTTATTATTATTGTTGTTCAGTAAGAGCAGTAAACAACAATGCAAAAATAGTGACAGTAGACACAAGATTTTTAGGTGGAAAACCTCGTCCAGGTCAAAAAACTACCAAACGCTTTTCTAATAAGTTCTTTAATCTTCAGCCCCAACTGAAAAGAAAGCTACAACTTCCTAGAACTCTAGAAAAGCATTATTTTCCAGCTCCCACTAAAAGGACGCCCCAATGGCCTAGTTTTATCAACAGTCAGCCGAATGGATGCCCCAACACCCAAGTGAACCACAACTCACCTTAGCACCACCCTACCACCCTGAAGTGTTTACAGGCCCCAACCTGAAGGTGAATTCATTCACCTGCCTAGCACCACCCTACCACCCTATCAAAATAAAATAAAAGATGTGGACTCCCTTACTAGGCACAATGGTCCACGTTACAATAATTTTCAATAAATGACGGACAACGCTAGGACCATACCCTTATTCCGACATACACTGACAATAGAACTGACTCTCCCCAACAATGCCTTTTACAACTCTTAGGCAACTTGACTCTTTACAAAAAATGGGCTCATGTACTAGGGATAATGGCCCAGTTACAATGATTTAACTCTTGACCTTTAACAATGCTTCTCAATACATAGGACAATTGTTGATGATGTCACTATGATGGCTTTCTTCAATAGTTAACCGTTGGAATTTAGGAGGGCTTCACAAGGGAATAAAATATCAAAAACTTTAATTTATTATGTCTTGTGTATTAAGCAAAGGAGGCTGAATTTTTTTTTCTTGTTTGGTCTTTTGAATATTCGTTGAGTGCATACCTTATGAGAGCGATAAGGTTTTTCTTTTATAGATGTAGGAGGGCTTCAACGTGAAGGTAAGTAAGGGCTTCATGTGACTTTTAGAGGCCTTAACTAAATAAAATTCAACAACAATTTCCTTGTGAATTAAGTAAGAGCCACTACCCTTTTAAAACTTAATTTGATGTACATTCACCCTTAATAATGTTTGGACCTTTTGACCATATTGTGTGTTTCTTAATTGACATTGGAGACACATTTTAATTTTTGCAAGCTTTGCGGCCTTAATGGATTAAGAAGACATCCTATGGGCGAATGATCATTTTAACGCTCTAATTTCATTAATATTAATAAATAATAATAAGTAACCTTTAAGAACATTATTTAATATTTGTTGCCTAAAAATATTTTCAATTCCCCCGGAAATTTGGAATCACTGATTGGCTTAGTGCATATGGTCCTACCAAGATTGTGAAGTCAATGATTGGTTTATTGCCTTTGATTCTTCGAGTTATGTAACTTATATGTGGTGAGATTATGGTGATTAACAATGTCATATATTGACAACCGTAGGAAAAGGTGTCATGTCACTACGCCTTGTTGCAAAATGTGTAACTAGGTTCGGTCTTCATAAGTATGAAATGTATTCTTGTAAATTGTAAATTATAAAATGAAAATAAATTATTATTGGAGCATGGGTTTCATGCTCAAGTTCTCTATTTTATAGGTCAAGCACATATTAAAGTGCTTCTAGGATTTGTCCTAGGTATAAGAGTCATTGTCATATGTTGAAGACCCTATGGGCACATTGTAAATTGTAAAAAGAAATTTAGTTGGTCTCTAAAGTGTCAAAATACCTCCAAGATCAAGTCGGCCTCGAGAGTTGCCAAGTTGGCCTACATGAAGAGCCATGTCTCCCTTGGAAGAGGCATATATAAGGAGAGGAACTCGACCTCCATAAAGCATTCATTCACACTCACTCATATGCGAAGAAGAGGACAAGAAGAAGTGTAAAGAAGAGGATGAAGAAGGAGCTAAAGGAAGTCGAGTTTCTTGATTGGGTCTCTCTCTCTCTCTCCTACGCACAAATTGTAGCTAGGGTTTCGACGTTAGGGCTCTCTTGAGTTCGATCTTGAAGGAGAGGCAGCAAAGAAGACAAGCGGAGGACTTCTAGGGCTTCTCTATAGTCCTACATCTCAAGGAAATGCAAGCGAAGGGAAGGAGGGAGCTCTACAAGGAGATTGAAGTCTCCTTGTGTAGTTGCAACAGTTGTAGTAGTTGCAGCAGTTGCAGTAATTCAGAAATTTCAGACTTTCTGGGAGAGGTCGAAGAAGTTGCAACTGGAGTTCGTGTTCATCTTGATCTTGGAGGGTATTTCTCTAAGTCACTAGGTCATGGTATTCGTCAATTGAAGAATCTATAAGAAGAGAAGAGATTTACGGGTTTTCCCCTCAAGAGGAGGGGTTTTGGCCCTGGCTTGCAGCCTATATACTATGTCACCATTCTTATTGTTTTCGTAGTTGTTTGATGTATTGCACATTGTAATAATAAGGAACAAGGATAAGAAGTAAAAAAATAACACAAACAATTATCAAAGAAAGAGGATTAACTTATTCACCGCCCTATTGAATTCTCAAGATGGTATCAGAGCTAAGGTTATCTAAGGGCATCATGAAGTTCATCAAGGAGATTGCAAGCCATCTCAAGAAAGGTATCAAGAAATCATGGAACTTCTTATTTTCTTCAAAGAAGGTATCATTCAAAGAAAGGAATGAAGGTCTCTTCTCCACTCTCTCTGACATTTTCCGAGAAGAAGACATATGGGTAATTCATAGTGGTGCTTCAAGACACATGACCGGTCATTCAATCCAATTGAAGACATTATCAAAAGGAAAATCTACTTATTCAGTGGAACTTGAAGACAATAATAGCTATCTCGTGAAAGGCAATGGATCAACATCCATAAAGCTCGAAGATGGAAGCAGCATACACCTCAACAACATTCTATTTGTTCCAGGTTTGCATAAGAATATACTCTATTTCTAGCTTAGAAGATAAAGGAGATAGAGTAGCCTTCATTGATGGAAAGGTTATTGTGTGGGGAAAAGACTCCAGTATAGATCAAGCCAAAGTTATTGGCATTCGGGAAAGAAGGCTCTACAGATTAATATCAACTATAGCCCAAGCCCTAGTTCACATTGAAATTAGCCCATGTGAACTTTGGCATCGAAGATTTGGTCATCTTCATTTCAAGATCCTCCCATCTCTAAGCTCCATAATAGATGGAATTCCCATCCTGAAGGAGGATCATGAAGGTTTCTGCAAAGGATGTGCTTTGGGCAAGAATATCAAAAGACAGTTTGGAAGCAGTGCTTCACGGTCAAAAGAAATCTTGGATCTTATTCACTTTGATGTGTGTGGTCTTATAACTCCAAAATCACTTGGAGGTCATCTATACTATGTCACATTCACAAATGACCATTACGTGAAAGTTTCAAAACAGAAACCCTACTCAGTTTCTTGATCTACTTCACCTACTTGTTTGATTAATTAACAAGTTATTAATCTGAAGCATTCAGAAAAACATTAAAGCAAATACAAACTGCAACCTACACATATACAGATCATTTACTGAACAGCGTGCACATGGGACAAAATTACACAATTTTTTCGGACAAATATTCCCGAAAAAACCCAATGCGGGAAGATTAGTACAACAGCTCTAGAGGGTTTTATTATTATGCAGAATACACAACACTGGAAACGGTCTACCCTACAACAATTTGGGCACCAGAAACGGTCTACCCTACAAAGAAAATACACAGCAGTTGTACCTTTCACTCAAAGACAAAATATGGTTGAATCACACCCCCAATCGGGATTTACAGATAACGAGCCCTTTATCGCCCACTGGAAACCCTCAGCGCAATCTTCTCCAGCCTTTGCGTCAGCCCTCTAGCCCAGCGCAACGTCTGTCCAGCCTCTGCGCAGCGCAGGCTGCCCCCGTGTCACTCTGGAAGGCTTTGCGTTGCCTCTACATCACCCAGATGGCTCTGCGTCAACCTCTGCATCAGCGTGGCTGGACTGCGTCCCTCTGGCTGGCCTCTGTGCTACCCTAGTACAATGTTGCCTCTTTGTTGTTGTATTCTCGGCCTCGAATCAGATCATCCCTTGTCGATCTTTGCCCTTCACTGCACTGCAAGCTCTCTTCGAATTTCTCAACAAACCTCACCCCAGAAATTCGAATTAGCTTCAGTCCTCTACAATGTGTGTGTGTGTCATCCAACTGACCACAAGCCCTTTATACTTTTCTCATTGGGAAACCAATGGTCGTGATCTAATCTCTAATCGATGGCTCAAATTAAAAGATTGTTTGATCCATGTCACTTAGAACATTTCATCACATGTGTAATTTAATTCACTTCAATTTTTTAATTTCCCTAAGTTAGACTTAGGGTCCCCATTAGAAAATTTAATTATTTGAATAACCATTACACCAGATGAAATTTCTCCAAACACTTTCTGGGTTTCGGAGATCTCATGTGTCTTAGCTCCTCCACAAAGTTTTGGAGCTAGAGCACACCCAATGCTACCCTAAAATCTCAACACATCAAGAACGACCTTAGTTTATCTGATGAAAACCAGGCAAGGGAGAGGGGATCGACCCAGCTCAGCCTTTTCACTTATAAGCTCTCAGAGCCCCTATCTATTTGAAGTTTGGTCGAGTGCTTACTTAAGCTATAACCAACATGCATCGTTTTTACATATCGAGACTAGCTATTGATGTTTCCCATTCAAATTAGCCGCGTGCTTCTGTGTTTCTATTTCTCTTTTGAAACTCAAATTGGCATTTTCCAATTGCTTATTGGAAACTCTACTTGGTCGGGTTACTCGTGATTGGCGCTATTCAACCGGGCTAATCAACTGGAATGGATGCGTTGTTATTCAACTTAGCTCCCGGGACAGTGGTGGGTTTACCTTTTACCACTTCCTATGATCATCCTGATGTCCAATTGTTAGGATATTCCGACACATAGGAAATAGTTAAGAATAACTTAGTCTAGTGTAGAGTTAGGTAAAGTGTGTTTCTTTACCATGTACATTTGTAACTTATAATCTGACGGTCACGATTTGTAGTGATCCGACGGTTATCTCTCTCCTCGATATTAACGACACTTGATCTATGGCTTAACACCCGATTGGTCCATGATCTCTATTTAAAGAGCATGGAGGGTCATTTGTCTGGTAACCGTTTATGAGAGAAACATATGTAACTTTTCTTTTTATATTAATAAATTGCCTGAAGTGGCCGCGTTGGCTCAGGCTGTGGACCGTTTCCCTCTTCGAGGGTTTTAACCACGTGATTATACTGGTGTACTGATTTGTGATCTGTTTGTGAGCGGTGACCTTTGGTTCTTGATCTAAGGAACTTACCCTGTAAATTCCTACATGATATCAGAGTTATTTTGAGAGTCACGTCTGTTGTTGATCAAAATCCGAAGTCGGTTTGACTGCATGTGAATGTTGTTTTGTAGATCTACTATTTATGAACATTTTTGGGGTTGGAGAACTGCTCTATTGTGTCCGGAGCATCTGTTACAATAAGGAACGCCTTTCGTTTCATGTGAAAAGGTTTCTGGCTGTCCAATTTATGACAGTTTAGATCTGGAGGTATAAAGTATCTGTTTTGCAGTTATATTTGTTAATAGTTCTGCTTATTTCGGTTCCCTCTGTTTATTTTCGATTTTTAGGTTTTATTTATTTGTCAGATCTATACCCTCTTCTCTATGTATGCTCTTTGCTCTACGCTGCGTGCGATCTCGGCAAATCAGAAACAGGAAAAGAGAATTTTTGCTACATATGCTCTTTCCCCACGTCTTTGTGCGATCTCGAGAAATCAGAAATAGTGAAAAAATTGACAGTTGCCGGTAAGGCTAACCAAAAATCTAACATTCTGCTGCAAGGCTTGCATTTCGTTTTTTTTGCTCGGTTTTGTGTTTTTTTGTGCAGGAAAAGGCACGCACACCGAAGAGTAAAAAAAAAAAAAACCCCCTCCTTTCAAACAATAACAGAATCCTTTTACTATCTCACTTGGTGAGGAGTTAGTTTATGAGAATAGAGGTCTTGGGTTCAAATCTCTTTCTCAAGCTTCTTTTTGTAAAAAGTTTTTGTTAAAGGGGCGAGATTTTTTTTTTAAAGTTGAACTTCATCACCAAATTTCAAACCATTCTCGTAACTATTCGGCATCTACAACTGAGTTTTTTCAAAAGACATAACTTCTTCATCCGGAAGCCGTTTCTCAAGCTGTTTTTTTTTTAAACAGCCTAATTTTTCAAGATCTTTCCATTGGAGCAGTTAGTTTCATCTTTTCTCAGCTTCAGTTTTTTTTTTTTTAAATGGAAAGTGCTTGCCCGATTATTCCTAATAGCATCAATTATTTCCAATGGCTACCTCACATGGTAGATATACTTAGAAGAAAAGGGATTTATAGAATAGCCACAAGGCTAGAAACTAAACCTTCTGATGATGATAAAGTCGCTAAATGGGAAAATAAACAAGATCAAGCACGAGGGTTGATAGGAATGTCCATTGCTCAAAATCTTCGATTTCATATCCTTGACATTGACACCCCTCATGAATCCCTGGACAAGCTAAATACTGTCTTTGGCATTCAAAATCAAATCAGGGCCCATCATCTTGAAAATGAGTTGCTTACTTTGGACCCCAATAATTTCTCCTCTATTGAAGATTTTTGTCCAAATTCAAGACCCTTAGAGTTCTTTTAGAAGGTTGTAAGGTCAAAAAGGAAGATGGTAGCCTCATCTATTGCATTCTTACTAAGCTTGGCCCTTCATACTCTGTATTTGTTTCCGCCTTCCATTCCACTAGAGAAGCCATCATTTCTTCAAGAACCCATCTTTTGATGCCTTTTGCGATTCTTTGATAAGAGAACAAGAAAACCTCTTATACCTTGGTCTTATCACTTCTGGAAATGCTTCTAAGAAAGCCTTAGCAGCCCAACAACAATCATATCAAAAGAATCCCAAGAAGCAGTATCCTAAAAAGTATGGTCCAAAACCAAACAAGGGTCCTAAGCAATTTCAACTACAAATTGAAAAAGCAACTCACCAAAATGATAAGGCAAATAAAAACAAAGGGAAGAAGACAGATAGACATTGCAACTTTTGCAATCGTGATGGCCATATAGAGTCCAAATGTTTTAAGAAGATGGAAGCCTTAGATGCAGCAATGAAGAAGCACAACATCAATTTGGAGCACTCTTCACCTTCATCTTCAGCAATGGCACTTTCTGCTTGTGGTTGTCAAGCATCAAGATCTGGTTGGGCATTAAATGTATCTTCCTCTTCTCATTCTCATGAGTGGCTCATTGATTCTAGAGCTTCTTATCACATCGCCAAAAATAAAGCCATGTTTTCTTTTTTAAATGATTGTAACACCAAACATATTTATGTTGGTGATGATAGATCTCTTAGTGTTGGATTTGGAACCATTCATCTCGATAATGGTCAGTTTAATGACAGACTTAGGACACTTGCATTATTTCCTTGGTCTTCAAATCTTGCAATCCAAGGAAGGCATTACCCTCTCTCAGTCCAAGTATGCCTGTGATCTTCTACACCACTTTCACATGGAAGACTGTAAGCTAGCGCCTTCTCCCTTTTAGTCTATAGTCAAGCTTTCAGTCACTTGTACTACCCCTGAAGTTGATGCTACCTTATATCGTCAACTTGTTGGTAAACTTTTGTATCCAACCCATACCCGTCCCGACCTTTCCTTTGTCGTTGGTCTTGTCGCTCGGTTTATGCACCAACCTCATGAAAGTCACTGGAAAGCAGCTAAAAGAATACTTCAATATATTCGAGGTATAGTTCAGTTCGGGATTCATTACAGTGCAGGAGCATCTCCATTGTTGAAGGGTTTCACTAATTCTGATTGGGCTAGTGACCCTGATGATCGAAAGTCTCTGCAAGATATGTATTCACTCTTGGTTCAGGACCTATTACTTGGTCTTGTAAGAAACAAAGTGCCATCTCTCTTTCCTCAGCAGAAGTGGAGTATCGTGGTGCAATTGAAGCCAGCAAGGAAGCCATGTGGCTTCGTCAGATCCTATCTGAATTTGGTCTTCATCAGCAACATCCAACTACACTTTGGTGTGATAATCAGAGTGCCATTCAGCTATGTAAAGATCTAGTTCAGCATCAGCGTATGAAACACATTGAACTCCACATACACTTCATCAGAAAGATCATTCATGATCGTGTTCTTGAAGTGCAGTATTGTCCAACCAATGATCAAGTAGCCGATATCTTTACAAAGGCTCTCATAGAAGCGAAGTTTACCAAACTTCAATCCATGCTTGGAGTTCAGGAAAGTTGTCATTAAGGGGGGATAGGCTTTAATGCCTCCTTCCTTCTCCTATTGTGTCACTTTTGTAAATCCTTCAATCCTATCCCAATTTGTTCTTAAGGGGGGATGTTAGGATATTTCGACACATAGGAAATAGGCTCCTTTTGTGTCACCTTTGTAAATCCTTCAATCCTATCCCAAGTTGTTTTTAACGGGGGATGTTAGGATATTCTGACACATAGGAAATAGTTAAGAATGACTTAGTCTAGTGTAGAGTTAGGTAAAGTGTGTTTCTTTACCATGTACATTTGTAACTTATAATCCGATGGTCACGATTTGTAGTGATCTGACGGTTATCTCTCTCCTCGGTATTAACGACACTTGATCCGTGGCTTAACACTCGATTGGTCCATGATCTCTATTTAAAGAGCATGGAGGGTCATTTGTCCAGTAACCGTTTATGAGAAAAACATATGTAACTTTTCTTTTTATATTAATAAATTGCCTGAAGTGGCCACATTGGCTCAAGCCATGGACTGTTTCCCTCTTCGAGGGTTTTAACCACGTGATTATACTGGTGTACTGATTTGTGATCTGTTTGTGAGCGGTGACCTTTGGTTCTTGATCTAAGGAACTTACCCAATAAATTCCTACACCAATGCCCCTCCGGTGTGTGTTATCCTACCTATTTACGAGGTGATTTTCACTCGGTACCCAAACCAGGCTTACTCACTAGCCTGGTATCCCAGGCTAGGCACTACTGCATGTTTTTGAAAAGCATTATACTTACGAGCATTTTGTAAAGTAGGAAATAACATAAGTAATAGAAGTATTCATAAAATTCCAAGAATTCAAAGCTGAAGTAGAGAACCTTACAGAAAGAAAAATCAGGATTCTAAGATCTGATAATGGAGGAGAATATGCATCCAAAGAGATCATAGCACTCTGTAAGGAGTCTGGTATTAGGAGGGAGTTGATAGTCCCATATAATCCCGAACAAAATGGTGTTGCTGAAAGAAAGAATAGATCCATTAAAGAGAATGTAAAAGCAATGCTACATGATCAAGATCTACCTAAATTCCTGTGGGGGGAAGCAACAAAGACAGCGGTCTACATTCAGAATAGATGTCCTCATAGAACTCTAGATAACAAAAATCCGGAAGAATTATTCACTGGAAAGAAGCCATCAGTAGATCATCTCTGAATCCTTGGGTGTCCTATATATATTCATATACCAAAGTACAAAAGAATGAAGCTAGATCCTTCCAGAATGAAGGGAACATTAGTTGGGTATAGTAACTCATCAAAAGCTTTCAGGATCTACATGAAGGATGGACATCACATAGAAGTTAGTCATGGTGTCATATTTGATGAGAGCATAGCGTTCAAGAAATCAAAGGAACTTTCCATGGATTCTGATGACGAAGATCTTTCGGTAGTTGAGGAAGAAGTGGACCAAGAAGAAGAAGAAGAACACCATGAAGAATAAGGTCCTAGTGAAATTGTTCAACCTGTGGTCATCCCAAAATCAAGGAAATGACCTGATTGGTTGAAATCTACACTACTTGATGCAGAAGGTCATGGGGCAGCAAAAGGGACATTTAGATGTAAGAAACCTAAAAGGTATTCTGGATATGTTGCACACATGACAAAGTTAATAGAAGCAGAACCATCCACTTTGAAGAGGTTGTAAAGAATCAGGAATTGAAAGATGCTATGAATGAGGAATATCAATCTATCATGAAAAATGTAGTTTGGGAGATCGTACCTAGGCCCGAAGACAAATCTGTAGTTACTTCCAAGTGGATCTATACGATCAAACATGCGGCTGATGGAAGTATAGATAAATATAAAGCAAGATTTGTGGCTAAAGGCTTCTCCCAACTCGAAGGCATTGATTATGAAGAAACATTTGCTCCTATAGGAAGATACACAACTATTCAATCATTAGTCTCTCTGGAAGCATCAATGGGACGGAACATTCACCAGATGGATGTCAAGACTGCGTTTTTAAATGGCACAATAGATGAAGAAGTCTACATAGAACAACCCTTGGGATTTGACGTCAAGGACAGAAAGGCATATGTTTGCAAATTGAAAAAAGAATTATATGGCCGCAAGAAAGCACCAAGGGCATGGTATGCTAGGATGGCTGCATATCTCCAAAGGATAGACATCACGAAGAGTTATGTTACCCCAAACCTTTACATTAAGGTTGTAAGAGGCGAACCTGTAATTATTCTTTTGTATGTAGATAATCTTTTCTTGACTGGTGTAGAAGGTAAAATTGAAGAATGTAAGAAGAAACTAGCAGCAGAATTTGACATGAAAGATCTTGGGTTGGTGGATTACTATTTGGGATTAGAAGTCTGGCAAGGACCCGATGAAATTTATTTAGGTCAAGGAAAGTATTTGATCAAGATGTTGAAGAGGTTTGACATGATGGATTGCAAACCTATGGCCACTCTGATGATCACTAACTTGAAAAGACTAAGGAGTTTCGAATCAAGCCCTGTGGATCCTTCCAAGTATAGAAAACTCATTAGCTCACTGATGTACTTGGTGAATACTCGACCAGACATATGCTTTGTAGTAAATGTTCTCAGTCAATTCCAAGTGGAGCCAAAACAAAATCATTGGATAGCAGCAAAACATATTCTAAGATATCTGCAAGGAACCATCAACTACTGCCTAAAGTATGATAGAAGGAATGATGTCCAACTAATTGGATATACAGCGTCTAATTGGGGAGGTAGTGAACAGGATGGAAGAAGCACTGTTAGCTTGGGATCCTCCACGGTCTCATGGATCAGTAGAAAGCAAGACATCGTTGCTTTAAGTAGTGTTGAGGCTGAATATGTTGCAGCTTGTGAAGTAAGCAAAGAAGCAGTATCGTTAAGGAAGCTGTTATCTGACCTGTTTAAAGGACCAATGAACCTATAGTGTGAAATTTTCAAATCTGAAAATTATTACTGTAATGATTGATTTACTTCGCCTACTTATTAGATAAGTTATTTATAGATGCTTCAGTAAATTTTGAAATAAGCACTATTGCAGTACTTCACTCTAATCAAAAGCAGAAGAACAGAATTAACACATGTAGCACAATAGAAACAACCATATGAACACACTTATTTTTGGACAATTGTCCCCGGAAAAACCCAATGTGGGAAAACCGGTGCAGCATATGAGGGTTTGTATTTATCTTCAGCAATGAAAAGATCGTTTACAAAAGTCTTGGTGAGCAAAGTAAATTAGCATACACCTGGCATGATTTTTCTGGAACCTTCGGAAGAATTCCCGACTCTTGGGATGACCTTCTACACCCTTTGCGTCATCCTACGTAACTACTCTACGCAGTCCCTCCCTGCTGAACTCCTAATACAACATCAACACCACACATTGGAATAGAAATCATTGGACTATTCAATACATATTCCCCCATGGTTAGCTTGATATTATGGCATTTTCCATAGCAATTTATAGTTCCTCCATTTGCAACCATCACTTGATATTTTGGTGCTAGATATAGGAAGCAATTTAATTCCTTGGCTATCTTAAAATGAATAAAATTACGTGTACTACCCGAATCAATCAGCATTATTACCTTTTTTTTATATATCCTTCTATCTTGAGAGTATGAGGAGTGGTAATTCCTGCCAATGCATTACAAGATATGGTTGGATTCATTTCTTCCTTCTTTGGGATTAGTTCCTGGTGTATATCCTCCTCTTTTGATGTTTCTTGTTCCTTTTCTTCCTCCTCTTCACAATCTATGTAAAATAATTTCTTCTCGACGCACTTATGACTTTAAGTGTATTTTCTATCACAACTATAACAAATCCCTTTTGCTCTTTTTTCCTCCAATTGTTGTGGTGTGAACCTATGTTGTGGAAAGCTGGAGCAACAACATTTCCATCTTTATAGTTGTGATTGATAGACTTCCTTGGTTCCATAATTTTGCTTTCAACTTTTCTTGCCACCTCAAATGCCTCTTCCAATGAATCAGGTTCCCAAAGGCGAACCTCATGTTGGAGGTTATCCTTTAAAGTCCCTCTGAAGACATCAATCCTATGCTCCTCTGGAATATTTGCTACCTTGATATTCAACTTTTGGAAGTCCTCAATGTGCTCTGCCATTGAACACTTTTGTTTGAGATTTATCAATTGGCTAAAGAAGGTGTTGCTCTTTGTATCCTCATAATGTGATAGCATTTCCTCCATAAAAATTGACCAAGTGACAAGTGGTTTACGAGAACAAAGCCATTGATACCAATGTTGCACAAAACGGGGACGAAGCGTGAAAGTTTTTTGGAAGCGGGGACGCGGAAGCATCATTTTCCAAAAATTTAGGGAGCGAAGAGTTTCGGAAGCGTCTACTATATATATATATATATATATATATATATTCAAAACAAACATCCCAAATACCAAATTAGTTGTAAAGACACTAAAATATGCATATTTTTACATAAATCAAGATAGATATGACATCCATGATTCCATTGTACATCAATAATTAATTATTCGAGCATCAACCATCTAGATTCTAGATTCTAGCAATTACAAACATACATCAAATTTTTAAGCATATTATAAAACATAAAATGATAAAACATTTGAGCATACTATAAAACATGAAACATTTAAGCATGTTGCATATTATAAAACATAAAATATTTAACCACATTATAAAACGTAAAGCATATTATCTAGCAAGTGAGCAACTGTCAACATTAGTCATGTCCAAAATTCAAATAATAATGTTTACCAAATAGGCCACTTGGCCACCACCAAGACAAAAAAGTTCAAATTCACAAGCAGCCTACCAGTCTAATCTATGACAAAAGCAGTAAATTGTGAATATATCTACTAATCTCTCCTCCTTCCACCACGAAGAGTATGTGGCGGTGGGCCTCCATGTGGTGGCAATGAGGAAGATGGTGGTTGTGGAAGTTGTGGCACTACAACTGATGAAAACAAAGTCCTTGTTGTTGGTGTTGAACCATGGAACCTAGGTAGCAAGGGCCCAGATGGGGGTGGCATATCAATTTGATCATCATCATCATGGATAAGAGCATCCTCTAATTGCTCTAATCGCAACACTGCATCCTCCAAATTGGGCTCCTCTAGATACCTGTCCCAAACCTTAAGGTCTTTATTACTCTTTCCATCATCACGGTAATAGGAGAACAATCGCAAGTTGTAATGAACATAAACCAAGCTCTCTGCTCGATTTAAACTCAACCTGTTCCTTTTAACACTATGCATGAAAGAATAAGAGCTCTAACACCTCTCTGCAAAAGAAGTGTTTACCACTTGTGATAGCACCCGCAATGCCAAAGTCTATAGAATTGGAGTAACACCTCCATGCATGTTCCACCACTCAATAGAAGAAAAAGTCTCTCAATCTCTAATTGCATGCATGCTCCCAAATGGACCAGTGCAAAGTGTATAGTTGCTCAACTGTTTCCGTACCAAGGCAGCCTCCTCCTCATCAGGGATTAATCTAGTTAATGCAATCATATATTTTTCTAGAACCTCTGGATCTAGGTGTGGTTTTCTCTTGCTCCCCCCCCCAGGTGCTGGTGTTGAAAGCCATGATGGATGATAGTATTTAGGTGTCAAAACATATGCTAATGCATGCAATGGAACATTTAGCATATCACGTCGTTTCTCCACCTCTGCACGAATATAACTGTACAAGGTGATATCTATAGGCTCAACAATGTCTTTAATCTGCCCCAACATGTTATCCATTTGCTCATACACATCCCCAATTATTGGCCGATCTAAATCTGCAAACTTGATCATGTAATAAATTGGTTTGGTGAATTGCAAAACATATTTAACCTGTGACTGAAAGTACATGTCAGGAATAGTCTCCTTGGCTACATTAGCACCATCTCTATCAGTGTTACTTTCCTCGCATGATTCAGCGGTGACCATATTAGTTAAAGCTTGTCTCACCTTCACTAACCGCCTAAATGTGAGGTAATAACTTGCAAATCTTGTGTTTGCAAGTTTAAGCAACTGCAACTTGGAGTAAGTGCCATAGAAGTAGTTTACCCTCGTATGCCCTGTGATAAATTTAATGAGTTGCTTCCCTCTCTTGTAAAGCTCATTAATCCACCCACATTCTTTATGCTTCACAATATCATGCATCAAAAGGTTCAATGTGTGCACCAAGCACCCAAACCAAAATATGTGTGGATGATTACGCTCAATAATTTTTCCTGCTCCCTTACAATTTTCTACATTATCTATGATCACTTGAACCACTTTACTAGGACCAACATCTTTGATTGATTGCAATAGGAAATCTGCAACGTTTTGGGAAGTTGTACTGATGGAGAAGGAGTCATGACATGTAATAAATACAGCACCACTAGTAGAAATACCAAGAATATTTATCAAATGTTGGTTTTTGATATTTGTCCACCCATCTGATACAATGGATACCCCACAACCCACCCACTCATTTGTAAAATGTGTCAAAGCTATTTGAACCATTCCTTTTTCTCTTTCTAATAACATTGTTCTAGCTTTCTCATAGTTGGGGGACTTGTATCCTTTTGGGGCTTCATTGATGGCCTTTACCAATTCATGCCAATAGGAAGAGCGAAGCACATTGAATGGTACACCACAAGCACTAAGAAATCGGACTATCTTTCCATCCACATCATCCCTCACAGCAACATTAAGGAAATCCCCTATTGTTTTTTTATCTCCAGAGCTTATAGAAGTACCATGAGGAGATGAGCTACCAAATCTAGAGGTTGCACTTGATTCATATTGAGTTTTTTTTTCTTGTTTTTTGTTGTTGTGCAACCTCCTCTATTTGGAGATATTCTCTTCTTTGTTCAGTTGAAACATTTAGGCAAATTGCTATCCCCACGGCACCCTTTTTTTCATCACTGTCCATCACCCCACAAAGATGCCTCCTCACACAGGTATATGAACCACCATATGGTTTTCATCCATGACAACCATGAGGGCACAAAAAATTGTACCTTCCACCAACTTTTCCCCATTCAAGTTTGGTCACATAGTTCCACAAGGGTGTCAATGCAGCTTTCCCCTCTAATGTTTCAATGTTCTCATCAAAAGCATCCCCTTCCTCTTCAAACCCTTCCTCCTCATCATACATTGGGTCACTCATATGGGGACCACTATGTTGTTCTTCTTCTTGTTCTTCTCTTCTATTTCTACTCCTCCTTGCCATCATGAAAACCAACAGTGGAATGATACATAGAAGACAAAAAAACATCATCTTTGAATATGAATATAGGTGGTAGACAACTTGCAAATAAATGAGCAAGAAGAAAGAATGGGAAAGTGTAGGAGATGAAGGAGAGAAAATACAAAAAACAATGAAAAAAGTTTGGGGTTTACACTTACCTCTTTAGGTCTTGTAGATGGAAGCCCTCCTTTACTCCTACAAGCTCCTCCTCCTTCACTCCTCCAAAAGTTTGGGGTTTACACTTACCTCTTTAGGTCTTGTAGATGGAAGCCCTCCTTTACTCCTCCAAGCTCCTCCTCCTTCACTCCTCCAAGCTCTCCTCAACTCTCTCTTCTCCAAGCTCTCTTCTCCTCTCTTTCTCCTCTCTTCTCCAAGCTCTCCAAAAACACAAGTTAGAAAATGAGAGGTGAATAAAAT
This sequence comes from Pinus albicaulis, assembly GCA_034641835.2. NCBI lineage: Eukaryota > Viridiplantae > Streptophyta > Pinopsida > Pinales > Pinaceae > Pinus > Pinus albicaulis. The sequence goes on along the minus strand of CM076572.1, from coordinate 1,057,699,581 downwards.
CTCTTTTTGGTGGAGCGCAAGTCGGATTCGTTCGCCGTTGTACAGAAGCGGTCGCGATCCGTACGGAACCACCTCCAAATTGCGGTGTTTCCGTATGTCGATCAGTCGTACAAAACGCGGATCCAGCGTATGGAAACGCGGATCGGGCGAGGCAGTTCGAAAATGGAAAGAACTGCCTTTTCACGCCCAATCTGAGTTTCGTACGACGGATCCCGTACGATTCCGTACAGGACGCAGATCGTGCGTTGGAGCCGCGAGGGGGACATTTCCTCCAACACTGATCGATACCATACATACTGATTGGGTTCTAAATATAAAGTTGCAATATGTATCTTTTGTGTGTTTTGCACATTATGCAAATCAAAATATTGCTCCATCTATAGTATACATGTTACCGGATCCTTGCCATCAAACTTCCTCATATCGACCTTTGGAATATGGTGGATCTTAAATGCAATATTACAGTCCATGAAATCATGATTAACATTTCTTTTGTTCTCATCATGAGTTTTATCTAATACCTTTTCACCATTAGGAATCACTTCTTGCAGCAGCTTCATCAAACCTTCCTTCATACCTTCCATGTCTGCTTTTAGATCATTCTTCACGTCTTTCGCGTTTCCTTTTAGTTTTTCTTCTATACCATCAATCTTAGCTTCCATGCCATCCATCTTAGCTTCCATGCCTTTCTTCAAACCATCCATTTTAGCTTCCATTTCATTTTTTGTTACTTTTTGTGAGAGTGACATTTGTTGCACTTGGTCTCGTAATTTTGATATATCATGTTGTACTTCTTCCTCTTCATGCGTCATAGTAGAGCTTTCTAAGGGCTTAATGGGTGTGAATTATTTTTGGGAGGCATTATAGAACCCAATACTGATATTAATGCTTTAATATGCCCTTGGAATCACTTCAAACTGATTTTTTAAACAAAATTTATGCAATTGTTTGAAAAAAAACACACACATTTTTCTTGCTTTTGAGGAGCTCGATATTGAACCTGATGTATCTCTGTGATTTCAAATCCCCAAGATTTGAACTTCGATCCTTTAGTAGCCCTCTGAGTCTTCTTTCCAATGCCACAAATCAGACCTAATTTGGATTCTTCAAGACAAAGTTATGTCCGATCTCCCAGAGTGGCCTAATTATGGACTGGTTCAGGCGAACTTGTACTGCATGCCACATGTCAATGTTTCGACCTTCGACTGTGAAATCGATACATAAGAAACTACATTCCGTGCACTTCAGCCACTTGTTACGGAATTCAAATACGATGCCTGAAACGAAAGTTATGATGATTTTCCCTCAGTCACCTATTTGAGATGAAATTCTAGAGTTTGTAAAAACCCTAACTTCCACAGATCATATCTCCCAAAATATTGTGAACAAAGGTTGGAAATTTTTACACGAAGTTCATCGAGATTTTGACTCCACATGGTAAATATTTCAGCTTTTGAAGCCTCGTAGAAAAAAAGTTATAGCGAAAATGCCAAGATGTCCTGTTTGAAGAAGTGAAACCCTAGAATCCCAAGCTCTGATTATGCAACCAGCTCACAAAATAGAAGAAAAGATAGGTCAACAACTTAGAAATCAGCCACTTCGATGGGGAAACCTCCTTTATATTACATAAATGAACAATTCTTGGATGATTCAAATGACAAAAACCTACTTTCTATATATAGGAGTCTAAGGGGTCCCAATATAATCAGAGCCTACATAACAATAGTAATGTAAAGGCACAATAATAATAATAGTGGACTTCTATGGGGCGCAATAATAACACTATGGGGACTACATGGGCACAACAATAACAATAACGAGGCTGCAATAACAATAAGGGGTTACACTAGTATTATAGGGACCTAACATTGAATCGTAAAATGACCAAAAGATAATCCACAAAATGAGTCCATCCTCCTTTTATAATTTCTCCTCAAGCCTCTAGACTCTTTTTTTTTAATATTATTTTATTGGTGGGGGCCATTTTCCCCCAAGTCACTTTTGCCACCATTTAATAGAATAATAATTTGCCACTATTCTCTGATAAAATTATACTAGCCACCTTTCTCCAATATTATTTGCCTATTTTTAAATAATATTACTTAAATTGGCCAGAATTCCTTAGTGACTCCCATTCTCACAAAATTGGGGATATTACAATCCTCCCCGCCAAAAATTGCTCGTCCTCAAGCAATGCTCAAACAAGAGCTCTGTCTCTCTTCTGACCAAACTATCATTGCAAACAATACTGGGGTCCCAAATGTGCCATTGAGTCACCCTGAATCTATGCACCATCCTGTCATTAATGAATCCCTCGATACCAGGGTCCCATGCTAATCTCAAAAAGATCCCACCATGTCGATGCTGCGACACTCTGATTACAACTGACTTCCCATCATGCGCATACCGTATCCTCCTCTCCTGGAACCTGGTGGTGAAATACTGACAAATGCCAAATACATCCCGCCCAAGCATCTCCATGTTGCCAAAACTAACCCCGAGCCTGTGCAGCAACAAGGAAAGCTTGCCTCGCCATATGATGAAGGCCTCCGCAAACCCCCATGTGTCAACCCAAGAGTGAACTAGATCACTCTCTGCCATGACTCCGCTCATCACGAGACAGAGTGATATATCAACTAACTGAATCCCCGGATCCAATAACCAGACTAGTCGTGATATAGCTCTGCTAGTTGTTGGAATCCACCTGTGCCTTGTCTCTAGTCCCTGCATGCAATCAATATATATGCTCCATATATCATGAACTAATCTGATGCATGTTAAATTGCCTTGTGCCTGCCACTGCATAGTATTGATGGCTGCTGGAAATCGCATGTGCCAAATAGCTACCCCCTGAATGCAGCCAATAGATGGATGTTTGATACTCGCAATCAACTCAGTGTATGTGGATCCATCCTGCTCCTGCCAACCATCACCACTAAGTCTGCCATCCGCCCTCTCGATAATGTGCCAATACAATGTCTTGAGCCTAGACACCCACTAAAAAACTGCCTCGATCATACACAGTATCCTCTTCGCATGCAGAATCCCGACACTCCCTGTGGAAAGAGTGGCACATGTCTCCCCCATGACCAGCTCCCTAAGTGTAGGCTCAGTGATGAACAGTATGTCACCCTTGTTGAAGATCACCTCATCTCCCAGCCTATGGATTTCAACTCGTGCACTAACCCTACTTCTCCACTGGAGAATATCAATCGTGCCCCTGAGGCATTGAATCTCATAGCCTCGTCTCAGGCAAATACCCCAAGTCCTATTATCCACACTGTGGGTTTGGATTGAACACAACAAGGCTCCCCTCGACTGCACGTGGTGCCAACGAGTGGAAGATGCGTGGGTTCTGATGGGTATGATCAAGAACCCATGTGGACACTCCCAGCCCATCCCGTGACTGATCCACTCTCCCAACCTGGGTATGTCCACCCCAATGGCATGTCTGACATCTTCATCAAGGAATATCCCTGCTAGTAGCACCCCCTCAATCTGCATTGAAGCCCGACACACTACTGCATATAACCATGTATCCTCGTGTCTCCTGGCATACCACTGCACCCAGTCACACATCTCTGTGCACCGCCAGACCCTGCTACATGTTGTTGCATGATCCTGGATCAACTAGTATCCCTCTTGTATCGATGTGTCTGTCATTCTATGAGGGAATGCACTAAGATGTGAACCACTCCTACACCACAGTGCAACCCTGTACACCATTGCGCACCGCTGCACACCTCTATGATCCTCTGCACACTGTTGTGCACCGTTGCATACCCCTATACACCCCTGGATATCAAGGTCCAAGACTGATTCCATAGGCATCACCTCGCATACTATTAGGGTCACCATCTCTACTACCAATCTGTTGGTAAGCCGTCCACGATGTGAGTTATATCCCCTCATCTGCCCAGATCGACCTAAGCGGCCTAACTCCTCACATGCTAATGTGAATGACACTACTGAGCCTATCCTTAGTAGCTCTTGTGTCCAATATATCAGTGAGAGAGCATAGTCTCCATACAATACCCTGTCTGGTGGCCTACCGATGCCCCCTCCTCCTACCAACTCCTGCCATAGTAGGCTAATCATCCTACAATGCCATGTATGCCCAACATGCCATGACAACTCATGAAATCTGCCTACTCCCCTATCAATCCATCCTATCACTAGTATTGTTAGGAAGTCTACATGGGTTATGAAATAGTGCATGTACCCTATTGATTTTGTAGCATTGGAAAGCGTTTCAAGTCTCATATTTTGGGAAGAGGCTTGGACATCAGTATTCCAGAGAACCCAGAAACCATTTGTGGAAATTCCACTTAGATCATGCTTTACTAAAATAATTAATTATTTTAAAGTGATCCCTAAGTCTAAACTTGGGGAAATTAAATAATTAAAGGGTATCAATAAAGCAGAGTGTGAATCTTCTAGAAAACGAAGATCAAGTCATCTTTTAATCTGAACCATTGATTAGAGATGTAATCTAGGTCGTTGATTCATCAGCAAGAAGACTATAAGAGAAGGCTTGAGAGTCATTTGGAAAGCAAGTCGGGCACACTCTCAGTACCCGAAGGAAATCGATTATGAAGTAAGAGAATTCGATTTCAGAGGATGAGGTTGTAGAGGCAAAGTTCCAGACGCAAAAGGAGGAAGGGGAAGTCAGCAGAGGAAGAAGAAGACAGAAGGAGGACACATAGGGAGCAGCGCTAAGCAGCAGCACTGGCCCTCCACGTAGAGTGATGCAGTCCAGCACAGTGACTATGCAGAAGGCCACGCAGAGTGACGCAGAGGGAGGAAGGGTGCCTCCAGTGTGTCAGAAATTCTTCCGAAGTGTTCGAAAAAATTATCTCAGGTGTATGGTAAAACATCTGCTCGTCATATTTTCTGTAAAAGATTTCCACTATTGAAGAATAATATAAACCCTCATTTGTTGCATCGGTTTTCCCACATTGGGTTTTTCCTAGGACAATTGTCCAAAAATAACTGTGTTCATGTGATTGTTTCTATTGTGTTAGATGTGTTCTATTTGTTCTTCTGCTTTTGATTAAGTGAATACTACAGTTTTGTTTATTTCATAATTTACTGAAGCATCTGTAAATAACTTATCATAAATAAGCAAGCGAAATAAATCAATCACTGCAGTAGTATTTCAGATTGAAAATTTCACATGGTATTAGAGTAAAAGGCAAGAGATAGAAGAGGAGGTTCTGCAATGAAACTAAGATCTGACATTGATGCAACAGCAGCTCAGAAGGGTTCACGCAGTCCTTCAGAACACATGGAGAAACAGAGGGATCATGACATTTCAGTTCTGACATCCAGACTAGAAGAGGATTTCGCTTGTGTGTCAAGCACGACCTCTCCAGGGGTCTGGTATATTGACAGTGGAGCATCTCCTCACATGACGGGAGTTTGAGAATGCTTCTCGAGCTACCAAGAAGCGCTAATGAATTTTCAGATTACGATGGGAAACAAGGCCAAGTGTACCCCCATTGGAAGAGGAACCATAATATTTCAAACAGAAGCTGGTAACAAGTTTTGGGCCACTAACGTACTGCATGTACCGGGATTAGGGATGAACTTGCTCTTGGTTGTCTCAACTTCAAAACAAGGGTTATGATGTATAATTTATTGGAAATAAGGTTTATGTCAAACACCCTAGCTGGAAAAGAAAGGCACAAATTGGAGAAAGGAGCCACAAACTATATAAGTTACATCTCAAGTGTCCAATGGCACTGATAGGCAGTATGGATGAAAGGGACTTGAATGAATTATGGCACAGAAGAATGGGGCATTTACATCATGGAGCCTTGAAGATCCTCAAGAACACTGTCATGTGAGCTCCAGAACTTAGCACAAGAAAAGACGATGTCTACAGGGGGTGCGTACTAGGGAAGTATGCCAAGGCAGCATTTCCAAGAAGTAGCAGTAGGGCCAAGAGTGTGTTGGATTTGATACACTCAAACATCTGCAGACCAATGTCCTCGAATGCTCTCAGTGGTGCAAAGTATTTTGTCACCTTTATTGATGACCATTCCCGGAACTTAGAAGACATGGATCTACTTTCTCAAGACCAAAGATGAAGTCTACGAGTGATTCAAAGAATTCAAGGCTTTGGTAGAAAATTTAACCGAAAAGTGGATCAAGAAATTGCAATCAGATAATGATGGAGAATATATTGATAAAGACTTCACATGATTCTGCGCAAAGGAAGGCACCAAGAGAAAATGGACAGCTCCATACAATTCGAAGCAGAATGGAATTGCAGAAAGGAAGAATAGGACCATTGTGGAAGCTGCGAGGCCGAAGTTGTATGATCAAGATATGCCCAAATTTCTATCAGCGGAGGCTTGCAATACAGCAGTGTATGTGCAGAACAGAGTGCCTCATAGAGCATTGGGAAAAGTGACTCCCGAGAGTGTGTTCATTGGCAGCAAGCCTGAGGTGAGCCACTTCAGGATATTTGGCAATATAGCGTATTGCCACGTACTCGATGAAAAGAAGAAATTAGATCAGACTGCAGAGAAAGGATACCTTGTGGGGTATAGCGAAAAAGGTGAAGGCATATCGCATCTATATTCCCGATAACAAGCAAATTGTACTAAGGCGGGACGTGAAATTCATGGAGGAGAGAGCCTTCAGGAGATCCCGGGAAATGGCTACAGATACGCAGTCTAAGGAGGATCCGCTAGTACAGCCACAGCGGCCTACAGAAGATGGCTCTAGTGCCTCTCCGTGGCACAAGGATTCTGAGGACAGTTCTTCCAAAGAAGAACTGCAAGTAGGAAAGCAGGTGAATCCACCCACCACCAGTGGAAGGACAAGCAGAGAACTCTAACAGACTCTGAGGGATGCAAAGGAATTTATTGGAGCCCCTACAAATGAGAAGAGGGTACACAGGCAACCAGACAGGTACCAGGCATTGATACCACAGGTTGGAGAACCCTCTAGTTTTCAAGAGGCAGCACAACATCAGGCGTGGGTAGATGCTATGGTGGAGGAATACAGGTCCATCATGACGAATGATGTGTGGGAAGTAGTCCATATACCTCAGAACAGATCGGTTGTAGGATTAAGGTGGATCTACAAGATAAGTATGCTGCAGATGGCAGCATAGAGAAGTTCAAAGCCAGGTTTGTGGCTAAGGGGTATGCACAGAAGGAAGGGATCGATTATGAAGAAACCTTCGCCCCTGTATCTCGGTACACTTCAATCAGATCCATCATCTCTCTTGTAGCGTAGATGAGATGGGAAATTCACCAAATGGATATCAAGACAGCTTTCTTGAATTGGCTGATAAAAGAGGAAGTGTACATAGAACAACCAGAGGGCTTTGAGATGCATGAGCAGAAGACTCGTGTATGCAGGCTTAAGAAATCCTTGTACGGACTAAAGCAAGCCCCTAGAGCGTGGTATGGGTGAATTGATAGCTACCTGCAGAACATGGGATTTGTCAAGAGTGACGCAGATACCAATCTCTACAACCTAAGAGTAGGGGATGAGCCACTAATTCTGGTATTATATGTAGATGATTTGTTCTTGACTGGATCATCTAAGCTCCTCAAAGACTACAAGGAGAATCTGGCTACCGAATTCGACATGAAGGATCTAGGGTAGATGCACTATTTTCTTGGTTTGGAGGTCTGGCAACAAAAGGAAGAAATCTTCATTGGGCAAGGAAGATATACTACAGAGATCCTGAAGAGGTTTCAGATGGAGGACTGTAGACCCATGGCTACGCCAATGTTTACAAACGGGAAGAAGATCGACACGTCCGAGAATGATGAGGCTAACCCTACCTTGTATAGGCAGCTCAAGGATTATTGATGTACTTGATCAACACTCGACCAGACACTTGGTATGCAGTGAATACCCTCAGTCAGTTCATGGTAGAACCAAGGAGGGCTCACTGGGCAGCAGCCAAACATGTTCTCAGATACTTAAAGGAGGCAGTCGAGTATGGGTTGAAGTACACCAAGAGCAATGAAATCCAGTTGAGTGGTTTCACTGACGCAGATTAGGCTGGAAGCCCAGTGGATCGGAAAAGTACCAATGGGTATTGTTTCAGTCTCGGATCAGGAATGACTTCCTAGTGCAGTAAGAAATAGAAATCCGTGGCATTGAGCTTAGCCAAGGCTGAATATATGGCCGCCAACACAGCTTCGTGTGAGGCCATATAGCTTCGAAAATTGATCATGAACTTACTCAAGAAGGGGATGGAACCAACTAGAATTTTGAGTGCTAATTAGAGTTGCATCAAGCTATCTGAGAATCCTGTGTTTCATGACCGGTCGAAGCACATTGACATTAGGTGCCACTTCATCAAAGACTATGTCCAACGACGGGTTGTACAGTTGAAGTACATTCTTACAGGAGAACAGGTGATTGATATCCTCACAAAAGCTCTAGGTAAGATTAAGTTTACTTACTTCAGAGAAAATGTGGGGATGGTTGAGAACCCATTCCAGTAGAGGAATGGGTGGACTTTCGATTCAGAGGGAGTTGCAGTACGAATGAGGCAGTGGCAGAGATGGTGTCACAGGCAGCAATACAGAGGGAAACAGCACAGAAATGAGGGGCAGCAGCCAAGACATCAACACCGCAGCAGATGCTTCATGTGTAGATACAATTGGTACCTTGCTTGAACACTTTCCTCGCTAAGAGGGAGTGTTGATTTTGTAACATTGTAAGCATTCCAAGTTTTGGAAGAGGCTTGGACATCAGTATTCCACAGAACCCAGAAACCATTTGTGGAAATTGGACTCGGATCATGCTTTATTAAAATAATTAATTATTTTAAAGTGATCCCTAAGTCTAAACTTAGGGAAATTAAATAACTAAAGGGTATTAATAAAGAAGAGTTTGAATCTTCTAGAAAACGAAGATCAAGTCATCTTTTATCTAAGCCATTGATTAAAGATCTAATCTAGGTTGTTGATTCATCAGCAGGTAGACTATAGGAGAAGGCTTGAGGGTCATTTGGAAAGCAAGTCAAGCACACTCTCAGTACCCGAAGGAAATCGATTATGAAGTAAGAGACTTCGATTTCAGAGGGTGAGGTTGTAGAGGCGGAGTTGCAGACGCAAAAAGAGGAAGGGGAAGTCAGCAGAGGAAGAAGAAAGCAAAAGGAGGACACTGAGGAAGCAGCAGCACTAGCCCTCCGCACAAAGTGACGCAGTCATGCGCAGTGACTGCGCAGAAGGCCACGCACAGTGACGCAAAGGGAGGAAGGGTGCCTCCAATGTGTTAGAAATTCTTTCGAAATGTTCGGAAAAATTATCTCAGGTGTATGCTAAAACATTTGCTCGTCATATTTTCTATAAAAGATTTCCACTGCTGAAGAATAATATAAACCCTCATCTGCTGCACCAATTTTCCTACATTGGGTTTTTCTGGGGACAATTGTCCAAAAATAACTGTGTTCATGTGATTATTTCTATTGTGTTATATGTGTTCTATTTGTTCTTCTTCTTTTGATTAAGTGAATATTGCAGTTGTGTTTAGTTCAGAATTTACTGAAGCATCTGTAAATAACTTATCATAAATAAGTAGGCGAAATACATCAATCATTGCAGTAGTATTTCAAATTGAAAATTTCACACACCCAGCCACTAAGTCCATCACGCAGCTATTGTTGAGATTCTGTGTATTGGGGTAGGCATCGGATGTGCTCTAGCTCCCAAAATTTGTGGAGGGACTAGAGTACACCTGATCTACAAGACCCGGAAAGGGATTTGGCAAATTTCATCTGGTTTGGGAGATATTTAAATTAATTAATTATTTTAATGTATTTCCTAACACTAAACTTAGGAAAATTAAATAATTAAAGTTAGTTAAATTAAACATGTGATGAAATTGTCTTAAGTCACACAAATTAAGCTTTCTTTTAATCTTAGCCATTGATTCAAGATCTGATCATGGTCGTTGTTTTCCCAACGAGAAAAGTATAAAGGAAAGGCTTGGGGTCACTTGAAAAGACACACATAGGCAGAGCACTGAAATTAAGCTGAGATTCTAGGGCAGGGTTTGCTAAGAATTCTCAAAAGTGTTTCAGCTGCAGAGAGGGGAGTTTAGGCAAAGGGGATGGTCTGATCCCAGTGCCTAGAATCAGCAAGAGGCAGAGAGCAGCTTCCAGAGGCAGTGTAGAGAAGCAAGAGCAGCAACAGCAGAGAGGGCAGCTTCAGCTATGCAGTACCTCCCGGCGCAGTGTTGGGCTGCAGGAGACCCTATGGGGTTATGAAGAGTCACTCAAGGGCAGTGTAGGGTCTGCATCACCCATTCTGGGGTTACGCAGCCCTCTCCAGGCCAACGCAAAGGGACACAGAGGCTCCAGAAGTTGACGCAGGGGCTTCAGGGGCAATGTTGGGGTTTCTAGGGCCAAGATCTGGCAGAGTCCTATAAATCCCGTTTGAGGGTGTGGAATAGTCAATATTTTGGCTTCAGAACAGTAGGTGAGCTACATATCTATATTTTCTCCGTCGGGTTTTTCAGATCTGGAACCCAGACTTGTTGTATTTAGAAAACTCTTAATAATAAAACCCTCCAGTAGCCAGCAGACCAATTTTCCTACATTGGGTTTTTCTGGGGACTATTGTCCAGAAAATCCTTGTGTCACTTTGTCTGTGTGCATGTACTTTTTCTAGATCTGAATCGGTAAAAGTTTGTTATGTGTTTGCTTCGATGTTAATCTAAATTTTCAGCTTAATAACTTAATTAAGTAGAAGCATAACCAGATCTAACAGTAGATTTCTAAATTAGTAACATTCAGTGTGAAGGATCTTGCTGTAGAAAGCAGCAAGAAGAGCAGCAACAGTAACTGAAGGCCAGATCTGAAGGGGCAGCGCAGTTTCAGAGGGAGCAGAATCACGCAGAGGGCAAGGTGATGCAGTCTTACGTTGTATCCACGCAGGCCCACATACTTAGTGCGCAGAGGCAGCGCTGGGATTTTCTGAAGCCAGTGAGGGTGATGCGGATCTGAAGTTGTCTAATCCAGAATTGCCTGAAGCAGAGTTGTAGAACTTCAGAAAGTGATAGTGGGGTGAAATTTCTGAAGTTTTCAGAATTTTAGCCTAAGCACTACTGACAAAGAGCAAGAGGAGATCAGCTTCTCAGAGAGTTTCTAACCAAATAAACTTGCAAATAGATCAGAGGATCGAAGAGAGCTAAATCATTGTTTGATTTGGCATGATCCAAGAAGGGAAATCAGTTGTCAGAGGGAGCAGAAGGTGTTTGTTTCGCCAAGGACCTTAGATCCAGATCTCTAGCAGAGAGAAGAGGAGCTTTGACATATTTTTGAGCAAATGGCACCTCACGGACTACGTGATCAGGATAGACTGGATGGCCTTCCCAACTTTGCAGTTTGGAAGGCTAGAATCTTGATAGTCCTAGAGGCATATCATCTAAGAGACCATGCAGAACGAGTTATGGCCACGCCGACCGATGCAGATCTCCTGAGGAAGCATAATGAAGCTACTAGACATGCCAAGCGGCTGATAATGGATGGAGTTAAGGACCATGTTGTCCCACACATAGCTGAGAAGAAAACAGCTAATGAGATGTGGAAGGCCTTAACATCCCTATATGAGGGAAAGTCCGTCTGGAGACTCAGATGCGGTCATTCATAATGACCAGGGGGGAAGACATGGAACATTTTCTCTTCAGATTACAGTAGATCAGAGACCAATTAACTGCCACAAGTGCAAAGGTAGAGGATGATGTGATGGTCAAGACTACTCGTAAAGGTCACAGATGAGTGGGAAACCTTTGTCCAAAGTATCTTGGGCAGAGCAGACCTTCCCAACTGGGACAAATTGTGGGCAATCATGCATCAAGAAGAACTCCGCAGATTCACCAAGAAGCAATACCGCATGGGGTCGAGTAAGGTGAAGAAGGAAGATGAAGAAGATGTTTCCTTGGCATCAAAGAAGTGGTAAGGGAAGAAGAAGCGGGATCTGTCAAAGATCAAGTGCTTCCAGTGTGGCAAACTACGACATTTTGCTAGCAATTGTCCTCAGAAGAAAAAGGACAAGGAAGCCTCTTCTTCCAAGGTTGTTCTGGCAGATGATGGGTCAGAAGATGATGCAGCCATAAGCACTCATGAACCACGAAAGTGGGGTGACATGGATCTGTAGAGCAGCTACAGAATGAGGGCAGGATCCTTGAGAAACTCATCTCTTGGATCACTTCCGAGCTACATGAGCCTTAAGACAGTAACAGGACAAGTGGAGCAGTGGGTGCATAGATCACAGATGAAGCAAAGGAAGATCTGAAGGCTGGAAGGAGCGGCGCAGTGCAGATGCAGCAACAGCGTAGAGGCAGTCGCAGCGTAGGGGTTGATGTGACTTCAACAGCGCAGAGCAGAGCTGCTTACGCATAGTAGAGTTGCAACAATGTGAAGGCTTCAGGAGGACAACGCAATGCAGCAACATCGTGAGAGATTTCAGCACAAGGGGCTGATGTGACTTCAGCAATTTAGAGGGAGTCTGCTTACACAGTGCAAAGTTGTAGTTGTGCATCATCTTCCCGATGACAGCACAGATCAACAGCCGATGGAGCTTCAGTGATAAGGTTGCAGCCCAACTGACTTGTCTGTCAAAGATTGGGCAAGAGAGTCAGTTGTTTCTCTCAGCAATTGAAGATGCAGTGCAACAAGTGGCAGCATGGATACAGCAGATTGAGAGGGAGCTGCAGTACAGATGTGGCAGTGGCGGTGACAGTGTCATGGGCAGCAGTACAAAATGGCAGCAGCGGTGCAATGTTGAAGGGCAACAGGCCCAGCATCAACAACACAGAAACCAGTGCCCAAAATCTTGTGATGCATGGTGTGATGTATTGCTAGAGCACACTCCATGCTAAGAGGGAGTGTTGAGATTTTGTGTATTGGGGTAGCATCGGATGTGCTATAGCTACCAAAATTTGTGGAGGGACTAGAGTACACCTGATCTACAAGACCCAAAAAGGGATTTGGCAAATTTCATCTGGTTTGGGAGATATTTAAATTAATTAATTATTTTAATGTATTTCCTAAATCTAAACTTAGGAGAATTAAATACTTAAAGTTAATTAAATTAAACATGTGATGAAATTGCCTTAAGTCACACGGATTAAGCTTTCTTTTAATCTTAGCCATTGATTCAAGATCTGATCATGGCCATTGGTTTCTCAATGAGAAAAGTAGAAAGGAAAGGCTTGGGGTCATTTGAAAAGACACACAGAGGCAGAGCACTGAAGCTAAGTTGAGATTCTAGGGCAGGGTATGCTAAGAATTCTCAGAAATGTTTCAGCTGCAGAGAGGGTTGTTTAGGCAAAAGGGAGTGTCTGATCCTAGTGCCTAGAATCAGCAAGAGGCGAAGAGCAGCTTCCAGAGGTAGTGCAGAGAAGCAGGAGCAACAGCAGCAGAGAGGGCAGCAGCTACGCAGCGCAGGGGCAGCTTCAGCTACGCAGGTGCTACGCAATCTCTCCTGGGGAAGCGTTGGGCAGCAGGAGACCCTCTGGGGTTACGCAGAGTCCCTCAAGGGCAGTGTAGGGTTTGTGTCACCAATTTTGGGGTTACACAGCCCTCTCTAGGCTAGCGCAGAGGGATGCGGAGGTTGCAGAAGTTGACGCAGGGGCTTCAAGGGCAACGCTGGGGTTTCTAGGGCCAAGATCTGGCTAAGTCCTGTAAATCCCGTTTGAGGGTGTGGATCAGTCAATATTTTCACTTTAGAACAGCAAGTGAGCTGCAAATCTATATTTTCTCTGTCAAATTTTCCAGATCTAGAACCCAAATTTGTTGTATTCAGAAAACTCTTAATAATAAAACCCTTCAACAGCCAGCAGACCGATTTTCCCGCATTGGGTTTTTCCGAGGACTATTGTCCAGAAAATTCTTGTGTCACTTTGTCTATGTGTTCATGTACTTTTTCTAGATCTGAATCGATGAAATTCTGTTATGTGTTTGCTTCGATGTTAATCTGAATTTTCAGCTTAAAAACTTAATTATGTAGGAGAAGCATAACCAGATCTAACAATAGATTTCTGCATTAGTAACATTTAGAAATTTTCACAGCTACTACCATCACCTACCGACTCCACGATGTGATGGAGAATCCCACTTGGATTCCAACAACAATTTGGCCCTCTAGCCCCTCTAGTAATCCACAACCTTTGTTGAATTGTGGCCATGGATGCATGTAACCTCCTAACCAGCTCCACTGGATACCAACTCAGTAGCTCTCGCCATCCAAGCCCAAGAGCGAGATTGAATGCACTAACAACAATACACGGAACAAGTCACCCAACTTGTGAATGTTGCTCCTTATGTAGTTCATGTCGCCTCATCACACTGACCTAGTCGGCACATAAAATTTGTCAGTTTAATTCTGCATTTCCCTCTCCGCTGTGCAGAGGTATCCTAGCAATGTTGCAAATCCCATCTATATAAGCGAAGAGAGCTACTTTTTGGAATTATTGTGGCTCTACTGACGGTTTGTGCATTTAAATGCTCTAAATCTGTGGTAGGCCCAATAGATGATTGCTCACCCTCCTCCACCATGAGCTCATCATGAGTCATAACCCGCCCCTTCATGACTAGCTCACGCCCCTGTGTGTGTTCTCCATGTTGTTGTAGGTGGCTACTATCTGGGAACTTAGTCATGGCTCTGGGGACCTTTATGTCTCCTGAGAATGATACCTCATCAACAAATGGCTCTATGGGTGTATGCTCTACTCTCTCCATTAAGGTGCCAATTGGTGCTATCAAAGAGGTCTACAACAATGGTGACTCCTACGCCACACTCGGTATGTCGATGTGCCCCTCACAATCCTGCTTGTCCTCCTGCTCAACCTCCTGACATCTAAAGCCCGGTCTCCACTAGCAGAGACGCCCCCTAGTCTCACCCTCTAATTGTCCTAGTCTTGTCCACTCCCTTTGAGGGGGTCTGATGTCCTCTCGGTTGAATCTCTCCACGAGCCTCTGTGTGAACTCTACGTAGGATGTGATACATGCATGACCCAAAGGGATCACCCCTCCATACCACCATTCCATACTATCTCCATCCAAGTGCAAAGTAGCGTGTCTAATAGCATCTGCCTCCCTCATGGGGTTTAGCCAGAAATATGTGTCCAGTTCTTGTACCCATTTTGAACAAAACTCCTAGCTGAACCATCAAAGTGGGTGAGGGCAATGTTGCACAAAGTTGGGACGAAGCGAGGACATTTTTTGGAAAGGGGACGCGGAAGCGTCATTTCCAAAAAATCTAGTAAGCGAAGCGTCTACTATATATATATATATATATATATATATATATATATATGCATTTATATATATATATATATCAATGTTGCACAAAGTTGGGACGCGGGGGCGTTTTTTGGAGAGAAAGGGGACGCGGAACGTCATTTCCAAAAAATCTAGGAAGCGAAGCATCTCGGAAGCGTCTACTATATATATATTATCTTTATTTTTTTGCATTTATATTAAAAAAACATCCAAAATACCAAATTAATTGTAGAAGATATGGAAGCATGCATATTTGTACATAAATCAAGATAAATATGACATCCATTGTACATTAATGATTAATTATTCGAGCATCAACCATTTAGATGCATCAACCATCTCGAATCTAGATTCTTCTCCTCTTGTCTAGCATTTGCCTCTACCTCGATTATCTAGGGACATTAGTCAAAATTGCCCAATTTTGATCAAACTTCCTAATGCAAGCCTTAAAATATGGTAGAAAGAACTTAACATGCTTGGTTGATGATTTTGACTTGATTGAAATGTAATTTTCTGCCAACGACATGACAAAGGAGTTCAACAATTAACACCACCGACACTAGGGTACATATAGGGCTTGGTGCTATTGAATAAATGCTAATCACATACCTTCATACATGATACAATATATAATGAAATGCCACAATACCATTGATCCTGAATTCCTGAAAACTGTTAAGTTTGCTGAATTTTGAATAGGATATGAAATTCTATTTTCTCCATATGAAGTCTGATCAAGCTGGAACCACTAACAAACATCCTGAGTCATTTCATGGTAATGTTAAAAATTTAATCACTTTTACTAAAAGAATTTATCATTACCATGAGGGAGCATCTAAGAAACATCTAAGGAGCATCACGGGGGCACCTTGGGAGTGTCCAAGAAGCCCCAACCCAACTTAAGTCAAATAAAAAATAAAAAAATATTTAGAACTTTGTGGAACCCTATGGAACCGCCTATCTCTCTTCAGATCCGTACGGGTCCATTCCCGATCCTCGAAGATCTGTTCCCGATCCGTGGAGGATCCGTCGCGGATCCGCGAAGGATCCGTCGCGGATCCACGAGAGATCATCCGTCCAGGATTAGTGGAGCTATGAAAGAAATTTCGTCACAGTTCAAGTTCCGAAACCGTCTTCGCCAACTCGTCTGCACGGTTCCGAAATTCCAAACACTTAAATACTTACGGACCCATCTAGGACGCGATTCCTATTTTGGGCCGCGGGGGCATTTCCTGCAACATTGGGTCGAGGTCATTTTCCCTCAATGTTACTCACTCTCCCTTGAGCCATGGAGTTTGTCTATGGTTCACCATCTGATAATTGATCCAAATCTTGCGTCTTCTTTGCCAGAACTACAACTGACGAGATCATGCTACGTACCACTATAATATTCGAAATTCCGAACCGCAAATGCCCCACGGACCCATCTAGGATGCGATTCCTATTTTGGATCCTTGGGGGGCAATTCCTGCAACATTGGGTGAGGGTCATTTTTCCCTCAATGTTACTCACTCTCCCTTGAGCCATGGGTTTGTCTATGGTTCACCCATCACAGTGCATACATGCCCAAATCTTCCATGATCTTGCTGGATACCCCACAACTAGCCAAGATCATGCTCTGATACCACTGTAATATTCCAAATTGAAATTTATAGTAGATAATAGATGCATGAACTAAGCTATAACAAATACATTTTTCTACACAAGCACCAATCAATAAAACACAAGAAATAGGGCAAATAACAGAGCCATTTTATTAATGCAGAGAACTAAGTACATCATATAATAAGAAAGATAGAACCTGGGCTTGCAATAGCAAGAAAGGGAAGATCCCAGGTAAATATGCAATGTTCCACCAAGTACCCTGGAGGTGGGGGCGAGGGAGCGGGGAAACGCGGGAGTGGCCTATGCAAAAGCTCCCTACCAATTTTCAGGAAACGTGGGGGGACGTCGGGGTCATAAAAATTATAAAATATAAAAATATATGATATATCATTGAAAATTTAATATTTATAATGTAACTGTCTTTATGTTTATCATTATATAACACTTACATCATGAAGGATAAATGATAAAATTATAAATCGATGAATCATATAACTGAAACAAATTTAAAAGTTAAAACTTAAAACATACATCATACAATCATACATGTAAGTTTGTAAGTTTGTAAATGTATAATCATATAATGTAATTACTAACAATGTTCAGTGAAAATAAAGTTTAAGACTTCATATTATATCAAGATTGAAAATAAAGTTTAAAACTGAAGTCTACAACTCAAGTCTGAAACATAAAACTTAAATGCAAATAAGTTAATAACATAATATATGAATATCAAATGATATCATCATAAATGAGCATAATTGCTCAAGGTAATGCCCCACTAGTCGCTGCATCCAGCTGCTGCACGAATATATCAGGATCAACCATGTCACCATCTGAATAAAAATCACTTGGATTCTCAAACATGCTAAGTCGCACACTAACCAACCCCATTTGTGTCTCATCAAGTCTCTCCTCCATATCAACCAGTGCATCATCCTCTGGATCAACATCCCATCGTGTTGCTGGGCTCTTCAAATACTCATGTGTCTTCCTATGCTCAAGACGCAGGGCACTGTGCACAACACCTAACTTCTCATCTCTTTTAGATGTAAGCCTGTTCCTCTTAATAGAGTGGATGAAGCTATATGTGGACCAATTCCTCTCTGCTACAGAGGAACTAGCAATCTGAGACAACACATGCATAGCTAGATGTTTGTGCTCTGGAGCACCATCCCCATTCATCCTCCACCAACCAACCGGGTCATCTTGGCCTAGATCTATGCGATTTGTCCGAGCACCATGTGTGTTGAAGGGGCAACTAAGAGATGCAAACTGAATAAACTGTCTTCACAACTTTGTTCCCTCCTCCTCACTGTACATCTTTGCAATTGCAGCTAGGAAGCCATTCTTTACTTCTGGATCATCAATAGGAGGCACTCTCCCAGGCCTTTCAACATACCATTTTGGGTTTAATGCATATGTTGCCATGTGCAAAGGTGTGTTCATGTGATCCCACCTACGCTGAATGATGGGTCAAATCTGGGATGTATAGAACTCTAATGAGGGCTCCCTCTGCTGAATGGCTGCCTTCACACGACCCAACATGCTATCAAAGATCTCATAGATTTCTCCAAGACTAGGAGAAACCGAATCAGTGCAACGAATGAGCTCCACAATAGGGCCCAAGAATGACACCAAATAAGCACAATCCGCCCACCAATCATTGTCCGAACTTGAAGCCTGACCTTCTTTCCTGAGTCTGTCTTTGATTCTGACCACCTTCCCCACTCTGAACTCACAACCAAGGATTGTAGTGGTGCTTGTACCTCTAACATCCTCTCCAATAAGAGAAAATAGCAAGCATATCTAGTATCGTGGGCTTGAGGAATTCCTTCCTCATGTGAGCCCTGAACATGGCGAGGTGTAGTGGTTGGAGTAAACATCTCTGCACACATCTCTGGCCATTGTCTAAATCGATATCCAGATTTTAGTGTCCTTCAATGCATTATTGCATGCACACAACAAGAAGTCCAAAAAATATGTTGATACCTTCTTTGAATCAATAACCCAACTGTTGGAAATATTGAGAGGGGGGTGAATTAGTATTTCTTTTCAATTATTAATTTTACTAGTTAGATCAATTATATTTAGAACACAAAATGAACAATGATAGAATAGATACTTTTATTAATTTCTTCTTTCTGATAGTAAAGTACAAGTAATGATAGGGCTCCAACCTAGATGAGACTCCAATCTTCCAAGCTCCAACCTGTATTGTGCCAAGCACCGACTTGGTCTTTCCAAGGCTCCAACCTTGTCAATTTGAGGCACCAACCTCTAGGGCTCCAACCCTATCTCTAGTACAGGCTCCGACCTGGTTTCTTGAGGACTTCAATCCTCTAGGGCGCCAACCCTATCTTCCAAGGCACCCACCTTGTCTCTATGAGGCTCCAACCTCCTGCTTCATTTCGTCAAGATATATTTGGTTATACTTCACAGCTCCCAATGTCTTCTTCAATGAGCCCTGACAATCTTTAGCTTACTCTTCACTATAGTCTACACATCACGTCATCAATGACAACCTTTTCTTCGTATGAAGGTGTCTCCACTGCTCTTCATCGTACCCAAACAATTTCTCCAAGTTACCTCATGATGTCATCAACGATGCATCATGATAACAATATCACCAAGTTCAGTTTCAAAGTGTCTTCACAAGATGCTCCAAGATGTTGTCAAAATGCTCCAAACAGATCTTCAAAACAACGTTCCTTCAAGAGTGCTTCAAACCCAAAGCCCAATCAAGAAATGCACAATGTATTTAATTGATCCAAGTATAATCTTCAAGTCTTCAATCTGCTGTCCCAAGAATTCTTCAAGGGTGTCTTCAATAACCCTTGCCCAAGTAAGATATCTCTCCAAAATTCTTTCAAGGAATGGTCTTGAATGTTTCCAAAGAGGTCAATGAACGTAGACCCGAGATTCAATCTACCCATGAGAAATGATACTTCACACAAGTTCTAAGTCACTGCACCTTCACACAAGGTGAAATCACCACAAGGTAAATGTTCGAGATTTTATGCCATCACAAGTTTGAGGTATTGTCTACAAAATTGAGCAAATATGAGCCTAAACTAGGCCTCTTCCACAGCAATGTTCACTGGTCCGATTTGGTATATAAATAAGCAATCCTATTACATTATCACAGTCAAATGACAGTCCATTGTTGACCCTTCAAATCTGAGTTCTGTGGTAAGTTTTGTCACTATTCCGAGCTCCAAATCTATGCTTTCAAGAGAATTTAAACAGTGACTCAACCTATCCACAGTCTAGGTCTCCAAGCAATTCAAACCAAATAAGCTGGTAGACTTTGTAATGGTCACTTTACAATCCTCCACTAGACTTTTGTTCCCATTCTCTACAATAAATGTAGCCCAGACTGCCTTGAATATTGCACTGATATGTCAAAAAATGAGCTGCACCAAGACTTATTGCAGCAGGTCCGAGGTATTCTTGACTGCCTGTAGCTCTCCTTTAATTATTTGATATACAACCCAATCAAAATTTAGCCCGAACTATTTTTTTTTCTACTCCTCGGCCTCCTATAGTATTTCTGTGATGATCACCGAAATTGTTGGAGGAGAAATGTAGTCCGAATTGTATATATATAGTGTTTTTAGCTAAGGAAAACGGAGGGACATGTCTTTAAGATGTAGGCCGACATGAGTATCTATGTATAGGTCAGCTAGCTGCTAGGATTAATTTCCTTAACTTAAAAAATCAACAACTTTCAAATCGCTTGGAGTTTTGGGCTGAGTAATAGCTCGTTGGAAAGGCAACATTACGCTCTTCAAGATGGTGTAGCATTCATTAAGTAATTTTTCCTCTAAGGTAGCAAAAAATATTTTTTAATGTGACTGATTATTTATGAGTGCAGAAATGGAGGCAGGGGAGAATGCCTTTGAGTGTAGGGATTCTTCATGGTTTGATTTCTTTGTTGATTGTCTTCATAATCATGTCCTAGCCTTCTTCAACATAGGATCACCACCATCATGTCCTTTCCTTCTTCAACATAGGGTCATTAGGTTAGTTGTCCTTAAGATAGTGCAGAGATATTTCATCAATCAAATTATTGGAGGTAGGCATGTAATCATGTAGTGTTATCATCAAGATCATTGGAGGTAGGACATGTCATCACGTGTATGTCTTCTAGTCCTTCATCAAGTGAAGTGATATGGTAATCTTCCATTATTATCATCAAGATACATGATTGACACTTCATTTGTGTATTAACATCTTAAACAAGAGTTGTAATCATTTGTAATCATCCTCTGGCATCTTCAAGAATATTTCCCATCCCGACCACAGACATCAGCGATTGACATCAACTATTGACATCAATGACAACCTAGATTAACACCAACTAATCTACAAATTGTTGCTACATCTGTCACAACCTGCACCACACTATCAACACCAACATCCTCTATGGCTTCTCGAAGAAGCTCAAATTGGAAAGATGCATCCTTGCGCTTTCCAGAACAGTCAACAGCTTTAAGAAAGAATGGACCTTCTCCAGATGTCACTATGATGTTGATTAGTGGGCATTTTCGGATGTCAGTCCATCCATCCATAACAATAGAGCAACCAAACCTCAACCATGTTTGTCTCATTCTCTCTTTTTGCATATTAATTTTAGACACTTGTCTATCTAAAATTGATGTTCTTAGCTTATGTTCTCCAGGTGTTACATATGAAGGCCCTATTTTTGCAATTGCTTGGACCATTTCCTTGTAATAAAGTGAACGAACAACATGGAAGGGAATTCCATTGGCAAAAAGAAATTTGCCAATTGCACCATTTGTGTCATCTCGATCTAGAACATTGTACATCCCGAAAACTGTAGCACCCATTCCAGAAGAACGAGATGCACCTATAGATCCCTTTGTCTTTTTTGATGAAGCACTGGATGGATCAACATTTCTGCTAGAAAACAATCCTTTTGAAGTGGCTGCCCTTTCTAGCCTCCAAAGTAGCTCTCAGAGCTGGAGTCATGTGCTTTGAGAGACACATATTGACTCCTTTACCCGTGATTGTTAAAATATGTTGCTTCACCCTGGTATAGCCGCCAATAAAGTGATGCCCACAAATATTGCAGACCCAATCACGTGAGCCAATTTTTGGATTTTTTTAGGAATTCTGGTTGCATAGATTCGAAGTGGTTTTTGAGGATTAAATGTCCCCTTTGCAAATTTTTCTAGATCTCTTGCTAGGCCTTCATAATCTACAGGCCTATTTCCTGCCCTCTTGTGACTGCTTTGAATTCCTTCTTGTGCATCTTCTGACTCATTAGCACTATAGGTGTTGTCAGTTAAAAAATTTTAATTAGTAGTTACTGTGTTACAAACGTGCAAAAAAAAAAAAAAAATCGCAACATTTGTAATACAATAACTGTGTTCGTTGTTATCATTTATAAATTGTCTATCATTTTGATTTTTTTAACTTAAAAAAAAAAACAAAATTTGACCTTTAAAACAAAAATTTACAGCACAGCAATGCAAACAAAACAAATTAAAAATTTAAATATATATATATATATATATATATATATATATATATATATATATATATATATATAAATTAAAATTATTAATTAATAAATTGAAATTATTATTTAAAAATTAATATTACTTTTTAGTATTTACATGGTCTGAGCCTTACCGGCAGCGTGGGAGGGCAGCGAACTCCGAAGGGAGGTAGCCTGAGAGGCTGAGCCTTGAGGCAGGAGCGAGCAGCAGCGTGGGACGGTGGACGGTGGCAGCAACAGCAGCGTGGATGGTGGTAGTAGCAACAGCGTAGACGATGGCAGCAACAATGTGGACAGTGGCAGCTTGAGACAGTAGCTCGACGGAGGCAGGCAGCCCGATGCAGCAGCTCGACAGAGGCAGAGGCAACTCGATGGAGGCAGTAATGCGACGGGAGCTGGAGCGACAGCGGAGGCAAGAGGCACCAGCGATGGCGAAGGGTTAAAACATAAAACAAAAAAAAGAAAACTTGAAAGCAAACCTAAATAAACCTTAAAAAAATCGCTTTTTTTTCATTAAAAAAAACTCATTTTTTGGGCTGCGCATGCCCCTACACGCCCCCGAACGACCCACATACGCCCCCTCACGCCCCCTCGACCCCGGATTTGGAGGAAATGCCCCCTCGCACATTTCCCTTCGTATCTTGTTTTTTGGGAGCATGGGGAAACACCCCCCAAGACATCCCCACAAACCCGGAGCACGAACGAGCAAGAAAATTCGACCCCTAGGAGGGGGGACGTGACCCTGTGTTACACTGTGAATATGACGGTATCCAAAAGCTAGAGATGGCTCTGCTACCAAATTTGTCTCCACCCAGAAAAACTATTGCCGCCACTGGAAAGGAACTGCTGCTTTAGCCCTCCAAACTGTTCCAAAAATTCTAAGAAATTAGCCACATGCACTACTCCACCAGCTCAACAAAACCCAGAAATATCTCATGGACCCAAGAGGTGGAAATGGTCTTGGGGTAAACTACACTCTCCTCCAACAATTTTTGTTGTTGGCTGTTAGATGAAACTAGGAATTCTTCCCTCATAAGTGCTCAGAAAATTCTATAAAATTAATCCTAGCCTCCTCTCACCAAACCCACAAAAACCCAGAAAGGGTTTGGGCTGAATCCACCAACCCCCGGTGACCCCCAACAAGTGCAAATTGCTCAATTTGGCCAAAAAACATCCCACAATTTAGATACTATTGAGTTAGGCCCAAATCTACCTCCAAGAAATCCTCCCTAACTCCTGTGAATTTCTCCACTCAAATCACCAAGCAAATCCCAACATGAATGCTCCCCAAATTCTTAATCTCTGCAAGTGCACAAAAGTTATCAGTAAATCCCTACGCAAAATCGGCCCTCTAAAATGCAGCACTCTCAACCCTTGCAAATCCCCAAGGAAAACTTGTTATCCCCTAGGATAATTCTCGGCGAATTCTCCGTCCAAAACTCCACTAATTGCTAGCTTCTCTCGGCCCCCATGAAATTCTTCTGCGCCCTTGGAGTAGCAAGCACTAGTTGAAAGAAACCTGTAAAATAGCTCCTCAATGATCCAGAATCAACCCCCCAAATTCTCTTCTAGGGTGACACTCGAAGTTCACCGAAGGAAGAGTTGGAATTTTCGCTTGGAAATTCCTTGTGCTAAACAGCACGGTTGTCTTGGCTAAACAACTCAAGAGAACTAAGGTTTGAATCGTAAATTGACCAAAAGATAATCCACAAAATGAGTCCATCCTCCTTTTATAATTTCTCCTCATGCCTCTAGATTCTTTTTTTTTAAATATTATTTTATTGGTGGGGAGCATTTTCCACCAAGTCACTTTTGCCACCATTTAATAAAAGAATAATTTGCCACTATTCTTCGATAAAATAATACTAGTCACCTTTCTCAAATAATATTTGCCCCTTCTTAATTAATATTACTAAAATTGTGCAGAATTCCTTAGTGACTCTCATTCTCACAAAATTGGGGATATTATAGGAGCAGATCCTAGGAAGATCTTAGGTTGATCCATATCCGAATCCATACCAAATGCGGGGATCCGTGGATCCATTGCCCAAGGCGGGCAGATCCAGTAACAGAGAGAAATAGTAACATCTTAAAATAGAGATTCTAAAAATAAAAATGTATAGAAATAGCTAGACATCCTCATGAATAAGCTTGACACCATATAAATTTGAAGGTACTAGATGTTGGAAGCCCTCCTAGATGACGCATATTTATCTATGTCAATGGATGATATCTTATGTTGGGCATTGATCAGGCAATAACACTTGTAATAATTGGTAAAAACCTACCATAAGTGGTAAAATCTCCACCGTGTGTAGTGAACCAAGTTCCTACTTAAGTTAAATACTCTAGAAGACTTGGAATATGAAAATATTCATTGATGATACAAATATCATTATACATAAAATGTATGAAGAATGATGATACAATTGGAAGTGAGGGTCTTGTATATATAGCCAGGAAGTACCCTTTCACGAACAGTCATGTCTGTAGAGACATGCCTATTTGTTTAATTAATTATTATTTAATTACATAATATTGTGATTATTTATTTATTATCTATCTATATTTATTACTTTAACATAAAATATGTTTATAACATTGCCTTCCTCTTTGAAAAGCTTTGTCCTCAAAGCTTACTGATGAAAGGCTTGATTTATTTTTTTGTTTCGAATGTCTTCTTATCTCAGAACTGTCATCTTCGTTCATACAAGCTGATATGATCCTCTAAGTGATAAACAAAATTTTTGCACTGAGAAGGGATTAGACCATCCTAGATCAAACTTCTATGGAATCTTGCGGTGACTGGAAATTTGTGATGAATTGTTATCACATGAGTGGATTGTACTAACATTAGTATTCTTCGGAACATCAACTTCTTGTTTTTGTTCTAAATACGTGGCTTGATTGAGTTGTCTACTCTCGTGATTCGGATGTCGATAACGAATTCTAGTCATTTGATTTCCCTTATCTCGTTTGTGTCGTTTTTTTTATTTATTTGAAGTACCTGATTTCCTATAGTTATGGAAGTTGAATGGTTAATTTATGGATCTTCACTTGAATCTTTTGTTGTTGGAACTGCAACTTTTGAGTACATCTTTACTTCAACTAGTTTGTCTTCTTCTTGAGTTGTGATATTGACTGGATTGGTATTTGTTGTTTTTTCGTCAAATTGAATTTCTACATTTGATGCTTCC
This sequence comes from Pinus albicaulis, assembly GCA_034641835.2. Lineage (NCBI taxonomy): Eukaryota > Viridiplantae > Streptophyta > Pinopsida > Pinales > Pinaceae > Pinus > Pinus albicaulis. The sequence continues at coordinate 1,057,673,984 of CM076572.1, read as the reverse complement.
TTCTCGATAAATTATTGAAAATTCTTTTCTAATGACTTCTTGTCCTTGTTAAGCTTCTAAATTTGTGTCAGTAATTTTTCACTATGGTCTTTAAGTCAAGGAACTTCTTCAATTTTGTCAGTGGTGATCTTGTCAATTTCTCTTTGCATATTTTGTAGTAATTTTTTACCTTCTTGAAAATTTATTTTTGAAATATCTTGTATATCTTTTGGTGTTACTGAATTTGGCTTAACTGTTACATCCTGTAGTGTTATTTTCTTCTTACTATAGGAAAATGTTAAGAACTTCTTTTTCGTATTTAAGATGAAGAATCCTAGAGTTTCCATCCAAGGTGAACCCAAAATAATGTCACTTTGATTGCTCCATAGGATTTGAAATGAGAATTGCGATATAAATGTATAATCCTCAATGTTTAACTATAAATTGGTTATGTCATATTTTTGTTGCCAAAACAGTCTAATTTTTCGATTATATTTGACTCCAGAATTACCAATTGGTTTGCGATTTAAGCGTTATATAATTTTTATCTTTGGCAAGTGAGACAGCAATAGTGACATATTTTCCTGCGAGAGTTCCTTTAATACTAAATAGCACTCTAGCATAGTCGAGTAAGGTTTCTAAAATCTCCTCTTTCATTTCTAACTTCGACTCAATTTATTTCTTGTTTCTTCCTTCCTTTCTTTCTGAACTAGACTCCATTTGCGTTTATCGAGGTGAACTTAGGGTCTTAAAAGTCACCCTTTTGATCCTTCAAAACTTTTGAATTGAATTTTAGGAGTTAATTATTCCCTTTGTAATTTCAAAATACCCCTTCTTTCTTTTAATATCCTTTGTATTTTCGTAGTTTTTTTTTTTACTTGACTACGACGGTGGTGGCAGCGGCGGATGTGGCAGTGTTGTGACCGCTACATGTGGCGCGACGAGAGAGCGGTGGTCGGGGCATCGATTCAACAGAGCTATGGTGGGTTGCGGGAGAGATGACAGTCGGTGTCGGCTTAGGGTTGATTTTCTCCAGTGGATATCTCTAACTGCAAGCAGCTTGGAAACCGACAGCGTTTCCTGTATGGAATGCTTGGATGTTGGTTGCAGATGGGGCAAACGACTATTGTTTTGGCGGCCCAACGACGTGGTTCTTTCAACGTGAGGTAATTTTTTTTATTATTATTATTTTTTTTAATAATTTTCTTTTATTTTTTATTCTTTTTAATATATAACCTTTTGTATTTATTTTTAACTATATTTATTTATTTTTAACTGCATTTTTTAATTTTTATTTTTTTTTAACTTTGACTTTTTCTTTTATATTGATTTTATTTCCATCTTTTTTTTTAATTTTCTTTTTAAATAAATAAATATATCCTCCTTTTTGTATTTTTTTATTGTTTATTTATTTATTTTTTCTTCTTTGAAAATGGCCAATGGCCTTTGACGAACTCAGCAATGGAGAAACTCCAAAAGTTGTAGTGAATGCTTTAGTCACGACGACAACAAAGTTGACGATTTTTATGGCCAAGGCCCTGGATTGGAGAACGTGGCTTTGTATAGCGTTTAAGCAACCTAGAGGACAGAACTGCTCTGATACCAAATGTAGTGAACCAAGTTCCTACTTAAGTTAAATACTCCTGAAGACTTGGAATATGAAAATATCCATTAAAGATTACAAATATTATTATATGTAAAATGTATGAACAATGATGATACAATTGGAAGTAAGGGTCCTGTATATATAGCCAGGAAGTACCCTTTTACAAACAGTCATGTCTGTAGAGACATGCCTCTTTGTTTAACTAATTATTATTAATTACATATTATTATGATTATTTATTTATTATCTATATTTATTACTTTTACATAAATTATATTTATAACACCGTGATTAATTATAAATGCCGGCACGCAGGTCGACTTTACCATTCAAATATGTACCTTAGAAAGAATGGTCCACACAAAATTCAAAGTGTGGTAACTCATTTCTTCAGTTGTCTTTCACAAGTTTAACATACTACTCAAATTTTTGACATGTTGCTTTAAATTTAAAGTTGTCCCTAGTTGACAAAACTTTCTACCCAGTACCCAGCTTGGACAAGTTTTAATTTTGGTAGCAAATAAAGCAAGAATTGCCATCAACACACTATCCCTTGTGACTTGCACTAGATTCAACACAGGTAGATTTTATTTCAACTAAAAAATTATATATATATATATATATATATATATATATATATATATATATATTGTGTGATCTTACAATCCACAGTATATGTTCAATTTTAGGCATGGATAATATTTCACTACTTGAAAATGATAAGACCAAGCAGCTTCTTGAAAAAATGGTGAACCAAAACACACTTTCACTGTATAAATCTTGAAAGTTCTTGTTATTGTCAACAATTGTAACTATTTATCAGGATATTTGATAGCTATATCCTGACGAAAATATATGAAATAATTTGTTTCTCCATCTAGACTGCGTAAATTCTCTGATATCAAGCACTAAGAGATCCTATCAAGGGAAAACGCTGAATACAAACCAGAAAATACATTAAAAATATTTCAACCATACAGTCCACTTCTTACATAAAATAAAGTCAACACTAATGAATATTTTGTCTAAAGATAAGTAACAAGATGTACCACGGACCATTGAAATTTCAATGCCAGTTTCAGTAGAGGATTTAGAACCCAGAATACGCAGCTGATGAACTGTCACAAAACCAGAATCAATATATAAGTTTCTGAAGAACACAGAAAATAAGTTCCAAGGCTGATAGAACATGCACAGCATCAGTAACTCCTCACAAAAATCAAACTACAATTCTAAAACCTGAAGAAGTTTTGGCCTGGCTCAGAGACTTAATTAGGTTGACAAGTTGATCCTGACAAAAAACAAAACAAAAATTTAGCTCTGTTATAAGAAGCAAACCAATTCCTAACTACCTTATATAAAAACTTCCAAAAAAGTGTCATCATCAGAATTAGCTTTACCCTTTGTGTAGCATTATGTTGTGCAATTCTTTGCATGAATGGAAGTACTGAAGACACTCCTACACTTGTCGAAGAACTTGAAGATGACAAAGGCATAGTCATTGGCTGAGGCAAGGTCTGAATTTTGAAAGAATCCAAAGTTCAAGATACAATCCATCAAAAAATAATTGAATGTCGAAAATATCCCCAACCATTCCCTTTATAATCACAGTTAACATTTGCAATTCCATTTGATATCAAACGAAAACATTGTAATGCAATTACAAATAGCAATCATCATAATTATCATGGTGACAAAGTATATCATATACTTGGAGTTCAGTCAAATATCATGGAAAAAGTCCAAATATTCTTGCCAATGGGAGTGTGGTATGGCGGCAAGCAGCAAGGTGATCAGACTTGTACTAACACAGAACCCTGGGTTCAAAATTCTCTAAGCGGATGCAAATGAGGTGAACTGCAAGTCCTGGGTGACTTTGATGGCATAGATATGCCCCTCATAGCACAGCAACTTAGTCAAAGAGACTATAAGATATATTTCTCAAAACAAAAATGTCCAGATATTCCCCAAAATGATAATTACAAGCTACGTTACCAGATCTGGCGGGGGAGGGCCAAGATCCCTCGGATCCCCGGATCTGATCCAGCAAGGTGATCAGACTTGTACTAACACAGAACCCTGGGTTCAAAATTCTCTAAGCGGATGCAAATGAGGTGAACTGCAAGTCCTGGGTGACTTTGATGGCATAGATATGCCCCTCATAGCACAGCAACTTAGTTAAAGAGACTATAAGATATATTTCTCAAAACAAAAATGTCCAGGTATTCCCCAAAATGATAATTACAAGCTACATTACCAGATCTGGCGGGGGAGGGCCAAGATCCCTCGGATCCCTGGATCTGATCCAGATCCAGATCCTCCGGAAATACGCCTCAGAAACGGCAGGTGGCGGATTTTGTTTCAGGAAACGGATCTCCCTTGACGGAAACGAATCCCAATAAAATACACCCTAAACACATGCACCGGAACCGAACAAAGTGAAAACTTAAAAGATATACCTGCGATTATTTTTTTAGGTTTCTTGCTTAAAGGTTAAAGGTTAACCGTTGTCGGCATTGAACAACGGAGAAGGCAGAACAGTGCCTCCATTTGTCAGCAGTGAAAAAGGCGGAGCAGTGCCTCCATTTGCAGACGAGTTCATCACGTTCAGGCGAACGAGTTCATTGTTAACAGTCGGTCCCTCCTCTTGTCGGCAGTGCAACTGCAGGGCTGCAGACAACTTCATAAGTTCAGTCTTCGACGTTTTGTTGACCATTCGACGTCCGTAGAGAAGGAGCCGACTCAGCTGAGGCAACATACTACCTATTCATCACCATTGTTCGGGTGTTCCACTATTCCGTCACCATCTGGCATTTCTGACAGGAGTTTGAAAGGAGCCACAACCACAGCCACAGTCACCATATTTATAATATATCTAATGGTTTCAATTCTAAAAGTGTTTGATGGTTTCAAGGAGTATTTGACTTTTGAACTCTAAATGTTTTTTAAAATTAAAATATATTATTATATTTTAAATTTTTTGTATTTGACATATCACTGCTGTATCCGGATCTTGGATTTTCAAAAAACTAGCGAATCTGGATCCGGATCTGTATCTGAATCCTAGTAACTTAGATTACAAGTGAATAAGGATGTGTTGTGTTGAGAAACGCAATGTTACCAGACTCAGAATCGACAATAAATCGGCAAGGCAAAAGAGCAAAGACTTTTAATCGGATCGGGAAAAAATCAGTGAATTCAATAAATAAAGATATAAACATATATTGAATTAAAAAAACATTTTCCATTGATATTCAATAAAGCCACGTCCAACAATGATTAATATCAATGGATGTCCAAAATATCATGAATGAATAAGTATCTCATATATGTTATGAGTCCAAGCATGATCCAAAGTATTGAGTCTTGACTCCTAACCAGTGACTACATAGAACCAGAAGCTTTTGCTTCTAAAAGTTTATAAAATAATGCATACTAAACAGTAAAAAAGCAGTCAATAAAATCTCTTGATTGCTGCGTTGACCACGAGTCAAACTCGGTCAACGTGAGTTTGACTCGCCCAAAGTTGAATCAAATCATTTGAGGGAGGCGCAGAGTTTGACTTGTGATTAATCGCAAGTGATCGGAGATTCATGTTTCACTGGAAAAACGTAACTAGGTTCGTTCTTCATAGTGACATGTGTAATTGTGATTTTATGTAATTGATGAAAAGAAGAAAAATAAAATTATTATTGTAATGCTAGTCTCGTGGGTTTCATGAACAAGAAATTTTATTTTTAGCAATGGCTCCCATTGTGAGCCTTTAGGATTAGTCGTAAAGTCAAAGAGAGTCAATGTCATGTATGAAGGACCCTTCTTGGGCATGATACATTTGTAAATGAATCAATAGAAGTGTCAAGCAGCCCTCCAAGTCAAGCACAAGCATCCTCCTACAGGTCAGCTTCAAAGAAATAATAATATTTTCATATAAAGGACACGTCGGTTCAGCAAAAGTCATGTCAGCTAATTATGAGACTCCAACCACTATAAATAGGCAGCTCTGCCTAATCTCAGAACACAGAATTTCAAAGAAGCATTTTTGGTAAGGGTCTGCGGTTAGAGAAGTGCGAGGGACAGCGGGTCATTTCAGTGAAGGTCTGCAACAGAAATAGGTGCGAAGTTCATTAAGGGAGCCTTTTATCAACCAAAGGAAAAAGAGTATCAACCGAGCTCCTTCTCAAGTCTGTTTTGGGTTGTTTTTCCTCTGCACGTGTGACGAAGTAAGAATTCTGTTGCAGCAGAAGGAAACTAAAAGAATTGTCGTCCTATTGAGCAGTCGAGTTGGAAGTAGGGCAAGGTTAAGAGGAAGCCATGGCAAACAAGAAGGAATCACCAAGCAAGGAAGGCCTAATTCAAGGAGACCGAAACTAGTGAACGTATGAAGCAACCGTAGTTGAAGAGAAGCAGAGAAGAAGGAAGAAGCAGAAGGTTGACTCTCGTTGACTCAAGAAAGGACTTCATTAGGGAAGCTTTGTGTCTTGGACTTGGAGTGGAAAATAGGTCAAGGGTCTTGGTCTTGGTATTCATCAATTGGAATCTCTATAAGAAGAAGAATGCGTTCGGCTAAGTTGCAGGAAACATCCTCCCCACCCTCGTTTCAGGAAAAAATGAAACGGAAACGGGGACACCCGTACTGTACGGCCGATAAACGCGTTTCTGGCCGTACTAGGACGTTTCCCGTACTGGAAACGTTGCCAATATGGCCGGAAACGTGTTTCCCGGCTGCACAGCCGTGTTTCCTCCCAAAACAGTGTTATTTTTTTATTTTTTTATTTTTTTGGGATTCATGCATGTATTATTATTTTCTTCGTTTTATTTGTGCCTTGGATGCTTCGCTTCTAATGATCAAGCCTATGGCCCTAGTATTTATATGTGATCCATGGTAATGTTAAATTCCTTTAAGTAAAAGGATGAAAGGAGCGTCCTTTTACTTAAATTTTTAACATTCCCATGAAATGGTTCAGGATGTTTGAGAGTGGTTCCGACCTCATTGGATTTCATATGGAGAAAGTAGAATTTTAGATCTCATTCAAAATCCAGCAGACTTATTAGTTTTTCAGGATTTCAGAATTGGTTGATTACAATGTTTCCATCGGATTTTGTCATGTATTAGGGTATGGAACTCGTATTTAATCAAGAGCACCAATCTCTCTATGTACCTTGATGTTAGTGACATTGGTTGTCAAACTCCTCTATCATGACCCTACTAAAAATGTACCCTTCACTCAAACAAAAACTTGACTTGACATGCTCATAGTCTTTATTGTACTTGCAGCCTCATAGTCTTTATTGTACTTGTAGCCTCATATATATAATAAAGGCTGATTTTAAGATTTTGATATATAATAAAGGTTGGTTTTGGATATTTCGATATTGCTATTTTTATTATGTCTCTATTATCATTCATGAGTAAATGTCTTGTAACTTGTAATAGTTTATGCTTTGAATTTATCATGTATGTTTTATGATTTCACATAACATTTCTTAAATGTCCTAAATTCTAACATAAATTTAAATTATAACACATACATACATATATATATATATATATATATATATATATATATCGTGTTTCCCCGTTTCCAAAATTTGGGGAGGTCGTGTTTCATATCGCTTCCCATTTCGGAAACTCGTTTTCGTTTCCCCGTTTCGTGCAACTTAGGTGTTCGGGTTTTCCTCTCAAGCAGGAGAGATTTTGGCCCTGGCTGATAGCCTACATTCTATGTCTCTTGTCTCTTTATGTTTATGCATTGGTAGTTGTTTGTGAAGAATACCATAATAATATAAGTAAAAGAAGATCCTAATCTAAGAAGTAAAAAGCATTCACAAGCAGTTAACAAAAAAGAGAAATCACCTAATACTCAATGCCCTAGATTTCTCAACATGTTGTCCATGAGAATTCTAAACCAAAAACACTTTAAAACCAATGTTAATTATATCATCAAGCAAAGTAAAACATGACAAAATACTAAATGCCACCGGCCTATAACTTTAATCACAATAATGGAGGGTGTAAGCTACTTGATCCTTGGTTGTTTTCATTTCAAAAACACCACAAAAAAAAACAAATTGTTATTAGGGTTACCATGCAACACATAGCTACTTAAAACCAACTATGGAGTGTGTGATTGTTAAGCCAATGGATTGTCTCCATAGCCATAGTCTACATCAATAAGGAAATTTGTATAGCCAATTCTCAAAACTTCTCCTCGATACCATTCTTCGTGGTTCAACATTAGGTCTTCATCACTACCCCATCAAACAGTTAAGTAGCTTGAGTTGACTCCTAAGTTGCAGGAAACGCTGGCCTTAGGCCCGTTTCACCTAGGAAATGAAACTGAAATGCGGAAACGCGTACCGTACGGCCGGAAAATGCGTTTTTGGCTGTACTGGTACGTTTCCCGTACAGGAAACAGTACCAGTACGGCCGGAAACGCGTTTCTCGGCCGTACAACAGTGTTTCCTTCCCTTTAAAGCGATTTTTACTTGGTTTTTTTAATTTTTTTTCGGTTTTCGTGCTGTTTAATATTATTCTAATCGTTTATGAATGCTTCTAGATGGCTTTTTAAAGCCTATGGCCCTAGTATTTATATGTGATTCATGGTAATGGTAATGTTAAATTCTTAAAGTAAAAGTGTTAAATTTTTAACATTACCATAAAATGACTCAGGATGTTTGAGAGTGGTTCCGACCACATTGAATTTCATATGGAGAAAGTAGAATTTTAGATCTCATTCAAAATCCAACAGACTTATCAGTTTTTCAGGATTTCAGGATTGGGTGATTGCAATGTTTCCATCGTATTTTGTCATGTAGTAGGGTATGGAACTCGTATTTAATCAAGAGCACCAATCCGATATTCCGATATTTCTATTTTCATTGTGTCTGTTATCATTCATGAGTAAATGTGTTGTAACTTGTAATAGTTTATGCTTTGAATTTATCATGTATCATGTATGTTTTAAAATTATATGATTTCACATAACATTTCTTAAATGTCCTAAATTCTAATATAAATTTAAATTATATATATATATACTGCGTTTGATCGTTTCCAAAATTTGGGGAGGTCGCGTTTCGCTTCACTTCTTGTTTCGGAAACTCGTTTCCGTTTCCCCGTTTCATGCAACTTAGGTTGACTTTGCTAATTTGGCAACTCAGTGACAAATTCCAACCATGGGACGAGATTTCTCTTTCCGAGAGTAGCAATTTTGACTATTGAAATGCTCAATTTGGACAAGGGAAAGTGTATTTTTGAATTAAATCCCACATGTGCATATTTGATCAGGTCGGCCTTAAAGCAAATTGGACACCCTTGGAAGGCTATAAATACAAGTGACCTCAACCTCATTTGGACATCATCATTATGATCATTATTCTTCTTGTTAGTTTTTGTAGCATCGGATGTGTTCGAGCCTCGAGATTTAGCAGAGAGGTTAGAAATTAGAATACATGTATTCTCCAATATCCAGAAATCATTTCTGGAAAATCCACCTAGAGACGACTTACTTAAATTAATTAGTCAGTTTTTAATATTTCCTTAGTCTAAACTTCGGAAATATGATTAATTAAAAGGAATTAATTAAGTCATGGTGAGAATTTTCTAGAAAAAGACATGGATCGATTTCTAGTTAATCTTAGCCATTGGTTAAGTTTTAATCGTGGTCGTTGAAGTCTCAACAAAAGATTATAAGAAGAACTCGATGGGGCTTGGAGAAGACACACCAGAAGTTCGATTTCACCGGCCGATCGATTTCTAGAGTACCAGCATTCAGTTGCCGGAGAGAGCTAATGAGCTCGAAGTAGTGAGAGAGGGGCAGAGATAGTAAGGTTGGATGAAGTTTTTGCAGTTCCGGTGAGTACATTATAGAGAGGCAATGATTGCCACAAAAAGGCAACGCAGAGCCACGCAAAGGCAGCACAGAGCTTTAGTGGGTAATTCGTATTTTGTTGCGGAGAAGAAGTGATTTAGTGCTAGAAGTCTAGCAAAGAGTCCGGAGGCCAGGAGAATCCATTTCCCAGACAACAACTGGCAAGATAGCAAGAGGAGACGCAGTTCTGAGGCTATGGGATGCAGTGTTGCGTAGGTTGATGCGGTGATTGCGCAGAAGGAGCAAGGAGCAGCTCAAATCGAGTTGAGGTCAGTGTTGGATAGCCCATGGAGTGAGAATTTTTCTCAATACTTTTACTGCCAGTCATTTCTCTGTTTTGGTTTGCTAGATTAAGCAACCATATATTGTACTCAGATTTACTACTGCATAATAATCGAATCCTCAACTGCTGCACCGGTTTTCCTGAGTTGGGTTTTTCCAAGGACTTAAGTCCAAAAATAATAGTGTCAAATTGTGTGTGTGCATCTATTCTTTCAGCGTTTATTTTTCTTCCACGGTATTTGTTTTGTGAAGGCTACATATGTTTCGATATTTGCCATAGGAAACAAAAAATAATTTGTTTAATTAATTTCACAAATAGAAGAAATATTATCAGTTGTTGCAGTAGTATTCCAGGTAACAAAATTTTCACATGGTATCAAAGGGAAAATAGTAAGCCAGACAGCTCAGTAGCAGAAGGAAAGAGGAATTTCGTAGCTTTGCATAAGCAACAGTTTGAAACCCTCAGAGGCAGCGCAATACTTTGGCCAAGAGGGTCTATATCTTGAGGGAAATTTGATTTCTCTCAGAGAGCGACAGAGAAGTATGATTTCTCCAGTTTGAGGAGTACCAAAGGTAGAGGGATTAGCCATTATGTTCTTTGTAGAGCAGATCTCCAGCTGAACGCAGTATTTTGCAGCAGTTGCTAGCGCAAAATAGCATCAGGAGGAAGAAAGAGCACACACTGAGGGAAAACTTTCCTCAGGGGACTTCTAGCTTCAAAAGTTCGATTTCTCATTGCAGAGCAGCAGTCGTTGTGAGCAGATTTACTCACTCCAGTAGCGAGTGCATAGAGCCTAACAGCAGTTGCGCAGAGGAGAAGAGGAGGATTTCGACTTATTTTGCTGAGATGGCATCAACAAGGTTGAGAGACCAGGATTACCTTCCTTCTAGATGAATGTGATCTCAAGGCTTACATCGATAACGTGGTGGCTATACCCACGAATCCAGATCAACTGAAGGCCTACAAGAAGGAGATGGCGAAGGCGAAGAGATTGACTCTCGATGGTGTGAAAATTCCAAGTCCTAGATCTGGAATCCTATTGCAACAAACTCAATTACTTCTCCTACTTGTAAATTACATTAACAAGTTATTTTGCAGATTACTTCTAAAAAACATTGAAGCAATTATTGAAGCAGCCTTCACTTAATTTAATTTAGATGCAGAAACAGGAAACTGAGCAAAAGAAATAACACACACAGGACACCGTAATTTTTGGACAAATGTCCTCGGAAAAACCCAATGTGGGAAAACTGGTGCAGCAGATCTGAGGTTTTTATTATTAAGCAACAGTTATTCTGAATACATCTCTAAGTGTCTCACCGGACAATTCAGTTGCAGAGAAATAGTCACAGAGAAAAATGGTGAGATTACCTCACACTGCAAGTCCCAGTTGATCCGGTAGTCGAAATGACGAAACCCCAACACCCTCTGCGCTGCCTCTGCATAGGCCTGCGTGGGGACTTCTAATAGATTGCGTCACCCCTTTTGCGTGATCTTTCAGCCCTCAGGAAACTTGATCCTAGCCCTCTCGGCTCAGAATCTCGATTTCCCAGCTGAAACTCAGACTTTTGCTTAGAAACTGCACTGCCTTTGTGTGTGGCATGTGTGGCCTACGTAGCCCTGCATCACCCCTTCTGGGTGTTGCATCTCCCTCCCTAGGCTCTGAGTTGCTTCCTCTTCGTCTTTCTTTGCCTCTCTGCTGATGATCCTTGGCCCCGAAGAAGATCCTCCTGCCAAAATTGTCTTCTCTGAGGCCAAGGCTTGAGACATCAACGACCAAGATTAGATCTCCAATGAACACTAAGATTACATTTAGACTTGATCTTCTTTTTCTAGAAGTTTCACCCACAGTTTAAATTAATACCCATTAATTACTTTAATTTCCTAAGTTAGACTTAGGGTCCTCATTAAAAATAATTAATTTATCAAATAATTTTTTTTCTGGGTGGAATCTCCCAAAACAAATTCTAGGTTATCTGGAATGCACGTGTCTAAGCCTCTCTACAAAATTTGAGACTTAGATCACATCCGATGCTACCCCAAAATCAACACTCCCTCTTAGCAAGGAATGTGCTCTAGCAAATATGCCTTGTTGCACAATGCTATAACTTTGAAGAATGTTCCTCTACATTGTTGATGTCTGATATGTTGCCCATCAATCACTGCGTTGTTGCTGCAACGGTACTATTGTTGACCCTTCCATGATCAACACTGCATCCGTACTGCAACTCCCTCTCAAATGTTGCATCTGTTGGTAGCACTTCCACTGCTAACTCTACACTGCAACTCAGTTGCTGAGAAAAGCAACTAAAAAACATCCAAAACTCTGAACAAGTGTTCAGGATGTATCTCTATACTAAAACTTTGACTGTTGTTAGTCCCATGTTGTCCCTCTGAAGCACTGTGTTGTTATTTCTCTGCACTGTGTCCCTCTGTGTTGTTTCAACTCTGCTCTGCGCTGCTCATATTCTGGCGCTGCTAAACATTTCATTTGTCGTTTTTGCACTCCTATACACCGACTGAAAACTCCTCTAGCCTGCTACTCTGATCTTGGGCACCCGTAGCAAGGTTATGATCCAAGAGGTGGACTCCTCAAGGATCCTGCCCAATTGAAGTTCTTGCGAACTTACAGCTCATTATTGCCCCATCTCCCACCTAGAGATGTGTGGGCACTCATGGCATACTCATCCTCGTCGATCTTTGCGGTCACAGCCTTTGGATCGTGCTTCTCGTCCTTGTCCTTTTTCTTCAAAGGACATTGGGTAGCGTAGTGACCAAGTCCATCACACCTAAAGCACTTTATCTTCGAGACGTCCTTCTTACATCTCCGCTGCTCCTACTGCCCCTTTGAATGCAAGGGCAGCATTTTCCTCCTCCTTTTCCTTCGACCCACTGCCACTACTGCCATCAAGTTTGCACTTGACCAAGTCTCTCCTTAGCTCTTCTTGCTGAAGAGCAGCCCACATCTGCTCCCAGCCTGGCAAGGTTGCTCTGCCCAGGATGCTCTGGACAAAGACCTGACAATCTTCAGAGGCAGCATTAAGAGCCAGTCTCACCATTGTTGTAGGAGAAGGGGTGGACCCCATGGCTGTTAGTTGATCAGGGATCTCAAGTGCTTCAAGTGTGGCGAGCTAGGCCACTACAACACTCAGTGTCCTCTCAGAAAGAAGGACAAGGAGGAGAAGAAGGACCAGCAGGATGCCTCCGCGGAGATCGATAGGCTATCCTCCAGGCTAGAGGAAGATTTTTCCATCATTGCAAACATCTCTCCAGGAGTGAGGTGGGGTGACTTGGTTTTGTAGCCCTAGAGTGTTACAAGATGGGAAGGATTCTTGAGGAGGTCCACCTCTTGAATCAAAGCCTTGCTACAGGTGCCCACAGTCAACAGTGGCAGGATGGACCAGTGGAAGTTTATGCAATAAGATGTCAGAGTGACGGATGCAGTGGCTAGTAGCGATCAGTTACTAAGCAGAGCAGTGCAGAGTTGGCAGCAGTGCATTTGGCATAATGCAAAGTCAGCAACAGCGCAAAGACTAGCAGCAGTCTGGACTCAGGTGATGGATGCATCAGACTGAACAGAGATAGTTCAGTACATTTGGATAGTTCTCAGTTGCAGATGTTGTAGTTGCAGCAACAGCAGATGAGAGGGAGTTGCAGATGTTGCAATAGCAACAGCAACCGAGTTGCAGTGCAGATGCAGTGTTGGGAGCAGTTCAGCAAAGTCACCAACAACACAGATGCAGCACATATCAGAGTTGCATAGTAGTTGGTGGGCAGCGATAGCCAGACATCAGTAGCGTTACAGGAGATGGTGCAGAGGCAATGTATTGTAGCAACAATTGCAATACTTGACAACTTGCCTCTCTAAGAGGGAGTGTTAGTTTGTAGCATCGGATGTGTTCAAGCCTCGAGATTTAGCAAAGAGGTTAGAATACATGTATTCTCCAATACCTAGAAATCGTTTCTAGAAATTCCTCCTAGAGACGACTTAATTAAATTAATTAGTTAGATTTTGATATTTCCTAAGTCTAAACTTAGGAAATATGATTAATTAAAAGGAATTAATTAAGTCAAGGTGAGAATCTTCTACAAAAAGACGTGGATCGAATTCTAGTTAATCTTAGCCATTGATTAAGTTTTAATCGTGCTCGTTGAAGTCTCAATGAAAGATTATAAGAAGAACTCGATGGGGCTTGGAGAAGACACGCCAGAAGTTCGATTTCACTAGTAGATCGATTTCCAGAGTAGCAGCATTCAGTTGCCGAAGAGAGAGCTAATGAGCTCGAAGCAGTGAGAGAGCGGCAGAGATAGTAAGTTCGGAGGAATTTTTTGCAGTTTCGGTGAGTACATTATAGAGAGGCAGTGACTGTCACAGAGAGGCAACGCAAAGCCACGCAGAGGCAGCACATAGCTTTAGTGGGTAATTCGTATTTTGTTGGGGAGAAGTGATTCAATGCTAGCGCCAGAAGTTGGGCAAAGAGTCCAGAGGCCAGGAGGATCCATTTCCCAGACAGCAGTTAGCAAGATAGCAGGAGGAGACGCAGTTCCGAGGTTGTGGGATGTAGTTACTGCGTAGGTTGACGCACTGACTACACAGAGGGAGCAAGGAGCAGCTCAAATCGAGTTGAGGTCAGTGTTGGATAGCCTATGGAGTGAGAATTTTTCTCACTATTTTTACTGCCAGTCATTTCTCTGTTCTGGTTTGCTAAATTAAGCAATCATAGATTGTACTCAGATTTACTACTGCATAATAATCAAATCCCCAGCTGCTGCACCGGTTTTCCCGAGTTGGGTTATTCCATGGACATAGTCCAAAAATAACGGTGTCAAATTGTGTGTGTGCATCTATTCTTTCAACGTTTATTTTTCTTCCGCAGTATTTGCTTTGTGAAGACTGCAATGTATATGTTTCGATCTTTTCCATAGGAAATAGGAAATAATTTGTTTAATTAATTTCACAAATGGAAGAAATATTATTAGTTGTTGCAGTAGTATTCCGGGTAACGAAATTTTCACACTTCTTTCTTTGGTTTGGCTCGCACAAGTTTGAGATGGTTCGCAGAAATTTCGCTTGCACATGTTCGAGATTGCAGGGTTTGAAGCTCACGCATGTGCTAGGGTTTTGGTTTCCGACAGCAAGCTTTTCACAGGAAATTTTCGGCTATAACTGCAAGCACGTAGGTTCATGCATGTGGCTGGAGGGTTTCAACCACATGCACATCACTCTCTGCATGTGGTTGGGACCTAAGGTTTGAGTTTTACAGTTGACCGCAAATTTCAACTATTGACCACAGACAGTGACAATTGGTTGCAGGCTTCTGAATCAAGGTTTTGATTATTCGAATTGTTGGGTTCATCTCATCAATGTTGTTTAGTTGTTTTTGCTAGATAGGATTATGGTTGAAGATATGGATCACCATACTCTCTTTTGTTGAATCATTCAATGACAATCTAACAAGAAGAAGAATTTGAAAGGGTTTTCCCCGTAGTGGGTTTTTCCCTGGTCTCCAACCAATCCTAGTGTCTCTACATGTGAATGTTTTTCTTCTATTGTTCCTTTATGTTTCGTTGTAATGATGATGATGTTCTTTCTATGTAATTGCATATGTTGTTGAATAATGTTGTAAATTTAAATAATGATATGATGTTGTTGTTGAGATTTTGTATAGTTGGTGTAGCATCGGGTGTGCTCTAACACTGAAATTTTGTGGAGAGGCTAGGACACACTTGCACTCCAAAACCCATAAAATGTTTTGAGAAATTTCAGTTGGTGTTCAAGTTATTCAAATAATTAATTATTTTAATGGATTTCTTAAGTCCAAACTTAGGAAAGTTAAATAACTAAAGTGAATTAATGAACACATGTGCTGAAATGTTCTAAAAGGCACGGATCAACCAGTGTTTTAATCTCAGCTGTTGATGAATGTTTTAATCTCGGTCGTTGAAGGCTTCAACGAAAAAGTATAAGACAAAGGCTTGAGGGTCAGTTGGAAACACACACACAGTTGCAGAGCTGAGAAATAGATCTGGAATTCTAGGGTGGGTTTGCTAAGAATTTCCGGATGAATTTTCTGCAGCGAGGGGTAGTATTGGCTAAGGGGATGATCTGATCCCGGAGCCAAGAGTCAGTAAGAGGCAGAGGAGCAGCAACAAGGATAGCGCAGATAAGCAGAGCAGCAGCTATGCAAGTGTTGCGTAGTCGCTACGCAAGACAGCGCAAAGGCTCAAGAGGGCTTTAGAAATTACTCAGAGGGTCTCTAGGGCCAACGTAAGGCCTGCGTCACCCTCTCGGAGGTTATGCAGTCCCTCTCTGGGCAGCGCAGTGGCATTCTGAAGCTAGCAGGGTTGACGCTGGGGCTTCAGGGGCAGCGTTGGGGTTTCTAGGGCCAGATCCAGGCTTAGTCTTGTAAATCTCGTTTGAGGGTGTGGATCAGTCAGATATTTCACACTAGAACAACAGATTAGTTGCAGATTTGATTCATTTTATTCTCTATCAGGTTTTCCAGACCTGGAACCCAGATTTACTGTACTCATAATCTACTTAATAAAATAAACCCTCATATCTGCTGCACTGGTTTTCCCATTTTGGGTTTTTCTGGGGACTTATGTCCAAAAATCGATGTGTCACTTTGTTGGATGAGCGTATTATTTAGTAAATGATCTGCATGTGTAGACTATAGTTATGTTTATTTTGGTATTTTTTGAATCTAATTTCTGGAAATAACTTGTAATATTTTAAATCAAGTAGGAGGAATAAACCATGAAATTGCAGTAGAATTTTCACATGGTATTAGAGCGATAGCAGATCAAGCTGCATCTCCAGCAATCAGCTAAAGAAATATTTTTCTGCAAGGAGGCAGAAGAAGCAGCAGATCCGGAAAGGGCAACTTGACAGCAAAAGAACACAGATCCAGAAAAGGACAGCGCTGAAGCTGCAGAAGGCCATCAAGCTTACGCAGAGCCTTCCCAGGCTAGCATAAGGACTGTGTCACCCAGTTTGGGGTTACGCAGTCCACTTTTGAGCAGCGCTGAGGCTACGCTAGGCCAGTCAGTGAGACGTAGTCCAGTCATTTCTTCAACTGCAGAAAAGTTTTGCCAAGATCTGGAAGCAGTGCTTCAGATCTTCAACAGCGCTGGTGGGTTGGAGATTCTGCAAGAGCAGAATTGGGCCTAGCTAAGTCAACAAAGGCGGGAGGAAGACAGTTACTTAGCAAATCTGAGCCAAACAGATCTGAGATTTGATCAGGAGGGATCGGAAATTGTTGTCCGATTGTGTTTGGGTGAAAGATTTCTAAAAGGAAATTAGTCTTCAACAGACGTAGTTACTAGAGGGTTTCTAGTCACCAAGAAACCCAGATCCAGAGAAAGAAGTAATGTTTCTGTCAAATCTGAGCAAGATGGCTTGATATGGACTGAGGGATCAGGATAGATTGGACGGCATGTCCAACTATGTTATCTGGAGGGCCAAAATCCTGTCAATTATGGATGAGTATGGTCTCAAAGATCATATAGAGAAGTTTCTTGTTGTACCAACCGATGCAGATCCACTAAAGAAGTATGAATAAAATCAAGCGCGGACTAAGTGTTTGATCATAAACGAAGTCAAGGACCATGTTATACCTCATATTGCTGGAAAGACTACAACAAATGACATGTGGGTAGCCTTGGACACAATGTACCAAGGAGGCTCTGTCCAACAAATATGCTTCTAGAGAAGTAGATGCGGTTGTTCCAAATGATGAAGGATGAAGAGATAGATCCATTCCTCTTCAGGCTTCAAGCTATTAGAGATCAGCTGATCAGCATAAGTGCTACTCTAGATGAGGGGCTCTTAGTGAGGATAGCCCTGAATGCAGTCTCCGAATATTGGGAAACGTTTGTCCAGAGCATTCTGGGAAGGGCAGTGTTACCGTCATGGGCAGACATGTGGGCTATCCTCTGCCAAGAGGAGATCAAGAGGGTCACCAAGAGGCAGAATATCAACGGTGGAAGCGGACAGGCCAAAGTTAAAGACGAGGAGGATGATGCAGCCCTTGCATCAAAGGAAAAGAAGCAGCAAAGGAAGAAGAAGAGGGACCTTTCCAATGTCCGGTGCTTTAACTGTGGTGATCTTGGACACTTCGTCAGCACTTGTCCTAATAAGAAGGACAAAGGATCTTCTAATTCCAAGGCTGCAACAGCAAAAGAATGATGGCTCTGATGATGATGCAGCCATGAGTGCTCATGTACCTCGAGAGAAGAGGTGGGGTGACATGAATCTGTAGAGCATCTATAGACAGTGGCGGGATCCTTGAGTCAGCACTACTCTTCGATCACATACGAGCTACGGGAGCCTTAAGACAGTAGCGAGATGAGTTGGGAGATGGTTGCAGAAGGTCGCATTGAAGCAAAAGGGGGAGTTGAAGAGCTGAAGAGGGAGCAGCGTAATGCAAAGGCAGCAGCAGCATGGAGGCAACAGCGCAGAGGGGTTGATGGGACTTCAGCAACGCAGAGAGGCTGTGCTCACGCAGTGTAGTGTTGCAGCATGATAGTGCCTCCAGGAGGACAGCGTAAATCAGCATCCAGGGAGCTTCAGTGATGGAAGGCAACCTGACTTATCTGTCAAACAGTTGGGCAGAAGTCCTTCAGTTGCTTACTTCTAGACAACTGAGTTGCAGTGCAGCAGTTAGCAGTGGCAATGCTATGGGCAACATGATGCAGCAAGTTGAGAGGGAGCTGTAGTACGATGTCGCAGTGTCAATGGTAGTGGCATGGGCAACAGTATAGAAAGTAGCAGTGCAGTGGATGGAGGGCAGCAGGCCAAGCATCAGTGGCACAGAATCCAACTTCAAGATCTTGTAGTGCATGGTGTGAATGCATTGCTAGAGCACACTCTGTGCTAAGAGGGAGTGTTGAGATTTTGTATAGTTGGTGTAGCATTGGGTGTGCTCTAGCCCTGAGATTTTGTGGAGGGGCTAGGACACACTTGAACTCCAAAACCCAAAAAGCGTTTTGAGAAATTTCAGTTGGTGTTCAACTTATTCAAATAATTAATTATTTTAATGGATTTCCTCAGTCTAAACTTAGGAAAGTTAAATAATTAAAGTGAATTAATTAACACATGTGCTGAAATGTTCTAAAAGGCACGGATCAAGCAATCTTTTAATCTCATCCGTTGATGAATGTTTTAATCTCGATCGTTGAAAGTTTCAACAAAAAAGTATAAGAGAAAGGCTTGAG
Source organism: Pinus albicaulis (assembly GCA_034641835.2). Lineage (NCBI taxonomy): Eukaryota > Viridiplantae > Streptophyta > Pinopsida > Pinales > Pinaceae > Pinus > Pinus albicaulis. Next base: position 1,057,655,026 of record CM076572.1, on the reverse strand, counting down.
GGTCAGTTGGAAACACACACACATAGTTGCAAAGCTGAGCAATAGATCTACAATTCTAGGGCGGGTTTGCTAAGAATTTCCGGAGGAATTTTCTGTAGCGGAGGGGTAGTATTTACTACTGGCTAAGGGGATGATCTGATCCCAGAGCCAAGAGTCAATAAGAGACATAGGAGCAGCAACAAGGGCAGCGCAGAGAAGCAGAGCAGCAACTACGCAAGTGTTGTACAACCACCATGCAGGTGCTAGGCTCCAGAGGGCTTCAGAAATTACGCAGAGGGTCTCCAAGGCTAGCGTAAGGCCTGTGTCACCCTCTCGACGGTTACACAATCCCTCTTTGGGCAGCGCAGTGGCATTCTGAGGCTAGCAAGGTTGACGTTGGGGCTTCAGGGGAAGCGCCGGGGTTTCTAGGGCCAGAACCGGGCTTAGTCTTGTAAATCTCGTTTGAGAGTGTGGATCAGTCAGATATTTGGCACTAGAACACAGGTTAGCTGCAAATTTAATTTCTTTTATTCTCTGTCAGGTTTTCCAGATCTAGAACCCAGATTTACTGTACTCAGAATCTACTTAATAAAATAAGCCCTCATATCTGTTGCACCCGTTTTCCCGCTTTGGGTTTTTCCGGGGACTTATTTCCAAAAATCCATGTGTCACTTTGCTGGATGAGCGTATTATTCAGTAAATGATCTGCATGTGTAGACTGTAGTTGTCTTTATTTCGGTATTTTCTTAATCTAATTTCTGGAAATAACTTGTAATATTTTAAATCAAGTAGGAGAAATAAACCATGATACTGCAGTAGAATTTTCACAGTTGTGGGGTGAATTTAATATGTAATTGAAGAAATGCAATTATCTAAAACAAAGAACATGATAGCCCTAAGAAAAACTAACATGGCATCAAAGTCAGGTTGAAGAAAAGTCATTGAAGATCACCCCTATGAAGGCACCTTTGATGGAAGCAAGAGAAGAAGGAGGAGACCTAAAAGAATACTAAGGTTAGAAGGAAACATTATGCAATTTGGTTATTAGGGTTTGATGTATACTATGAGGTTAGGGTTTGGAAGAAACCTTGGATTATGACAAAGACTTGAGAGATGCAATCTAGAAACCCTAGCATGATCACCGTGAAGATGTTCTGGTACTTGTGACAAATATGATGTAACCATAGTCTCAATTAGGCCTTGGCTCTTGATGAAGTTGATGAATATATTGAAGGCAACAGTTATATGGTCAATGGACAAACATGACTCTTGAAGGCTAGCTCATGAGGGAAATGGTCACCTCTCATTGAAGATAAGTACTTTTTCAATTTATGTTACTTCTTTATGTCTTTACTTTTTTTCAGATTTATTGATTTGATCATTGATTATACTTCTTGCATGTATATTTGAGTATTTGGATACTTCTAACCTCTTGATGAGATGTGATAAGCGGATCCTTCTTAAGGATCATATGAGCTGCAAGAAAAGTTGGCTAGTGCAGGAAGAGAAGAGCTAGTGCTCTAGCTACCAATGCCAATTAAGAAGGTGCGCAAGTATCTAAATGTTATAAGGTATGTATAGTATATTGTTTCAAATGCAATATTGGATGGCAAGGTAAGCCCTAAGGTATGATGAGAATATTACCTTCACAAATGGCTCATGCATGCATATGAAAGTAAGTTTGATTCATGGTACTTATGATGAGATGGTGCACTTGGTATTACATTCTATTAACTCATGGTAAAGCTACTTAGAAACATTGATTTTTGACATATTGGTATACTTGATATTTTGCTAGCATCTTTCATTCTAGACATTATGGATTTCATAAAGAAGGCTAGCACATTGATTCTTATATATGGTAGCTTGATACTATTGATAATGTTTGAGATAAGCATGGTAACCTTAATGATGAAAGTGTGACAATAAGATTGATATTCAAGAGATAAGCACGGTAACCTTAATGATGAAAGTGTGACAATAAGATTGATATTCGAGATCTTCTTGATGACCTTGGTTAGAATTATGACGTGGTAAAATTGGATGTCATGTATTAATTATTGAATGAATGTAAAAGAAGTAATTGTGATCTTTGAAGTTTGATTATACACTTGTCAACTACCCTAATTATATGACACTAACCCTTGATTAAAGTTTGATGTCATGTTCATATACGGTGATGAAGTAGTTGATGCTAACATGTTATGACCATGATGGATATATGTTTTAGAAACGGATATAGTTTGATTTCATAACTTAACAGTTTTGTTGATGCATGAAGGTATTATAGACAGGTTGATGTTTTGAATGATGATGATTGAAGTGGCTTCTCATTAAGAGGGAGAAACTCTCCATAAGGTCCCTTCACCTATTCTCATTTGCATTAAATGTATAGAAGATTCTTTATTGTTGAAGTAAGATTTTTTTTTAACATGAATAACTAATATCTGATGTTGTTAGTCTATATCAAGTTCTGGTCTAAAAAGAGGGTTTATTTTAGTCTAAGACCCAATCACACGGAAGAAGGCCTATGGGTACAGTTGTACCTAAAGGTCACAAAAAAAAACTGAAGCTTTATGCATAAAATCAGGAATGCACCAGGAGTATAGCAGTCCTACAGACATGGAGCAAACAACAGAAAGTTCTATGAGCAGGGAAGTTTGAATGTTTGACTTACTATAGAGAATGTGAATATGTTGACTAAACTTGTGCTTGCCGGTGACTAGAATATGCATATCAATATGTTATTTTGATCTGATCACTGAAGCTAGTATATGACAGTGTTTGATAACGATTGCAAGGATTTGACAAGATTTGCCTTATTGACTTAATTTAGTATAGATGAGCAATATTGGCTTAGCTAATTGATGATGCCTTAGAAATTTGACATGATGCTTGATAGTTCATAGATATGTTTTGGGTTATGGACTGATTGAACCCACTGTGATAACAAATTAAGGTTTTGATATTATAATTGATAATTTGCCTTGATGACAATGATATGTGGCCATAGTGACTTTTAGTGACTAATATTGGTATTCAATAGTGATTTTGTATTGGTACCATTGGATTTGGCACATTGACTGAAGTATAAACTGTTGTGATTCAGTATGCAGTGATTTTATGAATTGCAGAAACTTATGACTTGTCCTCGGTGCATACATTTATAATTAGTGACAGAAATGATGATCATAAGGATGGCTTGATAAAGTTTTATTGGATAGTGCTTGGTAAATATAAGGTTGTTGTAACTTGGTATTTGGATCAGAGCTCCTCTTGACACTTGGTCCAAAGAGTATTTTACAGTGCTATTGGCAGAAACTTTTATGAATTTGATATTAGCTTTGGTTTGGCATCTAAGGCTTGACAAGCTGACTTAGTTATTTGATTGCACCGTATTGATTTGTGTGAGGTTGAGCATATTGGTTTGGTCAAGTGTTATGTTTGTAGAAAACATTATATGAAGCAAGTTTCTCGAACCTAGTATGTCTGCATTGACAGTTATCTGTTGAATCCAGGAAGATGTTCCAGTCCAAACCTCTACTTCAAAAGTGGTCCAAGGTATGGCTTTCATTCTAGTTTATATACTGATGGTCTATTCTTGACAAGCAATGAGCCTTTGATGATCAAAAGTAAGAGGGAGTTGGCCTCTGAAGTTTGAAATGACAAATCATGGCATGATTGTTAAAATTGGACAACTAGGTCCAAACTCCATGTTGTGATGCTCAGATGAAGATTCCGATATTTTTATTGGATTCCTCTTTCGGAGAGGTGTAAGATCCATATAAAATTTATCTTAATCCGATGAGCAGAACATTTGTTTTGAATTTATTATTTATAATAAATTATATGTGCAAGTCGGCCTTAAGGTTTTACACCCCCATGTTATGTATATTTTATTATTTATTAATTAGGTTTAGTTATTTTAGGTTATTAACTGAAAAGGCATGATCAAAGATCATGCCTCTTCGCCAAGGGACACCTTGAGGCTATATTTAAAGCCTAGGCGATCCTTCATTGTAATCATCTCATCTTTTCATCATTAATAATATATATTTATCAAGTTTACCAGAGTTTTTACACTCCATTGGTATCGGAGCCATCGCTCTTTTTGGATCTGTGTGATCACCCCGGAATTACAGAATTCCAGAATTGCAGATTTTTTCAAGATCGTGAACTGAAGAAAACCGAGGAAGAGAAATTTAAAAGTTAATCTGTTTGGTGATCTGTGTCAAGGATTAGAAAATTCGGATCTTCTGGAACAGAACCTAAGGAAAGAACAGTCATTCATCCGCTGCCTTTATATTTACGCCCTCCATACTCCTCACACACCGTCCCCACTCCTTTACGGCTTACCTTCCCCATACTTCCACTCTGCGTTTTAAAAAAATAAAATAAAAAATTTTATAGCCCACTTACCCTCACAGCATCGCCTCTCAACTCGGCACCGCACACGCTTCCATATTCCCCATTCCACTTATCACTCCACGCACCTACCCGTCCCTCACACGTTGTTCGACATCTGCACCTAGCCTCTCCCTTCACCTTACTCCCACGGCCTTTCGACCCCATTGCCCTGCACTTACCCCCCCGACGTCTATCCTTCCGCCTCATATATATATATATATATATATATATATATATATATATATATATATATAAACGTCAGTCTGTCGCTGTTTAGAATTTTAAAAACGTAAGTTATTCAAACGCAGTTCATAACCACGAGCCACGGAAAGTTGTCGTCGTTTCATAATTTAAAAAATAAGTCCGTCAACACAGTTCCAGACCACAGGCCGCTGTTCAAGTTAACCATCGACCACTCCAAATCGTGAAACAGCGTGTAAAATTCAAACGGAAACAGCGTGTCCATAACCAGTATCCGCCTGTCCAATTAAGCCGCCGTCCAATTGCACCGGAATCTTATCGTCGGTTTTGTGGAGCCCCTGCTTCACCATTCGCTGAACCGGGTGACATTTTAATTGGTGACAGGTTTTTTTTATTAAGCAATCGCTGTTCATATCTGGCGGTCAACTATACAATCATTCCGTTAAACTCCGGTCTTCCGTGTACCCCATTTCGCTGCGCTGGACCCCCCTTGCACCGTCGGCCTGCCAGGAACCTGACGTGAATCGAACACGTGGTGAACCAGGCGTGGAATTTGCGTTTAAAAAAATTGCGTTTAAAATTATATGAAACAGTGTGACGGCTGTGTACCGGTTGGTAACAACAACAAAAATCGATTTGTTTAATTCATAAGAACAGTGGTCAAGGCATCAGAAGAAATCGATTAATCCATCGGCATCGTATATAAAAAAAATCGGAACGGGCACATATTAATGCGGTGAACGAATTAATTGATAGGAACAATCTGACATTTAAAAAATAAAAAATAAAATAAAAATAAAAACCCGGACGCGTATAACGTTGACTATTTTTTATATATAACTATAATATATATATATATATATTATATAATTATACTTATATATAAAATTTATACAAATAAAATAATAATTATTATTATTTAAATAAATAAATAATTATTATTATTATTAAAAAAAATTATTATTAATTAATTAATTAATTCAAAAAAAATTATTATTAATTAATTAATTCAAAAAAAAATTAATTAATTAAATATTAATTAATTAATTTTAAAGAAAAAAGAGGAGAGAAACGGGCAGAAAGATATTCCCCACCTCATACACGCTCAAGGTCTTCGTCAATGTCGATGGCGGAATTCCAGAAGAAATTGGGAGATCTTGAGAAGCAAATCAATAACAATTCCGAAGAATTCGGAAAAAGATTAGTCAATCTGGAAGGTACAGTTTCAGGGCACTCCAACGACATCAAAAAAATCCATGATACAACAAATCGAATAGAAAGACAAATGTGGCTAAATCATCACGAGACCACAGAAGCAATGAACAATATGACAGAACTCTTCAATAAGCTAAATGATAAGATAGATAAGTTAAGTCAGACACAATCCCCAACATCTCCTAACAGGGAACCAAATCAACAAAACAATTCCGCAGATTCAGGGAACTCAGAGGAGCATCAGGAAAAAACTGATTCCCCACATCACCATGAAGATACAGATGTTTGTAAACAACAAAATGTTCCATCCCCAGACTTGAACGAAACATGTGAAGCGACAAACACATCCGAAGCCACTGATATAACGGCAGAAGCTGTTGAGGCCTTCGGTGATGAAGCACATATGGTTGTTAAGAAGGAAGCGTTTGATGATGAGAAGAAGTTGCATCAAACGATAATTGTTGGTAACTTACCCCTAAATCTAAAAAGGAATCACAAAAAATCACCAGAAGAACAAGGGATAGTTGGGAAACATGAAAAAGTATTCCAAGATCTACCCATAAAGGTGCCTTCCGATAGGAAAATCAAACATCCAATAGAAGTCAAGACAGTATCCAACTCTGTTGATATCAGATCTTTTCACTATCCACATCACCAACAGATGGAGCTCGAGAAGATGCTTCACGATCTTTTTAAAATATGGGACGCAAGAGCTCATCGCTTGAAAAAACCAGACATTAGTCAACGTTGTCCATCAATTACATATGCTTTGAGGACAAAGCATCTTTAAGAGAGGGGCAATGTTATGTATATTTTATTATTTATTAATTAGGTTTAGTTATTTTAGGTTATTAACTGAAAAGGCATGATCAAAGATCATGCCTCTTCGCCAAGGGACACCTTGAGGCTATATTTAAACTTTAAAGCCTAGGCGATCCCTCATTGTAATCATCTCATCTTTTCATCATTAATAATATATATTTATCAAGTTTACCAGAGTTTTTACACTCCACCCCAGCAGATGTGTCACACCCCTCAATGATGGATATAAATACAGTCAAAGTTGGAGAGCATTTCACACTCACTCATCACACATCTTCTTCTCTTCTCTGATTTAGTACGAGCTCCTTGGAGGATGAATTCAGCTCACACGTGGGAAAAAGGACGAGTTTGTACAGCCAAGAAGAAGGACGCAAATTGCTGCAGCTAGGGTTTCCAAGGAAGTTTGACCAGCGTTGACTTTGGTCAACGCATGGTCCAAAGAGGCTAAAATTTAGTGGAGACTTCAATTTTAGGAGGCCGTACACATTGGCACAAGAACCGAGGTCAAAAGGTTGACCGAAGTTGGAGATGCGTTGACTTTTATGTTGCTGCCCTGCGTTGACTTTTCTGGATAGCATTGACTTTTCTGGAGTTGACTTGTGTTGACTTGGTGACTGATTTGAGGATTGTTGTGACACATTCTGGGTTGGCTGATCAAGGAGACTTTGCTGGTTGAAGCATCCTGTTGACCGCCGTAACGCACCATCACATTCTTCTGTTTCTGGTTTGTCTTCTATAGATCTACTGGTATGTTCTATCAGCATTTTACTTAACTGTTTGGGTGATTGCTGTAATAAAAGTAAAGTTGCCTCAAGCATAGAACATCTACAAAAATTTACATGGTTTCAGAGCTGAGGTGAAGACAAGCCCTAACTTTAGCAATCACCATCTAAGAAAATGGGTTCCACAAGTTATGAATTCAAGGAGAATGACAAGCTGACTGGAAGGGATGACTTCCATGCTTGGAAGATGATATTAGATCTCAAATTGGAAGACCATGATCTCATGGACCATGTATTGGGTAAGATACAAGAACCTCCATCCAATGCTACTGCTGTTGCTAAAACCAAGTATAAGAAGGGGGAGATCAAAGCAAAGCTGATGATCAGGGAATCCATTCATAAAAGCCTGGTGGCCTACATCTCTGAGTTGGGTACATCCAAAGAGATGTATGATAAATTGATCCTTATGTTCAAAGTTAACAATGTGAACCAAGTGCTATTCTTCAAGAATCAATTGAAGAATCTGAAGAAAGGCCGGGATGAGTCTATCCAAGCATACTTTCTGAAATTGACCGATATCAGGAACAATCTGCTGGCTATTGGGGAGACAATAGCCGATCGTGAGATGGTACTCACCGCACTTGGAGGGCTCCCATATGAATGGCAAGTTTTCAACACTACCATTCTCAATAATAGTACAATTCCCAACTTTGACGAGCTACTGTCAAGATGCATGCAAGAAGAAACAAGAATGAAGGAATATGAAAATGACAGAAATGCTGCCTATGCTGCTCATTCTAGGAAGAAGAACTCTGGTGGTCCTAAAAACAAAGGAAGAACAAGGACCCAAGGAAAGAAGGGTAAGTGTTTCACTTGTCATAGGCCTGGTCACTATGCTAGAGAATGTCCTTTCAAGAAGGATTCTCCCGATAGTGATGACAACAACAACAACCGGAGGAATGGAAATCAAAGAAACGACAGGTCCAAAGGAAAGAGGAAGGCTCCCTCTGGCGAAAACAATCAACCTTTCAAAAGGCCTAGAAACTCTAGGTATGAGGAGTCTAATGCTGTTGATAAAAGAGATGAATACATTCTTGTATCTGCTCTCTCTGTTGCATCCCCGCCCGACACCTTGGATGTCTGGCTGATAGATAGTGGTGCCTCAAGACACATCACTGGGTTCAAGGAAGCACTCTCTGACATGGTTGAGAAGGATACCAATCTGGAAATTATCCTTGGAGATAATGCCACATATCCCATGAGAGGGACAGGGACTGTGACCCTCCACTTATCTCAAGGACAAGTCCTACATTTGCAGGATGTACTCTATGTACCAAAATTGAAGAAGAACCTTGTGTCTATATCGGCAATTGAAGACAAAGGCTTCAATGTGGCATTTATTGATGGAAAGGTGCGCATGTGGAAGAAGAATCTCAAGGAAGCTATCGTGATTGGTTTTAGAGTTGGAACACTCTACCAGGTTGAAGGAAGTCCATTAGGAGCTATGACATGTGATACTATGCGACAAACTGAACTATGGCACCGAAGGTTTGGACACCTTCATTACAAGGCCCTTCCCGAAGCAAGGAAGGTGGTGATAGGGATGCCTGACTTTGGAAATAATCATGAAGGTGTATGTAAGGGTTGTGTCGAAGGAAAGCATACAAGGGGACCTTTCCCCTCAAGTGTCACAAAGACATCTGATGTTTTGCAACTGGTCCATTCTGATCTATCTGGTATGCTACCCGTGACATCCCTGGGAGGATGTTCTTACTATATGACATTCACTGATGACTTCTCCCGCAAAACCTGGATTTACTTCTTGAAGAAGAAGGATGAGGCCTTCATGTGGTTCCGTACCTTCAAAGCCTTGGTGGAAAATATGACAGGAAAGAAGATCAAGATTTTGAGGACCGACAATGGCACTGAATATGAGTCAAATGAGTTCAAGGACTTTTGCAGAGAAGATGGCATTAAGAGGGAGACTACTACTGCCTATACTCCTGAGCAGAATGGTGTTGCTGAACGCAAGAATAGAACTATTATGGAAGCTGCCCGTGCCATGCTATGTGACCAGGGTCTACCGAAGTTTCTGTGGGGAGAAGCTGCAAATACTGCTGTATACATTCAAAACCGATGCCCTCATTCCGCTCTAGACTCCAAAACTCCCGAAGAGGTTTTCACTGGTAAGAAACCTGATGTCTCACATTTTAGAATTTTTGGATGTCCTGTTTATTTTCATGTGCCAAAACAAAAGAGAAGTAAGCTGGATGCTTCTGGGAAGAAAGGAATGTTTGTGGGCTACAGCGAAACCTCTAAGGCCTATAGGGTCTATGTACCTGGTCAAAGGGAAGTAGAGATATTCCATGATGTCACTTTTGACGAAGATGCTTCCCTGAAGAAAGTAGTAGATCTTCCAAGATTTGAGGAAAATCATGAAGCAAGGCCTGGAAATCAAGAAGAACCGCAGGATGAGACAATGCCTGATGTTGAAGGACCAATGGACCCTATCAATCCATCTCCTTCACTGGGAAAGAGACCATCATGGCTCAGGGACACCCTCGAAGACGCTGAGGGACATGCTGCCCCAAGGGGAACATTTCGAGAAAGCAAAAAGCCGTGTAGATAAAGGAATTGTGTTGCCATGGTACTATTGTACAATACGAACCTGGATCTTTTGAGGAAGTGCATTAAAAGCATGATACGGAAGGATGCTATGCCTGAAGTTGTGTATTCACTGAAGAATGATGTCTGGGATGTGGTTCAAGGCGAAGGACAAATCAGTTGTCACCGCGAAATGGCTCTACAAGATCAAGCATGGATCTGATGGAAGTGCTGAAAAGTTCAAGGCAAGATTTGTTGCCCGTGGCTTCTCTCAAAAGGAAGGGGTAGATTATGATGACATATTTGCACCTGTGGCATGATATACCACCATTCGATCAATCATAGCCCTTGTTGCTACGCAGGGTTGGAGTCTTCATTAGATGGATGTCAAGACCGCCTTTCTGCATGGTACAATAAAAGAAGAGGTGTATGTAGAACAACCTCTGGGATTTGAAGTTCAGGATCGAGACACTCATGTCTGCAGATTGAAGAAAGCCCTCTATGGGTTAAAGCAAGCACCCAGAGCTTGGTACGAGAGGATGGATAGTTACTTGATGAAGTTGGGCTTCACTCGAAGTAATGCTGATCCAAACCTTTACTTCAAGGTTGTACAAGGGAAGCCTCTCATTCTGGTGTTGTATGTGGACGACCTCTTCCTGACAGGTGCGGACCCTCTCATTCATCAATGCAAGAGGGAGCTCGCTGCTGTGTTCGAGATGAAGGACCTAGGACTGATGCACTACTTCCTAGGCCTGGAGGTCTAGCAGAGACTTGGAGAGATTTTCCTTTCTCAAGGAAAATACATTGTGAAACTTCTGGAAAGATTTGGTATGGTGGACTGCAAGACCGTGTCAACACCAATGGAACTCAACTTCAAGAAGTTGAGTGGCAGTGCTGCTGGGCCCGTATTGGCCAATCCTACTGAGTATCGTCAACTCGTAGGAGCTTTGATGTTCTTAGTGAACACCCGTCCAGATATATGTTTTGCAGTGAACACTTTGAGTCAACAGATGGTTGAGCCTCATCATTTTCACTGGGTTGGTGCCAAGAATCTTCTGAGATATCTTCTGGGCACGATAAACCATGGGCTGAGATACACTGTCGGGAGTGTGACATTCCGTGGATATACTGATGCCGATTGGGCTGGCAGTGTGGTGGATCGTAAGAGCACATCGGGATGCTACTTCAATCTTGGTTCTGCTTCGATCTCATGGATGAGCAGGAAGCAGAAGTCGGTGGCTTTGAGCACCGCAGAGGCCGAATACATTGCAGCAAGTATGGCCTGTTGTGAAGCAGTTTGGTTGCGAAAGCTCTTTAGTGAGCTGTTTGGACATGTGCTAGATACCACCGTGATACTCTGTGATAACCAGAGTGGGATTCGCTTGATCGAGAATCCTGTGTTCCATGACCGATCCAAGCATATTGATATCAGGTACCATTTCATCCGGGATATGGTACAGCGAGGCGCCGTAAGGCTCGATCATATAGGAACTGATGAGCAGGTCGCGGATATTCTCACTAAGCCCCTGGGGAAGGTCAAGTTCCTAACCTTCCATGAGAATCTTGGTATCGTGGAACGACCCTATGATGTGGGTCCCGTTGGACGATGAGCTCTGGGAGCTCTGGGGGGCTTTGGGGATAGCTTCTCGGAGCTATAAGCACTCACGGGGCTAGGCTTGCCGAACCTTATGGTGCTTCTGCCCCACCGTTGTGATTATTGAATTGGTTCACCTCTCATTTTTCTATGCCCCGTATGCATCCTACCCATTGAGTCCAGGGCTCATGGGAAGTACCTCTCATTTGGCCAATGAGGTGGGAAAAGCTAGAGACTAGTAGCAAATACTGATGGACGCATCAGAGATTGCCGTACTCTCTATCTAAGATGGCACGGTCCAACCACTTGATCTGGGATCAAGTATAGTGAGGTTTCGGACCTCCGCCTGACTTCGGGTCAGATGAACCAACTTCGGGTTGGTTGGAGACTCTTTGTGAGTCTGATAGAGGTTTCGGACCTCTGGGCTGAATGTGTCAGCCGGGGGATGATGTCTTTGTGACTGACCCACTTCTGTTTTGAAATAAAGAGGCCAGCAAAGCAAGTTACGGCGGGATGACGCACGATGTTTGGTTGCACTGATGGATGGAGTTCTCCCTAGTTGAGAGGGAGTGTTAAAATTGGACAACTAGGTCCAAACTCCATGTTGTGATGCTCAGATGAAGATTCCGATATTTTTATTGGATTCCTCTTTCGAAGAGGTGTAAGATCCATATAAAATTTATCTTAATCCGATGAGCAGAACATTTGTTTTGAATTTATTATTTATAATAAATTATATGTGCGGGTCGGCCTTAAGGTTTTACACCCCCAGCAGATGTGTCACACACCTCAATGATGGATATAAATACAGTCAAAGTTGGAGAGCATTTCACACTCACTCATCACACATCTTCTTCTCTTCTCTGATTTAGTATGAGCTCCTTGGAGGACGAATTCAGCTCACACGTGGGAAAAAGGACGAGTTTGTACAGCCAAGAAGAAGGACGCAGATTGCTGCAGCTAGGGTTTCCAGGGAAGTTTGGCCAGCGTTGACTTTGGTCAACACATGGTCCAAAGAGGCTGAAATTTATTGGAGACTTCGATTTTGGGAGGCCGTACACATTGGCACAAGAACCGAGGTCAAAAGGTTGACCGAAGTTGGAGCTGCGTTGACTTTTATGTTGTTGCACTGTGTTGACTTTTCTGGAGTTGACTTGTGTTGACTTGGTGACTGATTTGAGGATTGTTGTGACACATTCTGGGTTGGCTGATCAAGGAGACTTTGCTGGTTGAAGCATCCTGTTGACTGCCGTAACGCACCATCACATTCTTCTGTTTCTGGTTTGTCTTCTATAGATCTACTGGTATGTTCTATCAGCATTTTACTTAACTGTTTGGGTGATCGCTGTAATAAAAGTAAAGTTGCCTCAAGCATAGAACATCTACAAAAATTTACAATGATGAATTACTTTCTGAAGTTTGGAAAAGAAAATCTATATCGTGAAGCTATTGAAGAGTTTTTGGAAAATGGAAATGCAAATCCTTCGACACTCTGATGGAATAGAATTTTAAGAAATTATGCAGAGATATTATTGAACCTGCCTTGGAAACCAATAGTTGATTGACGCATTCATGTTTCGTGTGAACACCCGTCCATATATTATGAGTCAATTCATGATTGAGCCACTTCATACACATTGGTTTGCTGCCAAACTCACTTTGAGATATTTGCATGGGACGATCAATTTTTACTCTGAGGTATTCTTCCTATGATAAGTGATCGCATGGATGTATTGACGTTGTTTGGGATCGTTATTGATAAAATGAACACTTCTAGGTGTTGTTTTAGTATGAGATCTGCCATGATATTTGGATGAAAATTCTGTAACATTAAGCACAACCGAGGTTGAGTACGATGTTGCTGGCACAACTAGTTGTGAGGCAGGTTGAGGAATCTCTTTGGAGAGTTGTTTGAGCAGGTTCTGGATATAATAGGGATACATTGTGATAGTAATGAGTGGTATCTGATCGGCAGAGAATCTGGCATATAGATGGGACTAAGATATCTTCAATCGGTGTTGTTGTCCGAGACAAGCTTAGGCTTGTGGTTTCTACCTCCGTGAGAGGAAATATAAATTGGGTATCCTTTTTGTGATATATATTTGTTCCTGATATAATGTTTGATTTGATGTCTTGCATGAAGAGGAGATTGTTGCTATTGCAACATGATGATTAAGTCGATGCTAGATATGAGCACGATGATATGTTTTTGATCTACAGAGAGCAGGACTGATCGAGAACACCATGCCATCTCTTCCCCCCTGTCTAAGATCCTAGGGTGAGGAATTAAGATGGAAGGTTCTTGGGGTTGAGGGATCTCTAGACAATAGGGTCGTAGATGTTGTTCCCCTATCTGTCACCCATAGGTTGTGTGTGATTCTTGTCTGTTTTGGCAAGTCGAGTATCTCCCCTTATCTTGGTCTATGCAAAGTATACCCCAGTTGGCATCATATCCACAAGTTGGGCCTGTTGGGATTACCGCAACCCATATGGCCAACGAGTTGAGAGAGTGCTTGGGGGTGTGTGATCCTTACCTTTGGTAAGTCGGGTATTTCACCCAAGCTAATTATGATGCAGTTGTTCTACCACATGACTATTGAGTGTCATTGTTGGGGAGAGCAGTGGGCAATAGGATGGTTGTGATCCTTACATCATATAGCAAGTGGTATCTCGCCCATTGATTGCATCATGGGATGGTTGTGATCCTTGCTTGGTAAGTGGTATCTCGCCTATTGCTTGACATGGGGTGATAGTGTCCAATAGGACCTTCCTCATTGTCATTGGATTTTGAGTTGAGATGTGCTCCCCGATGTATTTTCAGGTTGAGATGAGCAGTGATGACATTTGATGTCGAGATACTTGAGATTGGATATGATTTGATGACAGGATTATTGCGATGATTGCATGATGCGGTTGGAATTACTCCCTAACTGAGAGGGAGTGTTAATTTGGCAGCTCAGTGACAAATTCCAACCATGGGACGAGATTCCTCTTTTCGAGAGGACCAATTTTGACTATTGAAGCGCTCAATTTGGACAAGGGAAAGTGTATTTTGAATTAAATTCCACATGTGCATATTTGAACAGGTCAGCCCTAAAGCAAATTGGACACCCTTGGAAGGCTATAAATACAAGTGACCTCAACCTCATTTGGACATCATCATTATGATCATTCTTCCTCTTCCTTTGGTTTGGCTTGCACAAGTCTAAGATGATTTGTGAAAAGTTTTCTTGCACAAGTTCGAGATTGCAAGGCCCAAAGATCGCATGTGTGTTAGCGTTTTGGTTTCTGATTGCAAGCTCGTCACAGGAAATTTTCGACTATAATTGAAGGCACGCAGGTTCATGCGTGCAGTTGGAGGGTTTCAGCCACATGCAAATCACTCTCTGCGTGCGGTTGGCACCTAGGGTTTGAGTTTTATAGTTGACCGCAGATTTCGTTTGTTGACCATAGAGTTCAGTAGTTGAACACATAGAGTGACAGTTGAATGCAGCCTTTTGAATCAGGATTTTGATTATTAGCATTGTTGGGTTCATCTCATGGATGTTGTTTAGTTGCTTTTGTTGGATAGGATTATGGTTGAAGATATGGATCATTATAATCTCTTTTGTTGAATCATTCATTGACAATCTAATAAGAAGAAGAATTTGAAACGGTTTTCCCTGTAGTGGGTTTTTCCCTGGTCTCCGACCAATCCCGGTGTCTCTATGTGTGATTTCTTTTCTTCTATTGTTCCTTTATGTTCCACTGCAATAATGATGATGTTATTCTTTCTATATAATTTCATATGTTGTTGAATAATGTTGTAAATCTCAAAAATGATATGATGTTGTGGGGTGAATTTAATATGTAATTGAAGAAATGCAATTTTCTAAAGCAAAAAACATCATAGCCTTAAGAAAAATTAACAGACTTCACACTCCACGATAGTACCACAAAAGATAAGATGCTCTCCTAACGACCCTAGAGCCTATCACCCATCCTAGGAAGAAAAGTGATGTAAAAGAAATTATAATTCAGCTCCTTCCATCAATCGTAGCAAGAATTCCATGCTACCCTCAATCAACACCAATAGATCACCAAAAAAATAGGATAAGCAATGGCAAGGACTCCCCCAATAATGGACTCAAGGCTCCTCTACTTATCCAAAGAAACCTTCCTACATAGTTCAAGAGTATTTAATTAGAATGTCCTTGGGGACAAATGGCCACATCATTGTAAGGGTAACAGAATTTAATTGATCGATTGATTTGAATAAAAACTTGTTGCCAACTTGTTTTCAATAGTGTACTATCAATCATAGGCTCACCAAAGGGATAAAACCTATCTAGTCATCATGAAAAACAATCACCAATAACACATAGCTACCAATTTCTACCATCTAGGTAGTTTTTTATAGTTACTAAACTCACAAGTTAAACCTATGACCTTCGAATTTGATTTGACTCGTTCTCAAATAGGTCATTTTGACTCATCAACTCAGATTCAACACACATGTATTCATGGGTAATTGACCAGGTCAACAAATTTAACCCATTGACCGTCGAGAAACTTGCCCCTTGGTTATGCTCTTATATAATGGAGATCTCTTATATTATTTTTCTATATTTTTACTTGTTGAATTTTCATCTAGTCAAATCCTTATGGGCACTTTTCCCTCCACAACTTTTTCTATCAAGCCAAGACTAGTAATTATTGTATATAGATCACACTATCATTCCCCATGTCTATAACACATTCTAGACTCAATCAATCACAAAAAAGAGATTTCATCTATGGAACACAAAATAATGCATGTACGAATAAATGCCACATAGTAACAAAATAAAATGCCTCCTAGGTAACCATCATATTCATAATAGTAAGGACATTGAAATTCTACAAAATAAATGAGCAAAATAATAAACACTACATATATGGACTGTACCTATTTGATCCAGGTTGTACAAGGAATGAAATGAAATCTAGGAAAGTATATGGAACACACACAGAATATAGCATAGAGCATAATAATATAGTGACAACCCAACTTCTATTAATAAATGAAATTGCAGAATAGTATAGAACACAAATTGGCTATAATGGTGGTAGCTATCTCTAAACAGAGACAGATGACAGCTACGTGCATTCGTTAAAACTATTACAATAAGCTAAAAGAATGGCCTCTTAACATAAAGAAAGAACCCTAGAGGTCCAAAACACCCAAAGGTTTGCAAGCCCCGAGGTGGTTAGTTGTTATGTCAACTTCCTGGGGGCGCAACTTTTGTATGCAATATATGTATGGGACACATGATAGCTCATTGGAAAGAACTATCCAAGGACTACAACTTTTGACTAGGGCTAGGGAATGCTATGGTAACTCCTAGCCCCCCAAATTGCCAAAAACATCGTTTAAGGCCTCAAAATGGCCTTGAAAGTTTGGGACCGGTTACCCACCACTAGTGGGTGACCCCTACAGGAGAAATTTTCTCCTAGATTTCTTTATCTGACAACCAACAGCCCCTTGCAGCAACCAGATAGCTCGATGTGCCACTATTCTCCACCACTTGAGCTAGCCATTGTGTGCCCTCGCCTCTCTGCTATGATCGTATGTTTGAAGGTGGGCCTTCCAACCCCAAAGGTATGACTTTTCATTATATAATTGGGTGTTTATGCTTGCGTTTTTTGGGCACATTTGGACATGGATTGGTGGGGGGATTCAGCAAAAAGAATGGGCTTGGACTGTACTCTTGTTCCCTCGCCTCAACTTGGTGGTTAATCTTGTATCTTAGTCTCGTGGGATCTCCTTTATTGGCTACTAGCTTTAGGGGTGGCATTACATGGGAAACCCTGATTTTGGTTGTGCAGCCCTGCTTCCTAACACCATATATCTCACTCCCCTCTGCTCATTATAACCCCTTTTTCACATTTTTCTCATCTGGGCCCACAATTGTCCATTGGATCCACAAGGTGTTCGCCTCCCCCTCCCCCTGTCCACACTTCGGGTCAGGCCTAGAATGATGGCCCGAAGGTTGATGCACCTAAAAAGAAAGTTAAAAGCATAATTTGGCCACTTACAATAGGAAATGTACCACAAAATGCAAAAGATGGCCGGGACATAAAAATTTAGCACGTGGACAAAAGCCAAACATGAGCTCTACCCTCTATCACTATGGCTATCACCATGGTTCCTGTCGCACCTGTTTTTTCAACATTCCAAGGAAGCAAGATCCAAAGACTTGAAGGAATTTTTTTCAAATTCAGAATCATCAGCCAACAGCCTGTTATGTCATTGTAAACCCATTCTGCAAATTTGTAATGTAAATGATGCTAGTACGACCGTTAATTATGTAACAACCTAGGTAAGCCTATGATTTTGGCGACGAATTTCATCCTAGGAGGTTTTTTGTTTCACTGATTATCTGTGTTTCTAAACACGGATGATCGGTAGAGTTTTTCCCTCCAGCCTCACCCCAAAGCTAGGGTGGAATTTATCGTCGAAGTCTTAGGTGAGTCCTAGTGTTGTAGTCAAGTCTATTGTAAAAGTGATCTGGGAATAATTTAAGCTAGTTGGCTAAGTTATTTTATTACAAATCACTTGGTATACTAGATCATATTGTGTCGTAGAATTGGGTAAGTTTTATGAGGGTCTATAACGAACAGGTATTCACCCTTTAACGGTTGAAATTGTAAAATCTTATGTAAAAATTATTTTAGCACATGGTCCCTCATACTTAGACACCATGGCTAAAATGTTTGAAGCTGGAAAAATAATTATTCCCCTCATGAGTCAATTAATTAATTTTTATGGCAAAAAATAAATTAAATACTAAACCATAAAATTAATTAATTTAGAGTCAAAATTAAAATGTTAGGGAAATTAATTTCTCCAAGTGGAAAAATTTGTGGGTCTAAAAGAAGTTAATTTTTGGAGGTCCCCCCAGCAAGGGAATATTGGAAATTTAAAGAAAATTTGGACCCTTGGACATTGGTGGTTAAGTCGAAGTCAAATTTTTGAGGAAATTAGTTTAAAATAATTATTTTTGAACAAATAAAAAACAGTTTTAATGAGAAATTCGAAAATTCCTCAAAATTAAATATTTTCGAATGACAAAGATTAAAAGTTGATCAAATATTTATCAATGTTCGAGATTATTTTGACGGGGATCAAGCCAACTAGTCGTTATTTTCCACTTGGAGGAATTTCTCGATAAATAGAAGGTTATTGAGCTTCTATTGTTCATGATGATCTTTGGTTTGATGAAATTTTGTAAACACTGGTGTGAAGCCACTTTTCTATTGGGAATGTTTGAACTTCATAATAAAAGAATTTGGGGTACATTTCATGGTGTCTTTGTCTCATTGATCTATGGTATGTGTTGGGTATGTGCTTTCCTATATTGTGCTTCAAATATTATTTAAATTGTTATTTCATTTGTAGATGATAGGAATATTCTATTGGTAAGCTTTTGGCTTATCTTCGGTGATCTGATTCGTTGTATGGTCTAAAGATTTTTCTTAAAAAATATATATAGAGTTTCTAGATTCCCTGACCCTTGGGCTCCAAGTTCACAGAGTGTGGGCACAGGTTGACTTTGTTTGGACTTCAAATATTTTATGTGATTTTCTTACTTCGCTAAGGTTGTGGTTGAATATCTAACTTTCGAAATACATCAAACCAATCTCATAACAAAAATTATTCTTCAAAAATCTTTCAAGCATTGTACATTTGTATAATTTGTAAATTATTTTTGTAAAATAATTTTCTAACCCTTGTTTGTAATTAGGGCTTGGTGTTTTGAATTTTTTGAATATATTGGGGTTTGGGGCACTTGTATTTTTATTTGTGCAGGTCATCTTCAAGAAGATTTGTTGGGTTAGAGCTACATCTAGGCACTTGAAGGTAAGACTAGTCTCTAGAATTTTTTGCAGGTCCAGCAACAAGGAATTTTGTAGTGATTTGGGCAAATACTGAAGATGTGAAGCAAAAATCACATTTTGGCAAGGGTTTCATATTTTTCTAGGGCTTCCAGACCTAGCGTCCTCCTTCCTAAGCCTAGCCACTAGCCTATTCTTCCCTTTTAAACCCTAGCCTGGCCCTCTCTATGGTTGTCGTCACCCTTTTTGGGCCTTTATAGACTTGGACGTAAGGCCTATGGCCCTCGACCTCCCCTCCTAGGCCTGCAGCAAGCCTTCCCTCTCCTTCGCTGCCCCTTCCAGCCCTCTATCTACCTTTGTTCAGCTCAGTCGGCTTGTTGAAAAGTGTAACTAGGTTCAGTCTTCATAATGACTTGTAATTATGAATTTATGTAATGAAGAGACAGATAATAAAATGTATTTTGTAATGCTTGCCTCGTACGTTTCATGAGCAAGGAGTTTTCATTATAGGTCAAAGACATCTTCTTGATGTCTTTAGGAGTTTGTCATCTTGTCATAAATATAATTAGAGTCATGTATATGAAGTCATGTTACACTTGTGAAAAGACAAATCATTGATTTAAAAGTATACTCCAAACCCTTGTCACTAAGCTCTAAGAAGTCGGCTCAAAATATGTTGGAGAACCTCCCTTGATGAAGTTGGCTCACACTACTATGATCATGTCAGCCTAAGTGATGTAAGACAATCCCTATAAATAGAAAGGTTTGTGGCCTCATTGGATACACAACAACTTGGAGAAGCATCTCAGATAAAGTTTATAATAAGTGAAGTGGAGGTCTGTAATTGGAGCAAGGAAAGAGGCCAATCAACGAAGAATAAAGAAGCAAGTCTTATCTCGGTTTTTGGGTCTAATATACTGCATTCATTTCAGGAAGGTCGAGCATCGTTACAGTAAGAGACAAGTCTGTGATCCAGCGTGTAGAACATTGCAAGAAAGAGAAGGTCACACAGCAAAGAAAGGAACTATGATTGGAAGGTGTGCCATCAAAGAAGACCTTGTACATCTATGTTTTAGGTCTCGTATATTTCAGAGAGAACAAGGGTATACACAGCCTGAAGAAGGGCTCCTGCAGCAAGACAGAGAGTTCGATCTAAGATATTAATGGTGTAGTAGGAAGGCTGAGGTGTAATCTATAGCAAAAAATAATTAAATCCTAAGCCAGAAAATTAATTAATTTAGAGTCAAAATTAAAATGTTAGGGAAATTAATTTCTCCAAGTGGAAAAATTCGTGGGTCTAAAAGAAGTTAATTTTTGGAGGTCCCCCACCAAGAGAATATTGGAAATTTCAAAAAAAATTGGACCCTTGGACATTGGTGGTTAAAAATTTTTGAGGAAATTAGTTTAAAATAATTATTTTTGAATTACTAAAAAACGATTTAAGAGAAATTTGAAAATTCCTCAAAATTAAATATTTTCGATGACGGAGATTAAAAGTTGATCAAATATTTATCAACGTTCAAGATTATTTTGACAGGGATCAAGCCAACTAGTCGTTATTTTCCACTTGAAGGAATTTCTCTATAAATAGAAGGTTATTGAGCTTCTAATGTTCATGATGATCTTTGGTTTGATATAATTTTGTAAACACTGGTGTGAAGCCACTTTTCTGTTGGGAATGTTTGAAATTCATAATAAAATAATTTGGGGTACAGTTCATGGTGTCTTTTTCTCATTGATCTATGGTATGTGTTGGGTATGTGCTTTCCTATATTGTACTTCAAATATTATTTAAATTGTTATTTCATTTGTAGATGATAGGAATATTCTATTGGTAAGTTTTTGGCTTATCTTCGGTGATCTGATTCGTTGTATGGTCTAAAGATTTTTCTTAAAAAATATATATAGAGTTTCTAGATTCCCTGACCCTTGGGCTCCAAGTTCACAGAGTGTGGACACAGGTTGACTTTGTTTGGACTTCGAATATTTTATGTGATTTTCTTACTTTGCTAAGGTTGTGGTTGAATATCTAACTTTCGAAATACATCAAGCCACTCTCAAATTTTACAAAAATTATTCTTCAAAAATCTTTCGAGCATTGTACATTTGTATAATTTGTAAATTATTTTTGTAAAATAATTTTCTAACCCTTGTTTGTAATTAGGGCTTGGTGTTTTGAATTTTTTGAATATATTGGGGTTTGGGGCACTTGTATTTTTATTTGTGCAGGTCATCTTCAAGAAGATTTGTTGGGTTAGAGCTACATCTAGACACTTGAAGATAAGACTAGTCTCTAGAATTTTTTGCAGGGCCAACAACAAGGAATTTTGTAGTGATTTGGGCAAGTACTGAAGATGTGAAGCAAAAATCACATTTTGGCAAGGGTTTCATATTTTTCTAGGGCTTCCAGGCCTAGCGTCCTCCTTCCTAAGCCTATCCACTAGCCTATTATTCCCTTTTAAACCCTAGCCTGACCCTTTCTATGGTTGTTGTCACCATTTTTGGGCCTTTATAAGCTTGGACGTAAGGCCTAGGGCCCTCGGCCTCCCCTCCTAGGCATGCAGCAGGCCTTCCCTTTCCTTCGCTGCCCCTTCCAGCTCTCTATCTACCCTTCATCCAGCTCAGTCGGCCTATTGAAAAGTGTAACTAGGTTCAGTCTTCATAATGACTTGTAATTATGAATTTATGTAACGAAGAGACAAAGATAATAAAATGTATTTTGAAATGCTTGCCTCATGGGTTTCATGAGCAAGGAGTTTTCATTATACGTCAAAGACATCTTCTTGATGTCTTTAGGAGTTTGTCATCTTGTCATAAACATAATTAGAGTCCTGTATATGAATTCATGTTACACTTGTGAAAGGACGAATCATTGATGTAAAAGTATACTCCAAACCCTTGTCACTAAGCTCTAAGAAGTCGGCTCAGAATATGTTGGAGAACCTCCCTTGATGAAGTTGGCTCACACTACTATGATCATGTCGGCCTAAGTGATGTAAGACAGCCCCTATAAATAGAAAGGTTTGGGCCTCATTGGATACACAACAACTCGGAGAATCATCTTGGATAAAGTTTGTAATAAGTGAAGTGGAGGTCTACAATTGGAGCGAGGAAAGAGGCCAATCAACGAAGAAGAAAGGAGGAAGTCTTATCTCGGTTTTTGGGTCTAATATACTGCGTTCATTTCAGGAAGGTCAAGCATTTTTACAGTAAGAGACAAGTCTATGATCCAGCTTGTAGAACAGTGCAAGAAAGAGAAGGTCACATAGCAAAGAAAGGGACTTTGATTGGAAGGTGTGCCATCAAAGAAGACCTTGTACATCTATGTTTTAAGTCTCGTATATTTCAAAGAGACCAAGGGTATACACAGCGTGAAGAAGGGATCCTGCAGCAAGACAAAGAGAGATCGGTCTAAGATATTAAAGGTGCAGTAGGAAGGCTGAGGTGTAATCCCTCGAATACCAAGTTCAGATCAAAGGAGGAAAGAATAGAAGGCTAGGAACCGAGCTTTCCTAGTGTTGGTGCAATATGGTAAAGAAAAGGAAGATCAACATAAGGAGCCTAGAAGAGCAAGTGACAAGGGACTTGGAGGCATATTGGTGTCAAGGGTCTTTGTCATGGTCTTGGTACTCGTCAATTGATGATCTATAAGAAGAATTTTTATCGGGTTTTCCTCTCCAAGAGCGAGAGGTTTTGGCCTTGGCTTGAAAGCCTAAACATTGTGTCTCTTGTACATTTGATAATTGACTTGATATAGAACATAATAATCTAACGAAGATAATATCTAAGTGAAAGAAGCATAACAAAATCACAAGTAATTATCAAGAAGAGAAGTTTTAATAAAAGCCCTAAACAAATCAAAAGCTACATGGAAACCCAAAGATTATTGTAAGCGACAGAGATCCCATTTTCATTGGAAATTTTTGGATGGAATTATTTTCTTGTTTGGGTACTCAACTAGCTCATAGCTCATCTTATCATCCTCAATCCGATCGGCAAACTGAGATAGTGAACAAATGTTTGGAAGGATATCTTTGTTGCTTGTATCTGATAAACAAACACAATGGGTCAAGTGGTTACCTCTGGTTGAATGGTGGTATAACACTTCTTTCCACACTGCAACAAAAATGACCCCATTTATGGCACTTTATGGATATCATCCACCGTCCATCACATCATCTTTAAGAGAAAATTATGTTCAAGCAGTGGAAGATCACTTCGAGCATCAACAACAACTTCTCCAACTCTTAAAGGATAACCTAAATTTGGCACAAAATCGAATGAAACAATAGGCACATCAACATCGCAACGAGAGAAGTTTTGATGTAGGCCACTGGGTATTTTTACGGCTACAACCATACAAACAAATGTCCCTAAATCAAGCTAAGATGGATAATAAATTATCGCCAAAGTACTATGGTCCATACAAGGTGTTGCAAAAGATTGGTGTTATGGAATACAAATTGGAGCTTCCTGCTTCTTCCCAAGTGCACCCAGTTTTCCATGTTTCATGCTTAAAGAAGGTTATAGGTGATAAACTTCCAGTTCAAACAATATTGCCAGAACTTGATGAGGAAGGAAAAATCATATTGGGACCGAGCAGTCACAGAAACAAGAACTCGACAGCTACGAAATCGATCAATTTCAAAGTATCTCATTAAGTGGAAGAACTTACCCACTGAAGATTCCACATGTGAAGATGAGAATTTTAAACAGAAGCATCCAAAACTACTCAATCGTTGAGGACAACACTTTTTTTAAGGAGAGGGGCATGTTAGGTCCCTATATTACTAGTGTAGTCCTTTATTATTGTTAGTGTAGCTCCCTTATTGTTATTGTTGTACCCCTGTAGTCCCCATATTGTTATTATTGTGCCCATAGAAGCCCACTATTGTTATTGTTGTGCCTTTACATTATTATTGTTAGGTAGGCTAGGATTATAGTGAGACTCCATGGGCTCCTATATATAGAAAGGAGGTTTTGTCATTTGTATCATCCAAGAATTGTTCATTTATGTAATGTAAAGGAGGTTGCCCCTTCGAAGAGTTTGATTTCTAAGGCGTTGACCTCTCTTTTCTTCTATTTTGTGAACTGGTTTCTTAACATGGGGCACTATAGAAGTGAGTTTCTCGACAATCCTAGAAACAAGAAAAGAGATAGAGATCACCCAAATGTGGTTGAAGAAGTATCCTCTCCCAAGAGAGCGAAGCCCGAAGAAAATGACATAAGGGACTTACATTACTAAGCCCCTTGTTCCTAACTTTAAAAATTTCATTTGTATATTTTATATTTATTTATAGGTTTAACGTCTTTTTGGAAAGACATTTTATGTTTTATCAGTTTTAGGTATCCCTCAAAGCTTTGGAGCGAGCCCACAACTCCTCCTCAAGATAATTATCTCATTCCCTCTCAATTTTGTTTCATATACTTATTTAAAGTTTTGATTATATTAAATACTAATCACCTTTCTACCTCTATTTCCTTGTCTAGGAATTAACCTATTGAATGCCCAAGAATCATGGGAGAAGGCCTCAAGGATTAAGAAAGAAGAACTCACAAGACAAAGCATTAGAATCAAAAAGGTTTGTCAAAGAATCAAAGGTATGTCTAAGATTATAAAGTCTTGTTATTCTCTTTGGTATATCCATTCTACATTACTAATTGTTGTTGTGTCTAGCTCTCCTAAATCTTAAAAGATACTTGTTTGGGATGACTCATCATCCGATGAATCTACCCACCTTATACATCTCTAATTGTCTGCCTAAAAGGAACCCTAAAAGGTTCTATGGAAAAAGCCTAACTTAAGGCTATGTTGATGATGTGTGAAGCCCTAAACCTACTTAGGGTTATTAATCAAGAAATTGCTATACTATTTGATGTATTGATGAAGTCATGTTTGGGATTTTGACATGATCATGGCAAATCAATTATTAGGTTTGAAATGGTGTTGTTTGAAATCTTGAACCTTTGAAGTTTTTATATAATAAGGGTTTGCTTTGACATGAACCGAAACCCTAGGTTTTGGTTACGTCTAAGAGCAGAATCCTTGCTATGAAAAGTCCTAGGAATGAAACCCTAGGTATATGTTCCTTTGAATGAATCCCTAGCTTAGTCTAGGTCGATATATTCTAATGTATTAATATTGTCTGACATATCTGTTAAAATTGGACAACTAGGTCCAAACTCCATGTTGTGATGCTCAGATGAAGATACCAATATTTTTATTGGGTTCCTCTTTCGGAGAGGTGTAAGATCGATTTAAAATTGATCTTAATCCGATGAGCAAAACATTTATTTTGAATTTATTTTAATAATTTCAAATATGTGCAGGTCGGCCTTAAGGTTTTACACCCCAGCAAATGTGTCACACACATCAGTGATTGATATAAATAGAGTCAACGTTGGAGGACATTTCACTGATCTCATCCTCACACATCATCTCTCCTCTTCTGATTGGTTCAAGCTCCTTAGAGGTAGTTTTAGTTCACACGTGGGAAAGAAGAACGAAATTGTTGTTGCCGTTGTTGTTGTCGTTGTTGTTGTCGTTGCTGTCGTTGTTGTTGTCGTTGCTGCCGTTGTTGCTGCCATTGTTGTTGTCGTTGCTGCCGTTGTTGCTGCCGTTGCTGCTGTTGTCGTTGTCGTTGTTGCTGCCATTGCTGCTGTTGGGGCAGCGTTGACTTTTCTGGGGTTGACTTTGAGTTGACCGTGTCGTTGTTTTGATGGTTGTTGTGACACATGCTGGGTTGGCTAACCAAGGAGACTTTGCTGGTTGAAGCATCTTGTTGACCGTCGTAACGCACCACCACATTTTTCTGTTTCTGGTTTGTCTATAGATCCACTAGTATGTTCTATCAGCATTTTACTTGATTGTTTATGTGATTGTTGTGGTGAAAAGTAAAGTTGCATCAAGCATAGAACATCTACATAAATTTAAATGGTATCAGAGGTGAGGTGAAGACAAGCCCTAATTTATAGCAATCACCAAAGAAGAAAATGGGTTCCACAAACTATGGCTTCAAGGAGGATGACAAATTAACTGGAAATGATGACTTCCATGATTGGAAGATGATATTGGATCTCAAATTGGAAGACCAAGATGTCATGGACAATGTGCAGGGTAAAATCCAAGAACCTCCATCCACTGCTACTGCTGCTGCCAAAACAAAGTACAAGAAGGGAGAAATCAAAGCAAACCTGATGATCAAGGACTCAATTCATAAGAGTTTGGTTGCCTACATCTCTGAGCTGGGCACATCCAACAGGTTCAAGGCCAACAATGCAAATCAAGTCCTATTCTTCAAGAATCAATTGAAGAATCTGAAGAAAGGCAAGGATGAGTCTGTTCAATCATACTTTCTGAAGTTGACCAAGATCGGGAATAATGTGTTGGCTATTGAGGAGACAATAGCTGATCGAGAGATGGTTCTCACCACACTTGGAGGTCTCTCATCCGAATGGCATGTGTTCAACACTACCATTCTCAATAATAATGTGATACCTGACTTTGATGAGGTATTGTCGAGATGCGTTCAAGAAGAGACAAGAATGAAGGAGTATGAAAATGAAGGGAATGTTGCCTACACTGCTCATTCTAGAAAGAAGAACTTTGGTGGTCCAAAGATCAATGGAAGAGCAGGGGCACAAGGAAAGAAGAGCAAGTGTTACACTTGTCATAGGCCAGGCCACTATACTAGAGAATGTCCTTTCAAGAAGGATTCTCCCGATGGTGATGACAACAACAACAACCGGAGGAATGACAATCACAGGAACAACAGGTTCAAGGGAAAGAGGAAGGCTCCCTCCGGCAGAAATGATCAACCTTTCAAAAGGTCAAGAAATTCCAGGTATGAGGAATCAAATGTTGTTGATAAAAGAAATGAATTCATTCTTGTACCTGCCCTCTCTCCACCTGACACTATGGATGTCTGGTTGATAGATAGTGGTTCCTCAAGGCACATCATTGGCTTCAAGGAAGCACTCTTTGATATGGTTGAGAAGGATACTAATCTGGAAATTATCCTTGGAGATAATGCCACATATCCTATGAAAGGGACAGGGATTGTGACCCTCCACTTGTCTCAAGGTCAAGTCCTCCGCTTGCAGGATGTACTCTGTGTACCTAATTAGAAGGAGAACCTTGTATCTATATCGGCCATGGAAGACAAAGGTTTCAATGTGGCATTCACTGATGGAAAGGTGCACATGTGGAAGAAGAGCTTCAAGCAAGCTATCACGTTTCGGTCTAGAATTGATACACTCTACTAGGTTGGAGGAAGTCCACTGGGAGCAATGACATGAGATGCTATCCGACAGACCGATAATGGCACTGAATATGAGACGAACGAGTTCAAGAACTTTTGCAGAGGAGACAGCATCAAGAGGGAGACCACAATGTTTGTGGGCTACAACGAAACTTCGAAGGCCTATAGATTATATGTGCCTGGTCAAAGGGAAGTGGAGATATGCCACGATGTCACCTTTGACGAAGATACTTCCCTAAGGAAAGTAGTCAATCTTCCGAGATCTGAGGAAGATCATGAAGCAAGGCCTGGAAATCAAGAAGAACCAAAGGATGAAACAATGCCTGATGTTGAAGGACTGATGGACCCGACTGATCCACCTCCTTCACTGGGAAAGAGACCATCATAGCTCAGGGACACTCTCGAGGATACTAAGGGACATGCAGCCCAAAAAGGGGGACATTCCGTGAAAGCAAGAAGTCGAGTAGATACCAAGGGTATCTAGCAGCCATGAGTACTATTGTACAATCCGAGCCTAGATCCTTTGAAGAAGTCATAAAGCATCAAATCTGGAAGGATGCTATGCACGAAGAGTATGAATCCATTTTGAAGAATGATGTCTAGGATGTGGTTCCAAGACCGAAGGACAAAGCAGTTGTCACCTCGAAATGGCTCTACAAGATCAAGCATGGATCTGATGGAAGTGCTAAAAAATTCAAGGCAAGATTCGTTGCCCGTGGCTTCTCTCAAAAGGAAGGCATAGATTATGATGACATATTTGCACCTGTGGCCCGATACACCACCATTCGATCTATTATAGCCCTTGCTACTACACAAGGATGGAGTCTTCTTCAGATGGATGTGAAGACCGCATTTCTGCATGGTGCGATAAAGGAAGAGGTATATGTGGAGCAACCTCTGGGGTTCGAAGTCCAGGATTGAGACACCCATGTCTGCAGGTTGAAGAAAGGCCTCTATGGGCTAAAGCAAGCACCCAGAGCTTGGTACGAGAGGATAGATAGCTACTTGATGAAGCTAGGCTTCACTCGAAGAAATGTTGATTCGAACCTTTACTTCTAGGTTGTCAAAGGGAAGCCTCTCATTCTGGTGTTGTATGTGGATGACCTCTTCCTGACCCTCTCATTCATCAATGCAAGAGGGAGCTCGCTGCTGAGTTCGAGATGAAGGACCTAGGACTGATGCACTATTTCCTAGGCCTAGAGGTCTGGCAGAGACCTGGCAAGATTTTCCTTTCTCAAGGAAAATACATTGTGAAGCTTCTGGAAAGATTTAGTATGGTGGACTGTAAGTCCGGGTCGACACCAATGGAGCTCAAATTTAAGAAGTTGAGTGGCAGTGCTGCTGGGCCAATGCTAGCAAATCCTACTGAGTATCTTCAACTCGTAGGGGCCCTGATGTTCTTAGTGAACACTCATTCGAACGTATGTTGTGCAATGAACAATTTGAGTCAACACATGGTTGATCATAACATTCATTGGGTTGGTGCCAAGAAACTCTTGAGATATCTCTAGGGCACGATAGACCATGGGCTGAGATACACTGCCGGGAGCATGACACTCCTTGGATATACTGATGCCGATTGGGCTGGCAGTGTGGTTGATCGCAAGAGCACATTTGGATGTTGCTTCACACGTAGATCTGCTTCGGGCAGGAAACGAAAATCGGTAGCCTTGAGCACCACCGAGGCCGAATACATTGCAGCATGTATGGCCTGTTGTGAAGTCACTTGGTTGCAAAAGCTCTTTAGTGAGCTATTCGAGCATGTGCTAGATGCCACCGTTATCCTTTGTGATAACCTGAGGGGGATTCATTTGTCATAGAATCTCGTGTTCCATGAACGATCCAAGCATGTTGATGGCTGGTACCACTTTATCCGGGATATGGTGCAGTGAGGCGCCATAAGGCTCGATCATATAGGAACTGATGAGCAGGTCACAGATATTCCCACAATGCCCTTGGGGAAGGTCATGTTCCTAACCTTCCGTGAGAATCTTGGAATCGTGGAACGACCCTATTCTGAGGGTCCTGTTGGATGATGAGCTCTAGGAGCTCTGGGGGGGCCTTGGGGATAGTTCCTTGGAGCTATAAGCACACACAGGGCTAGGCTTACTAAACCTTGTGGTGCTTCTGCCCCACTTTTATGATATTTGAGTAGGTTCACCTCTCATGATCTGTGCCCCATATGCATCCTACCCACTGAGTTCCAGACTCATGGGAAGTACCTCTCATTTGGCCAATGAGGTGGGAAAAGCTAGAGACTAGTAGCAAATACTGATGGACACATCAGAGATTGTCGTACTCTCTATCTAGGATGGCACGTGTCCAACCACTTGATCTGGGATCAAGTCTAGTGAGGTTTCGGACCTCCGAAACCTTCAACCGACTTCGGGTCAGTGTGACTACCTTCGGGTTAGTATATATGACTCTCTTGAGTCCAAGTGAGGTTTCGGACCTCCTACTGACTTCGGGTCAAATAAACCAACTTCAGGTTGGTATGAGACTCTTTGTGAGTCCTATAGAGGTTTCGGACCTCTAGGTTGAATCTGTCAGCCGGGAATGATGTCTTTGTGACTAACCCATTACTGTTCTGAAATAAAGACAGCAAAGCAAGTTACGGCAGGATGACGCACGATGTTTGATTACACAGGTGGATGGAGTTCTCCCTAGTTGAGAGGGAGTGTTAAAATTGGACAACTAGGTCCAAACTCCCTGTTGTGATGCTCAGATGAAGATACCAATATTTTTATTGGGTTTCTCTTTCGGAGAGGGGTAAGATCGATTTAAAATTGATCTTAATCCGATGAGCAGAATATTTATTTTGAATTTATTTTTAATAATTTCAAATATGTGCAGGTCGGCCTTAAGGTTTTACACCCCCAGCAAATGTGTCACACACCTCAGTGATTGATATAAATAGAGTCAACGTTGGAGGACATTTCACTCATCTCATCTTCACACATCATCTCTCCTCTTTTGATTGGTTTCGAGCTCCTTGGAGGCAGTTTCAGTTCACACGTGGGAAAGAAGGACGAAGAGGAAGTTGTTGCCGTTGTTGCTGCCGTTATTGTTGTCGTTGCTACCGTTGTTGCTGCCGTTGTTGTTGTCGTTGCTGTCA
The DNA here is from genome assembly GCA_034641835.2 of Pinus albicaulis. Classification (NCBI taxonomy): domain Eukaryota; kingdom Viridiplantae; phylum Streptophyta; class Pinopsida; order Pinales; family Pinaceae; genus Pinus; species Pinus albicaulis. The sequence continues at coordinate 1,057,624,249 of CM076572.1, read as the reverse complement.
TTGTTGTTGCCGTTGTTGTTGTCGTTGCTGTCGTTGTTGCTGCCGTTGCTGCTGTTGGGGCAGTGTTGACTTTTCTGGGGTTGACTTTGAGTTGACCGTGTGGTTGTTTTGAGAGTTGTTTTAACACATGCTGGGTTGGCTTACCAAGGAGACTTCGCTGGTTGAAGCATCCTGTTGACCGCCCTAACGCACCACCACATTTTTCTGCTTCTGGTTTGTCTTCTATAGATCCACTGGTATGTTCTATCAGCATTTTACTTGATTGTTTATGTGATTGTTGTGGTTAAAAGTAAAGTTGCATCAAGCATAGAACATCTACATAAATTTACAATATCATATGCTTATGCATGATGGAAATCTCATAGATATATCTGTTGACCTAATTTCAAATGGTCATAAGTCCTAGTGTTTGGAAACAAGCCTTAGTCACAATTTGAAGTTCTAGGATGATGTTTGGAAAGTCTAGGGTTTTACATCTAAGCCCTAGTAATGATTAAAATTATCTAGTATGTGTATTCATCTGAATCTATATAATGTTTACTGAGAATCTATAGAAAATCTAGGGTTTACATCGAACCCTAGTAGAAATTATTGTTTTGAGTAAAATCTAGGGTTTACATAAAACCTTAGTAGATAGTCTACCATATGGCTTCTGAAAGTTATTAGATATCTTTATTTTTCTTTTGACTTATTTCTAGGGATCGCTATATGACATAACTAATATGCTGTCATCTTAATTGAATTGATTTAGGGTTTGTATCAAACCTAGGCTAGAAGTTGAAGTATTGAAGTATAGTCTGTTGTTGATTATGTCTAGTCTAAATGCTTCTGCTACTGTAAAGTTTTCATTTTGACTAACTTCATGCTTCTATAAGATTTGGTTGTACTTTCTATCTAAGTTGTGCACATACATCATATTCAAGTTGGTAAAGAACTCTGTAAAAGAAGGTAATATCATAAGGATGGAAGCCATGAAAGATTCTCCAACACCGAAGGAAGAAGTAAATATCGCTACATTAAGAGGGAGCCTAGAAAGAAGAACTCTCCCTAGTTAAGAGGTATGGCACAACATGATGTTTGATTGGAGGATACATTCTAGAAGATATGTTGCTACATGAAAAGTAGGAAAAGGAATATTCTCTCAAAGATTCAATTGATAGTCCTACTGAATTTAATTAAAGGGAAACATAGAAACCCCAGAGGTTTGCTTTGATTATATATTTGAAAGTATATTATTCATTGGGGTATTGTTTGTACAAGCGAATCTCTCGAAGGATTTGATAGCATGTTGGTTACCAATCAGTTTGATCGGGAAAGATCTGTTGTAGTTGATCTACTGGATCAAGAAGTGTTGAGGCTTTGCAAGTGAAGCATTGCCTGGAAGACATCGGGCCGAAACGTTGTTTTGATGTCTGGTTGGAAGGGTGGCATCGGGTGGATGTGCACCTAGTTCCCTGGGTTGATGGTTAGTAAGTAACCCTTATGGTACCTATAAATGCTAAAAGCTTTACTCCATCGTAGTCCCACTTGGATAAATTTCCTTGATCAGGAATCTAGTCCATGGCATTGCAGTGCCTAAATTGTTGAGTGACCAATAGATGGATTGCCCTAGTTAGGAATCTAGCCCATCGCATTAAAGTGCCTAAAAATTCTTCATAGTTCACATAGTTGAGATCTTCCTTGTACTGGTGTATTATGAATACCTCCCTAGTTAAGAGGAAGTGTTGAAGAATGTAACTAGGTTCGGTTTTCATAAATTGTATTTGAATCAATCTTTAATGTACTTGTCAAAAGAATAAAGAAAAGAATTTTGTATTATTATTAGATGACTTATTAAAGTATGGGTTTCATGCTTGTGTCATATTATTTTACGTCAAAGTCCCCATTGTGGACTACTAGGATTTAGTCTAAGTTTATAGAGTCACTACAAATTTAAATTGACCCATATTGGTGTTTTGAATCATGTAATTAGGTCAAGTATTGAGTCAAATATGATTTATGGAGCCTCCACATCAAGTCGGCCTTCAAGTGATTAAATCAGCCTCAAGCCCAGAAATTCGAACTCATCAGAAGCCTATAAATACAGGGAGATCGAATTCATATGGAGACATCTCTCTCACACAGATATTCGATACCTACTGTTGCATCAGGGAAAAGTGCTAAGTCAAGGAAGGGGTCAAAAGAATTGCGAGTTTGGACAAGCTAAAGGATTTGAAGAAAATCGAAATTTTGGTGTTTCGCTCTCTCTCTCACGTGCTCTAGTTTGGAAGATCGAAGTCTCTTATTATTTTGTTGCTTCAGTTGTTGCCAATTGCTGCAAGTTGCTGCTGCCAAGAGAAGAATAGGTCGAAGTTGTTTATGTTGGGTGTTGATGCCTTGAGAAGTTGTATTGGGTCAAAATCGAACTCCTAGAAGCAAGATCGAAGTTCTGGGTCGAAGGAACTGCTGCATAGTGGTGTTGTTGCTGCTGCCAGATTGAGGTAGGATCAAAAGTAAGGCTGACTTGGTGTGGGGGAAGTCTGAGTCAAGGTCTAGAGTCTGAAGATTACTATTGAAGGAAGAATTATTGACTGGGTTTTCCCCTAGAGTGGGGTTTTTCCCTGGCTTTTGGCCTATATCTAGTGTCCTTGATCTATGTGCTTTTGCTTTGATTTTTTGCTTGATTAACTAATAAGAAAGAAGACAAGAATAACATAATAAGAATTAAAGATCACAAGTAAATAATCAAGCTCAACAATATCTTTTTTCCTTTCTGATTCTCAGACATTGTATCAAAGCTTTGGTGAAGAAAGAAGGAAAATGCAGCCTCAAGGAATTGATCAAGGAAACATAAGAAGTCCATTAGAGGAAATTCTTTAAGGAAAGAAGTTTTCACTACCTTCAAGGAAGATGTCTAACACTATCAAGGGAGAGAACAAGCTTGAAGGAGCTTCAAACTATAGATCTTGGAAAAGGAGGATTGACCTCATCCTTGAAAAGAACAAGGTCTTAGATTTGGTAAAGGGAAAAGTGAAGAAGCCCACAAAAGACTCCAGTGATGCAGATAAGGTAAAATTCAAAGAATTAGAATTAATGGCTATGACTAATGGTTGAAGGCATAAAGGACAACCTTGTCCCCTTCATAGCAAACATTGATCATGCCCAAGAAATGTATGAAGCCTTGTCAAAACTATTTACCATCAAGAACATTGGAAAAGTGGCAAGCTTGCAAAATGAACTAAGGACTACTAAGATAACCAAGGATGATACTGTAGCCACTTTCTTTGTGAAGATAGCAAGAATAAGAGATGATCGTCTTGCCATTGATGAAATGGTGACAAACAAAGAACTTGTGATCACAACCCTACTATGAATGTCACCTACTTGGAGTACTTTTGCTTCAGGTCTCAATAGCTGGAAAGAAGCTCCCACCTTTGAGGAACTATGGACAGCCTACAGTCAAGAAGACTTAAGAATCTCGATGGTAACCAACAATGAAAAAGTGCCAAATGCTTATGTTGCTCATCGCAAGGGAAAATTCAAGAAGAAAGAGTCAAGGAGGAAGGTTGATATGTCCAAGATTGAATGCTATCATTGTCACAAAATGGGGCACTATAGAAGTGAGTGTCCTGACAATCCTAGAAACAAGAAAAGAGATAGAGATCATGCAAATGTGGCTGAAGAAGTATCCTCTCCCAAGAGAGCGAAGCCCGAAGAAAATGACATAAGGGACTTACATTACTAAGACCCTTGTTCCTAACTTTAGATATTCCAATTGTCTATTTTATATTTAGATATAGGTTTAACATCTTTTTGGAAAGACATTTTCTTGTTTTATAAGTTTTAGGTATCCCTCGAAGCTTTGGAGGGAGCCCACAACAACTCCTCAAGATAAGTATCTCATTCCCTCTAAATTTGGTTTAATATACTTATTTAAAGTTTTGATTATATTAAATACTAATCACCTTTCTACCTCTATTTCCTTGTATAGGAATTCACCTGTTGAATCCTCAAGAATCATGCGAGAAGGCCTCGGGATTAAGAAAGAAGACCTCACAAGTCAAAGCATTGGAATCAAAAAGGTTTGTCAAAGAATCAAAGGTATGTCTTAGATTATAAAGTCTTGTTATTATTGTGTCTAGCTCTTCTAAATCTTAAAAGATTCTTGTTTGGGATGACTCATCATCTGATGAACCTACCTACCTTATACATCTCTAATTGTCTGCATAAAAGGAATCCTAAAAAGTTCTCTGGAAAAACCCTAACTCAAGGGTATGTTGATGATGTGTGAAACCCTAAACCTACTTAGGGTTATTAATGATTTAATTGCTACACTAGTATATATATTGATGATGTCATGTTTGGGATTTTGATATGATCATGGGAGCTCTAAATTATTAAGGTTGAAATGGTGTTGTTCAAAATCTTGAACCTTTGAAGTTTTGATATAATAAGGGTTTTCTTTGACATGAACCAAAACCCTAGGTTTTGGTTAGGTATACAAGCAAAATCATTGTTATGAAAAGTCCTAGGAATGAATCCCTAGATTAGTCTAGGTCGATACATCTACTATATTAATATTGTCTAACATATGATATGCTTATGCATGATAGAAATCTCCTAGATATATGTATTGACGTAATTTGTAATGGTCATAAGTCCTAGAGTTTGGAAACAAGCCCTAGTCAAAATTTGAAGTTCTAGGATGATGTTTTGAAAATCTAGGGTTTTACATCTAAGCCCTAGTAATGATTAAAATTCTCTAGTATGTGTATTCATCTTAATCTATATAATGTTTGTTGAGAATTCATAGAAAATCTAGGGTTTACATCGAACCCTAGTAGAAGTTATTGTTTTGAGTAAAATCTAGGGTTTATATAAAACCTTAGTAGATAGTCTACCATATGGCTTCCCAAATTTATTAGATATCTTTATCTTTCTTTTGACTTATTTCTAGGAATCGCTATATGACAGAACTAATCTTTTTTCATCTTAATTGAATTGATTTAGGATTTGTATCAAACCTGGGCTAGAAGTTGAAGTATTGAAGTATAGTCTTTTGTTGATTATGTCTAGTCTAAACGCTTCCGGTACTGTAAAGTTTTCATTATGACTAACTTCGTGCTTCTATAAGATTTGGTTGTACTTGCTATCTAAATTGTGCAAGTACATCATAATCAAGTTGGTAAAGAAGTCCGTAAAAGAAGCTAATATCATGAGAAGGATGGAAGCCATGAAATATTCTCCAACACCGAAGGAAGAAGTAAATCTCCCTACATTAAGAGGGAGCATGGAAAGAAGAACTCTCCTTGGTTAAGAGGGATGGCACAACATGATGTTTGATTGGAGAATACATTCTGGAAGATATGTTGCTACATGAAAAGTAGGAAAAGGAATCTTCTCTCAAAGATTAAACCGATAGTCCTACTAAAATTAATTAAAGGGCAACATTGATACCCTAGAGGTTTGCTTTGATTATATATTTGAAAGTATATTATTCATTGGGGTTGTGTTTGTACAGGTGAATCTCTCGAAGGATTTGATAGCAAGTTGGTTACCAATCAGTTTGATTGGGAGAGATCTGTTGTACTTGATCTGCTGGATCAAGGAGTGTTGAGGCCTTGCGAGTGAGGCATTGCCTGGAAGACATCAAGCTGACACTTTGTTTTGATGTCTATTAGGAAGGGTGGCATCGGGTGGATGTGCACCTAGTTCCCTGGGTTGATGGTTAGTAAGTAAGCCTGATGGTACCTATAGAGGTTGAAAGCTTTAGTCCGTCTTAGTCACACTTGGATAGATTACCTTGGTCAGGAATCTAGTCCATGGCATTGCAATGCCTAAATTGTTGAGTGACCAATGGATAGATTGCCCTAGTCAAGAATCTAGTCCATCGCATTAAAGTGCCTAAAAATTATTAATAGTTCACATAATTGAGATCTTCCTTGTACTAGTGTATTGTGAATAACTCCCTAGTTAAGGAGTGTTGAAAATTGTAACTAGGTTCGGTCTTCATAAATTGTATTTGAATCAATATTTATTGTACTTGTCAAAAGAATAAAGAAAAAAATTATATTATTATTAAATGACTTATTAAAGCATGGGTTTCATGCTTGGGTCATATTATTTTACGTCAATGTCCCAATTGTGGACTACTAGGATTTATACTGAGTTTATAGAGTCATTACAGATTTAAATTGACCCATACGGGGCTTTTGAATCATGTAATTAGGTCATGTATTGAGTCAAATATGATTTATGGAGCCTCCGCATCAAGTCAGCCTTCAAGTGATCAAGTCGGCCTCAAGCCCAGAAATTCGAACTCATCAGAAGCCTATAAATACAGGGAGATCAAATTCATTTGGTGACATCTCTCTCAAGCACAGAAATTCGATATCTACTGTTGCATCAGGAAAAGTGCGAAGTCAAGGAAGGGGTCAAAAGAAGTGAGTTTGGACAAGCTAAAGGATTGGAAGAAAATCAGAATTTTGATCTTTCTCTCTCTCTCACGTGCTCTAGTTTGGAAGATCGAAGTCTCTTATTATCCTGTTGCTTCAATTGCTTCAAGTTGTTGCTGCCAAGAGAAGAATAGGTTGAAGTTTTTTTTGCTAGGTGTTGATGCCTTGAGAAGTTGTGTTCAAAATCGAACTCCTAGAAGCAAGATCAAAGTCTTTCCTTCAAGAACGAAGTTCCAGAAGCAAGGTCGAAGGAAGTGATGCACAGTGTTGTTGTTGTTGTTGTTGCTACCAGATTGAGGTAGGATCAAAAGGAAGGCTTACTCGGTGTCAAGGAAGTCTGAGTCAAGGTCTAGAGTCTCAAGATTACTATTGAAGGAAGAATTATTGACTGGGTTTTCCCCTAGAGTGGGGTTTTTCCTTGGCTGCTAGCCTATATCTGATGTCCTTGATCTATGTGCTTTTGCTTTGATTTTTTGCTTGATGAACTAATAAGAAAGAAGACAATGGGGTTGTTAGTCAAGGCCTTGCACTAGGACAATGCTGGTTGATATGATGCTATACAGATGCGATTACCAATCCGATTTTTCTTATAAGATTCTTTCGTTTGAAAGTGATCATGTAACCATATGAATACCTCCCTAGTTAAGAGGGAGTGTTGTAAAATGTAACTAGGTTGGTCTTCATGTTGACTATGTAATTATGAAAAGAAGGAGACAAAGATAATAAAATGTATTTTGTTGTACTTGCTTCATGAGTTTCATGAGCAAGATTATATTATGTAGATAGACTTCTTCTTGATGTCTATTAGGTTCTTGTTTTCTAGGTATAAATAGGATTAAGTGTCAAAATCATGAAGGATCCAGTTCAGATGGATAGGCTCCAAGACCTTGTAAAGAAGCTCTCAACAACCCTCCAGAAGTGTTGAAAGACAAGCTCCAAATATAGCGAAAACAACCTACAACAATATTGGAATATATGTGAAGTAATACCTCGTAAAATGTCGGAGAAAATAAACTACAAGTCGGCCTAAATATCAATAGAATAGTCGGCCTAATCGCTGGATAAGTCATCTATATATATGACTGCCCTGCGGCTCATTTGGAGGATAAGGAACACGGATTAATCTACAGGAAAAGCACAGAGTACGGAAGGTACAGGAGGGTACAAATTTGTGGAAAGTACAGGAAGGCATAGACTGTGGATATGTACGGCAAGGGACAAACTGAGGATAGGTACAACAAGGGACAGAATTGCGGATTGATGAAGCTAGTTTGCGGATAGGTGCAAAAGGGTACAGTGCGGATATCTTTGAGCTTTAAAGAATCTATTGAAAGAATTTTTCCAAAGTCAAGATAATGATTATAAGAAGACAGGCTGATCTAGAGGTGGTAGAAAGTGAGGAAGAGATTTACCTTCCTAACTACATTTCAAGGAATTCAGTTACAAAGAAAAATAATTCTGTCTCTAAATTTGACTAAGTACTTTGATAATTGACTTGATGAAAGATTAACTAAGCTAAAGAAGAGAATACATAAGCAAAGCTCACAAGTAATTATCAAGAAGAGAATTTTTGTATTAATCTCCAGCCCTACAAAATTCTCAGCAGTTGACTCCATTAGGCAGTGGTCTCATTAATAATTCAATCTAATCGCATCACTCAACCAAGTGGCTATACCATTCAATCGTGTCTCCCAAACTTCTTGGTTGCCAATAAGTCTTGCATTTTTGTCTTCCATAGGGACTACCCTCCATAGCCTGTTGTTGGGAGACCGCTAGAACGGAGAGGTCGGAGATCAGAGTGACGGCCCTCGACCTGAGCCGTTGTCACATCGTGCCTATACAATCTGAGCGACAAGAAGTACCATTAGTTAGGAAAGCTGACCTAGGTTGTGGTACATATTGATGATGATGTTGATGTTGGTCAAGGGTGTTGACCTAGATGATGATGCTATCGATAAGTTGGACTTTTTCTTAGAGAGGTCATGTATATAGAGAACATCTATATAGTCATTATGAATACATCCCTAGCTAAGAGGGTGTGTTAAATTTTGTAGCTATGGTCGGTCTTCACAATATTTTCATTTGTGAATTATAAAAGAAAAATTTAATTGAAGCATGTTCTTCATGCTTGGAAGAAAAAAAAAAATTTATTTTGTATTCAAAAGAAAAATATTACGAGGCTCATCAAGAACGGGAAAAATGAAATTTTTTAATTTGTATTTTGCCAGCACAAGAGACCAAGCCGGCTTGCCCATGAGACATGCCCTTTCACATGGACGAAACACTATAAAATGAGTGTATTCGCTCTCCTCCAAAGGCAGATTCAGATCACACATTATATCTCTGTTTTGGTGCAAGGAAGACAGATCACACATTATATTATTATAAGGACCAAAATTAGAGGAAGATACTTGCTTGCTCTAGCATTCAAGGAGGCTGAGATCTAGACGTCTGACTGTGATATATCTCTCTGTGGAAGTGTGAAGGTTCTGTGATATATTCTCTGTGGAACAATGTGAAATCCTGAGGTATATCTATCTTTGGAACAGCTAAGGTTCTGTGATATATTCTTTGTGGAACAGGGCAAAATTCTGAGGTATATCTCTCTGTGGAAGTGCAAAGGTTCTGTGATATATTCTCTGTGGAACAGTGCGAAATCCTGAGGTATATCTCTCTGAGGAGCAGTGCGAAAGTTCTGTGATATAGTGCACATTCTAAGGCTGAGACGGAGGGTGTGTTTCAGCCCTCTTGGATACAATCTCTCTGCGGTATATCTCTGTGGGATAGTGCGAATTCTGAGGCAGACTTGAAGGATGTTTCTTGACTCTCTTGAAGACATTGTTGCGGAACCATTTGGACAGAATTGTGGAGGGTTGACTTGGTCCTTGGTGGTTGGTCATCTTGCCGGTTAGTTGACTTTGATGTATCTCTTGTTGCATTGATTCTCTAAGGAAAAGGTTGGCTGGGTCTTCCCCCTTGGTGGGTTTTCCCACGCTAAAATATTGTGTTCTTTGTGTGGTTGTCTCTTTATGATCCTACTGTCTTAATTGTTGATGTCTTCTGTGTAATTTGCTTAATGATGAAATCATGGATAAGAATGTGTAAATGAATTGAATCATCAAAAGAAATTATGAGTATATAAGTCTCTTCAAAAATCAACATATGCCACCTAGGATTACTCCATAGGGCTCTCTCACCATGAGCCACTCACCTAATGACATTATCCAACAGGCAGTGGGTACAAACATCCACGTGATTGGTTCAAATGGAAAGTAGGTCATGCTCCCTTTTCATTTGATTTTAGATTTACTACAGTCTAGAAAATGTTGTTTCTTTACCAGCTCTCTCCTCACATTCTAGGGTCCCTCCCCAAGATAACCCTCTTGTAGTCCCAACTTTTGATATGTTGTTTTATTTACGGTCATTGATTTACTAGTATTCCACTTCACTATTATAATCTTAGGAAGGGCATCTTGGGACCCCCTTCCTTTTGTATAGCATTCTCATGACTGGTGTGATATTAAGTCCCACTGACCTATCTAGTGTTTATAGGGCATTAATAGAAATTTCATTTCATTTCTCATTTAATCTCAAACTATCCATTACTAATAAGCATCATAATCCTTCCTCCTTTCAAAAAGAGGTTCACTGACCTAAACCCACAAAAATATTTAATCATAGTGGAAGAACTTTTAAAAATAGAATGAAAATTCAAAAAGAAGTGGAGTTTCCACGGAATAAGCCAAAGAGCCAGCCATCTAGAAATCCTTAACGAACAACCAAACAACAACAGAAAAGTGGGCACAATCTCCCAATTGTTCCATTTAAAGGCCTTTCATGAGTTATTAAATAAAAGGCACCCACTTTTCCAGTAGTTCATAGATTTCGTTATCTAGTCATTTATATCATAGAAAAAGATGTTTTCCAAAAATCAATTACATACTAAAAATTTTTTCAATTTTACATCAAGATGTTAGTGGTAATATAGGAGCAGTGTCTTTGGAATACAAAGCCTCTAAATTCAAATTGTAATAAAACAAAAAACTCTGAAAATTGCAAAATGCACCTCCTCTGGAACCATATCCCCGTGCATAATTTTGAAACGCCCTTTTTGGTGTACAACAGGTGCCTTTGACCTTTCTCTCAAATTATCTGGATTGCCTGCATTAAAAAATATGTCATCCCATATTCCTTCCAGCCAACAAGTCAAAACTAAAATGTTAAAAGAAGCGTCGATGTTGAAAAATTTAAGTATACATATGATACTCAACATGCCTGCTAAATTCGATTGCCTGTAAAGGCAATCAGTAGACTGTGTAATATTAATCCTGTTAAATGATGAAGACCCACTTAACTTTCGCTCTATATGAGGCTGATACTGTTGCTTGTCACTGCTGCTAAAAATTCAGAAAAAAAAACCCATCAATGTCAAAGTTCAGACAAACAATATCTAAAACAAAATTTAGGATGACAGCTAAAAGTCTCAAGTCCATAAACCCTCAAAAAGATGCATTTAAGCTTCCTAAAAACAGGCTGCATCTTCGGTCAGATTATTTAGAAGACTCCTGCTATGCCTCAAACAATATGTTCAGATATTCCATCTTCTGAAACTAAAATTATGACAACATATTTCAAAAGATGTAAATATTCTAAATGGAAGACAATAATGTTTTCAAAAGGACTGAAAGCAACCCATCTTAATGTATCTGCCAAAAGCCAGAGAATCATTCTAGGAAACAAGTAAAAGGGCTGCTATGGACAATAGAAAGCTAAATTCTATAAAGACAAACAGTAGGAAACATCAGGCATCACACATTCTTCTGAATTTGAATGGAGATTGTAAAGCACCAACAAGATCCATTACTTTCCAATGTTCCAGAAATCAAATTCAAGCTAGACTCCTTTGTTCATAAGAGTTTACATTCCTATGATTTTACATTAAATTATTATTCTAGTATGTCTTTAACTTAGAACTGGAAGGAATACATGCAAAGGTGCAGTAATATAACAGTAAACTTAAGCCTCGATGTTTAACCATCTCCCTAACGATTTGAAAAATCTAATAAAAGTATAGTTTCTCCATTCAAAAAGTACACTCTCAGTTAATAAAACAGGTTAACGAGGAATAGAGAGGAGGCATTGAAGGAAGGAAAAACTTCTTGTCTCCCTCCTCCTCTGCAGATAACCACAATGCCATTGTAGGTGGATTTAGAAATTTTCTCAATAACAGCGGAAGTGACGTGAAGGATAAAAAGGAGAAATCAAATTCAGCTAATGGCACAGCATTGCTGTTAGATACCTAATCCTTAGGGATCAAGGTTAAGCTCGTTAAGCATTGACCTTAATCTTTGATCAAGCATGTTAAGCTTTTTCTACCATATTTTTGTAGAAATTTCTGAATCTTAATTCTTATGCAGAAATTATTTCTGTTAATCCAATTAAGCTTCTCCTACTTATACAAGTTATCAACTGAATAAATTCAAGTTAACATCAAAGCAAAACACATAACAGATCTCTACCAATTCAGATCTAGAATGAGCACATGCACACGTAGACAAAGTGACACAGTTATTTCTGGACAAACTGTCCCCGGAAAAACCCAATGTGGGAAAACTGGTCTCTGGCTGCTGGAGGGCTCTATTATTAAGAATATTTCTGAATACACAACTCTGGGTTCCAGATCTGGAAAACCCTATAGAGAAAACTCTAGATCTGCAACACCTCGCTGATCTAAGACCAACAATACTGACTGATCCACACCCTCAAACGGGATTTACAGAACTCAGCTAGATCTAGGGCTAGAAACCCCAAATCTGCCCCTGAAAGACACTGAAAATCACGTTGTCCTTGCTGCTGCTATTGCGTCTGCTACTGCCGTCTGCTGCTACCTTCCTCTGCGTTGTCTTTCCTAATCTCTTCTCTGCTTCTTGTGTATTCTAGACCCCGGGATCAGATCGTCCCCTTGGTCTAAATTCCCCTCTCTACAACTAAAACACTTGAGAATTCTTAGCAACCCCACCCTAGAATCTCAGCTTACCTTCAGTGCTCTGCCTTTGTGTATCTTAGAAATGAACCAAGCCTTTCCTTTATACTTTTCTCATTGACAAATCAACGGCCAAGATTAAATCTTTAATCAATGGCTAAGATTAAAAGAAAGCTTGATCCGTGTGACTTAAGACAATTTCATCACATGTTTAATTAAATTTACTTTAATTTTTTATTTTCCTAAGTTTTAACTTAGGAAATACATTAAAATAATTAATTAATTTAATATCTCCTAAACCAAATGAAATTTCCCAAATCCATTTTTGGGTCTTGTAGATCCAGTGTACTCTAGTCCCTCCACAAAATTTGGGACCTAGAGCACAACTGATGCTACCCCAAACAAAAAATCTCAACACTCCCCCTTAGCATCAAGGGTGTGCTCTAGCAATACATCACACTTATGCATTACATGATTTTGGGCACTAGTTCTGTGCTACTGAAGCTTGGCCTCCTGCCACTCAACTCTGCACTGTTGTTGCCATTCTGTACTGCTGCCCATGACTCTGCCACTGTCACTGCTGATCTGCTGCACTGCAACTTTAGTTGTTGAGAGAACCAACTAAATCTCCTGCCCAATCTTTGACAAACAAGTCAGATGGGCTGCATCCTCATCACTGAAGCTCCATAGGCTACAAATCTGTACTGGCATCTAAAGAGTGATGCACAGCTACAGCTCTGTCTGCGTAATCAGACTCCCTCTGCACTACTGAAGCCACATCAAATCCTTGCGTTGAAATCTATCACGTTGTTGCTGCATTACGATGTCCCTCTGAAGCTCTCTGCGTTGTGTAAGCAGCATTGCACTGCGCTGCTGAAGTCACATCAAGCTCTGCGCTGCTACTGCTTCTACGTTGTTGTTGCTATGCTCTACGCTGCTCCTCTCAGCCTCCAGATCTGCCTTTGCTTATGCCTCATCTGTGATCTATGCACCCACTGCTCCACTTGTCCCGCTACTGTCTTAAGGCTATCGTAGCTTGCTTGTGATCCAAGAGATGAGCTACTCAAGGATCCCACCTCTCTTCCATGTAGCTTCTCTACATGTCCATGTCACCACACCTCCATGGTTCATGAGCACTCGTGGCCACATCATCTCCGGACCCATCATCTGCCACCACTGCTTTGGAAGAAAACGCTTCCTTGTCCTTCTTCTTTTCTGGACAATGGCTAGCAAAATTACCCATTTCGCCACACTGGAAGCACTTGATCTTAGAAAGATCCTTCTTCTTCGGCTGCTTCTTTGACGCCAAGGCTGCATCTTCCTCCTCTTCCTTCTTAACCTTCTTCAACGCAGGGTTGTGTTGTTTCTTGGTGAACCTTCGTAGTTCTTCTTGCCGTAGGATCAACCACAAGTTGTCCCAATCTAGGAGGTCCGCTCTGCCCAAAATACTTTGGACAAAGGTTTCCCACTCATCCGTGATTGCATTGAAGGCAGTCCTGACTATCACTGCATCATCTACAGTTGCACCCGTTGTAGTCAGCTAATCCCTAATTGACTGCAATCTGAAGAGGAAATGCTCAATGTCCTCTTCCTTGGTCATCATGAATGACCTCATTTGGGCCTCCAACAACATCTTTCTTTGGACTGATTTTCCCTCATATAGGGAAGTCAAGGCCTTCCACATCTCATTAGTTGTCTTCTTCTCAGCTATGTGTGGTACAATATGGTCCTTGATATTGTCTATTATCAGCTGCTTGGCATGCCCAGCATCTTCTCTATGCTTCTGTTGTAGAGGTAAATCCCCTCTGCGGACAGAGGCGATCCCTACTAGCCCAGATCGGGTCTAGCAACAATCGTATCATGCTAAGGCGCAGGTTCCTAATTGCAATAAACCAAATCGCGAAGAAGGCCTACCTCAAGTCCAACACTGTCGTTTGTAGAGAAGATGACGCTCCCGTTTTCTTACTCTAGCAGATCACAATCCTCTCGCTTGCCGCGATCGAACACCTACACACACAAGAGACACGACAAACACAAGCGTAAAACCCGATATATGCAATTATGTATCAGTCAGAGAAGACACAACTCATGATCATACTGAACAATACGAGTGGAACCATAACCAATAGTCGCTTATCATTAATTCATACAAAGGAAAATACAACCTGGCTCTGACGCTGAACCTTCCTTCGGCGGGTCGTTAGCGGAATATGACTCGGTAAAGCTTGTCGGGAATGGAGACAAGCCTCTCTCTTCAATCGTCAATCTCCTTGCTACTGATTTGGCTCTATGAGGGCTATTGCAGCATTCTTTAGGCTATGAAGGCTCTTGGAGACTAGCTTTCAAAGGAAAATGGCAAGCTTATATAGATGGTGGAAGGGGAGTTGAGATCCCTACAATCATGGGATTGGCCCTATCCTCAAGGAAGCTTCCATGAGAGGTGGAAAACCACTTCCTCTACATGGAGATCCGGAGCCAACCTTCCAACTCAATTTAGAGACCAGTTCAGGAATTGGTTGGAGTCAATCTTCCGCCATTTATTTTTAAAAAACACTCCTTATTAAGCATGGCGCGAGGGCGACTCTAGGACAGAGCGCCAGTTGGCGCGCCCTCTTTGGAGGATTTCCCCCATTGGCGCAGGTATAACACTCACGAGTCGCGCCAAGGATAAAAAGGCTATTTTTAGGGTTTTTCACAAGGAGTTGTCTTCAGGGGAATGAAAGTCCATATTCAGGGGAATGCCATAGAAGTGTTTTTAGGTCATGTCACTTCTCACAGGTCACGGAATAAACCCTCCAATGTGCGGGACAAGGGATTGCAGGGACGGTGACAAATTGCTGTGTAACAGATGCCCCCTAAAGCATGAGGCCCAAAAGAGAGAGAGGGGTGAAATGCTTTACGAGAACGCGTCCAACTGAAAACACTGCCGTCGGAAAACCTGCGTAGAGAAGTACAACTGATATCCCAAATACATGATATATGTGGTATGGGCGCAGCCATCCATAACAGAGTATACCATAATCCAGATCCAAGGTATGGACGCAGCCATCCAGCGAGGATCAATAAATAGACTCAGGTATGGTCACAACCATCCAATGAATGAGTCATGCAACCAATCATAATAATCCACAAAATCGCAGCCTGGATTCTAACAGACAAAATACAGGGTCTTGCGCTCCATCTCGACTCGAACAAAGTACAAGTTCAAGCATGCGAATAAGTGAGTTGAAGTCGAACATGCAAGAACATCGTCTGATTACCAGCCAATGATGAAAGTTGTTAATAGACGTGAGAGGTACCACCAATAGTGACAATGGTCCTCAAGGTACTATACGTACAATCTACGGCATGCGAATCAGTGGGCTGGCGTCGAACACCCATAGAATCATTCGATCGGAGGCCAATGATGAAAACCTCACGTCGAACGCGAAGAACCTGCCATTGAGGCATGCAGGCTCCAAGGTACCAAAAGGGAGTCTCTAGATCAGCTTCCTGGATAATGAGCTGAAGTCGACAGGAAGTGACCTTGATCGAAGGTGGGCCATAGTGTTTCCCCCATCATCGACGCGAGATAGAGGAACATAATGTTTTTGTGAATCAGGATCAGATGAGAATCAGAGGAAGGTTGGAACTTTGCAGAGGTCAACTTCTCTTGAACATATCGGCAGCACGACGTGGATTTGGCAGTATTTGACATCAAAGGATCTAAGGTCATGATGACGAGGCAAAGAGCAGATGAGAGGTCAAAAGGGATAACCCAAACCCACAAAGGCAAACAGATAATGAGGTGAGATGTCCCCGACCCGACACGAATGCAGACAAGTGCCATGTTCAAGAGCGACATACTGCCGACACGACAATGATGCTGGTTCCATTTTTCCCCACCATTTCTGGCGAGTACCTCTTTATTTTTACACAAGTTTGAAGAGGATACCATATGCTTGTCATATAAGTTCGTCCTTCGGATGAATCCATCCTAGTGCATTTAACGAGCCCTAGGAAGGAGGAACTCGAAGATCGTCATGATTGACGATTTTCGATGTCATTTAAGTTTAACGAGTCTGACAAAGGAAGAACTCGGCGTCTTTTCATATTTAGAGGAGTTTGAAAAGACAGCAGAAAAGTAAACTCCAACAGTCCCTTTTCGTAGATAGTTCCTCAGATCCGAAAAGTTAGAAAATTGTGTCTGAGAAAACCTCCTAGTTGCGATAGGCTAGGGTATTCCTTTTTTGTAAGTAATCTATCCCAGCCCGAAAAAGGGGTAAACATATACTGGGTAGATGTCGATTTGCAGCCACTTTAACGAGATCGAAACGACAAGGGGCTCGGCAATCTTTTCATATTTAGAGAGTCAGAAAAGAGCTGAAAGATGACTCCTCCTGAAGGAACGAGTGGTATTAAGAGTAGCAACTGGTTCCGGTAATGGTGGAACTACTGAGAACAAGTAAAGGTTAAGAGGCTGGCTAACAAAGACCACTCATCGCAGCGGTTCCTTAGGATCGGATGAAACAACAAAGTGAAGGCATATGATCGGCCAAGCAGATAGTGACGATGGAGTGAGAAAACCAAGGCTCATCTGGCAAAAACAGGCTGATAAGATGGCAATCACAAGAGGTAAAATGGGAAAGGTTTCATTTTTACACAAGCTTGAAATCAGGAAACTTTGCTTGAAGTTGGTTTCATTTTTACACAAGCTTGAAACAAAGATAAACTATGCTTGAAACCGGTTTCATTTTTACACAAGCTTGAAACGGAAACAAACTATGCTTGAAAAAAGTAAGCATGCCCCTGATGTGACTCAATTTGAGGTACATGCCCCCTCAGCTTCAATCCATATGAAAGGCAGATGGAGTGAAGGTTCAAGTTACGAGATCAAGAGAAAGACTCAACTGGGATTTTACGAGATCTAAACAAAGACTCGAATTGAACAGGAAAGTGTTTCATTGTGTTAACGAGGTTGACACATTAAAAGAACTATCCTCAGGACACCTTGTTTCATGATTTAAGGAGCTTGGCACAAGACAAGGAACTCTGCTCCGACAACCTTGTTTCATTTTTTAAGCATCTTGACACAAGACAAGGAACTATGCTCCGAGAACCTTGTTTCATTTTTTAAGGAGCTTGACACAAGACAAGGAACTCTGCTCCGACAACCCGGCTTCATTATAATGAACAAGAAGTCATCGCTTCCAAGAGTTCCACTCCTGATGGAAGGAAAACATCCTGGAAGTCAGGACCTAATGCCCCCAACACACTATGCACGATGGTATCATCACTGAGTACAGGCACGGGGTAGGTAGCCACATAATTGACCTGCGGTGGGGCAAATACAACAGGTGGATAAAAACCAGGAAGGGATAATGGTGGGCCAGCTACCACATCAGGACCAAAGAACAAAAGTTGATCAATGGTCACGATCCGTCCTTCATGTGGAAAACAGACCACACGAAAAAGGGAGGAGACAAGTGCTCCCGCGGCGTAGGTGTAATCGCGCCCCAAGAGCAGATTGAAATCCAAGGGGCCTGGAACAACCATCACGTCCATATGGACAGTTTTACCTCCCAAAGTAACAGGTAACCTTGGAAGGATCCCTAACGGTTGACTCGTTCTTCTGTTAAATGCCAACAGATTCTGCGTAACAGGCGCAAGCGGCGGCGAGCCAATTTGTTGTAGAGGTAAATCCCCTCTGCGAACAAAGGTGATCCCTACTAGCCCAGATTGGGTCTAGCAACAATCGTATCACGCTAAGGCGCAGGTTCCTAATTGCAATAAACCAAATCGAGAAGAAGGCCTACCTCAAGTCCAACGCTGTCGTTTGTAGAGAAGATGACGCTCCCGTTTCCTTGCTCTAGCAGATCATAATCCTCTCGCTTGCCGCGATCGAACACCTGCACACACAAGAGACACGACAAACACAAGAGTAAAACCCGATATATGCAATTATGTATCAGTCAAAGAAGACACAACTCATGATCATACTAAACAATACGAGTGGAACCATAACCAATAGTCGCTTATCATTAATTCATACAAAGGAAAATAGAAACCTGGCTCTGACGCTGAACCTTCCTTCGGCAGGTCGTCAGCGAAATACGTCTTGGTAAAGCTTGTCGGGAATGGGGACAAGCCTCTCTCTTCGATTGTCAATCTCCTTGCTACTGATTTGGCTCTATGAGGGCAATTGCAGCATTCTTTAGGCTATGAAGGCTCTTGGAGACTAGCTTGCAAAAGAAAATGGCAAGCTTATATAGATGGTGGAAGGGGAGTTGAGATCCCTACAATCATGGGATTGGCCCTATCCTCAAGGAAGCTTCCATGAGAGGTGGAAAACCACTTCCTCTACATGGAGATCCAAAGCCAACCTCCCAACTCAATTTAGAGACCAGTTCAGGAATAGGTTGGAGTCAATCTTCCGCCATTTATTTTTTAAAAACACTCCTTATTAAGCATGGCGCGGGTGCTACTCTGGCACAAAGCGCCAGTTGGCGCGCCCTCTTTGGAGGATTTCCCCCATTGGCGTGGGTATAACACTGACGAGTCGCGCCAAGGATAAAAAGGCTATTTTTTAGGGTTTTTCACAAGGAGTTGTCTTCAGGGGAATGAAAGTCCATGTTCAGGGGAATGCCATAAAAATGTTTTTAGGTCATGTCACTTCTCACAGGTCGCGGAATAAGCCCTCCAATGTGTGGGACGAGGGATTGCAGGGACGGTGACAAATTGCTGTGTAACAGCTTCCGTAAGAGATCCACATCTGTCGGTGTGGCTAGGATTTGCTCTGCATGGTCTCTTAGACCGTATGCCTCAAGGACAATCAGGATCCTTGCTTTCCACACCGAAAAGTTTGAGAGGCCCTTTAGCCTATCCTGATCACGTAGTCCATGAGGAGCCATCTGTTCAGAATGTGTCAGAGCTCCTCTTCTCTATGCTAGAGATCTTGGATCTAGGGTCCTTTTCGAACTGGGAACCCTCTGCTCCCTCTGACACTTGATTTCCCTCCTTGGAAATCTACCAAATCAACTATGATTCAGCTTCTTCTTTGATTCTCTAACCAAACTGCAAGTTTCCTTTGGCAAGAAACTCTTTGAGAAGCTTATCTCTTCCCAAACTTTGTCACTTGTGCTAAGGTTAAAAATCTGAAAACTTCAAAAGTTTAACCCCACCAACTCTTCTGAATTTCTGCAACTTTTCTGCAGACTTTTTATGGATCTTACAGATTCAGATCCGAATCACACTGGCTGGCTTCAGACCCAACCAGCGATGTTTCTGAGCTGCCTCTGCGCAGTAATTGCGTGGGCTTGCTAGGACACAATGCTGGACAGCATCACCCTTCCCTCTGCCTGAATCTCCTCCTGAAAACTGCGTTGTCCCTTCAGATCTGCTTTTCTGCTGCCTTTCCAGCTGCTTTCTGCAGCTAGATCCTTCAAATTCTTCAACTGGTGACCCTTCTAGATCTGCAAATTCTCTAATACCATGTAGAAATTTATGAATCTTAATTCTTATGCAGAAATTATTTCTGTTAATCCGGTTAAGCTTCTCCTTCTTATACAAGTTATCAACTGAATAAATTCAAGTTAACATCAAAGCAAAACACATAACAGATCTCTACCAATTCAGATCTAGAATAAGCACATGCACACATAGACAAAGTGACAGTTATTTCTAGACAAACTGTCCTCCGAAAAACCCAATGTGGGAAAACCGGTCTCTGGCTGCTGGAGGGCTTTATTATTAAGAATATTTCTGAATACACAACTCTAGGTTCTAGATCTAGAAAACCCTACAGAGAAAACTCTAGATCTGCAACACCTGGCTGATCTAAGACCAATAATACTGACTGATCCACACCCTCAAACGGGATTTACAGAACTCAGCTGGATCTAAGCCTAGAAACCCCAGATCTGCCCCTAAAAGACACTGAAAATCATGTTGTTCTTGCTGTTGCTGTCGTCTGCTGTTGCTGTTGTCGTCTGCTGCTGCCATCTACTATTGTTGATGTTGCCTTCCTCTACGCTATCTTTCCTGATCTCTTCTTTTCTTCTTGTGTATTCTAGACCTCAGGATCAGATCATCCCCTTGGTCTAAATTCCCCTCTCTGCAACTAAAACACTTGAGAATTCTTAGTAACCTCGCTCTAGAATCTCAGCTTAGCTTCAGTGCTCTGCCTCTGTGTATCTTACAAATGACCCAAGCCTTTCCTTTATACTTTTCTCGTTGACAAATCAATGGCTAATAAGATTAAAAGAAAGCTAGATCCATGTGACTTAAGACAATTTCATCACATGTTTCAGTAAATTTACTTTAATTATTTTATTTTCCTAAGTTTTAACTTAGGAAATACATTAGAATAATTAATTAATTTAATATCTCCTAAACCAGATGAAATTTCCCAAATCCATTTTTGGGTCTTGTAGATCCAGTGTACTCTAGTCCCTCCACAAAATTTGGGACCTAGAGCACAACTGATGCTACTCCAAATACACAAAATCTCAACAATTTTAAGGCTTAGATTAGTCAGCTTCAGCAAAAATGGGTGGTGTCAACTAATGTCCCTAGAGAATTGAGGTAGAGGCAAAGGGTAGACAAGAGGCAAAGAATGAAGGATGATACTAATGATGAGGGTCTCAATATAGGTAATTGTGGAACATTGCTTGTCAAAGAGTGGTGGAACATGCATGGCAGTGCTACCCCATAGCTACAACATTTGGTAACATAGGTGCTTTCACAATTGGTGCACACTTCTTCTATAGAGAGGTTTTTATCAACTAGCTCAATGTATTATTTTGGACCTTCCAATCTTCATACTTGGGTGTGCAGATGGCCTATTTTATGAACATAATTATTTGGTCATGTTATTGTTCACAGTTGCTAGATAACCTATTTCATTCCATAATTTAATGGTCTACATTCTATTATATGGCTTTAAAATTTGTATGTTTGTTTGTACTTGCTAGAATCTAGATAGTTTCTGCTCGAATGATTCATTAATGTATTATGGATGTCATTTCTACCCTCATTAATGTACAAATACACATATTTTCATATATTCTGCAACTAATTTGACATTAAGCATTCTTGTTTAATATAAATGCAGTATAATATATACATACATAGGTACATATATATATAATATAGAGGCTCCACTCCCGAGGTTTTTTGGAAATGACACTCCCATTCTACTCGAAACTTTCACAACCTTGATCTTGAAGTATAGGATTAGGGTTTATCCCTTAAATGCTTAAGATTAAGGTTTTGTGATAAAACCCTAGGGTATTGCTATGCCTTATGTCAACAAGGATACGTGTAAAAAATTTGTAGCATATTTTACCACTATTGTAACCCCAATCTCACAAGTCAAAAGCATTGTAACAACAATGTGAGGCTTTGTATTAAGCATCCTAGACCTATGTCTTATTATTTGCATCTTGTTATGTTGGTTGTACCATGGCTAGTCCCTTGGAGTTCATCTCAAGTTCATTTTGTCCTATACAGGATCGGAGGACTTTAGATGGGCTTACTTGAGGACTCATGGTCTTATGGGAACCTATTTTTGTAGGGGTGATCACTGGTGTACGGACCACTCCAGCCCATGTCAAGGTGCACCTGTCTTATTGTTAAGTCACAGGGATTGCCAAACCTAAAACTTCAAGTTCGGAACTCAGTAACCCCAAAAAAGTATTCAAAATTCGTTGAGGTTCGACAAACCTCAAAGGTGAACCCGAAGTTGATCTGAATCGAATCACAACTTCAACTCGAAGTCAAACCAGATTGAATCGAATCAAACCCGAACATGAATGAAAACGTGAATTTCAAAGAAAAAATATTAGGTTTGGCGAGGTTCGTAGACGATATAGAGTTTTTTTTGGTGCAAAATCATTTTGTCGCCTAGGCCCAATGGCGCATTGGCATTGTTGTGTTTTGATTTCAAAGGCGTATCCGCAATTCCACATTGTTGTGGGGTCTGGACTATGGTTTGTTGTGGATGGTATTTTTGTTGGAAATACTAAGGGGGGGTGAATCAGTGTTTCTTTCAATTGTTATATCATGCCAATTAAGATTTTTATCACAAGTTAAACTAGAACAAAAGATAATTTTATTGATGAAGATAGTGAGAACTTCAATCCTCTTTTACAAAAATTCAAGCTCCAACCTGCACAATAGAACCTTTGATTTCTTCAATGCTCCAACCTTGCATTAGAGAACTTTTGAGGTCTAAAATGGGCCTCCTAAGAAAAATGTACAACCAAAATAAACTTTATAAGAAATAATAGGATTCAAGATGATGATGTCAACCATGGGGGATGATTCACCATTTTTGGAGTAAAAACGTAAAAAGATTAAAAAATAATAAAATAATAAAACTACTTTTTAAACCCGTATTTTCAACTTAACTCCCTAAGTTTTTACTCAAATTTCAAGCGAGAATACTCGTCGGATGAAAAATTTAATTCCTCATCCATGGAGTACCCATGTTCCATACTTTCAATGGACCCTGCTACACGGAAAATAAGAAATACATGAAAAACGTGATTATTTCTCATTTCTAGTGTGGCAGGCGTGTATTGCATGTGACTGATACATGCTTTCTTTTCTCCCTCTGAAATTTGATGATGTAATCTAATCTTATTTTATTATTTCCACTATTATTTTATAATTTCCTTAGGAGGCCCAGTTTAGACCTCAAAATTCCTCTAGTGAATGAGGACTGCAATCCTCAAACACAAATCTAGGCACAAATCTGGTCAAAATGAGGACTCCAATCCTCTCAACAAATCCAAGAACCAACTTGGTCAAAATGAGGACTCCAACCCTCCTAAGCTCCAACCTTCAAAATCAACTTTTTCAAGATGTCTTCAAAAAAGGGTTTCTAAAGTCAATTCCATATTCACTTCAAAAGAGGTCTTCAAGATATTCAATTTTACTCCAAGAATGCTTCAAGTCTACTACAACCAAGGTTTTCAAGGCTGCTACAAAGTCATCTCAAGTTTGTTCCAACACCTCAAGAAGTTGCTCCAAAGGATCTTGAAAGTCTGCTACAAAATATCTTCAAAAAGGTTGCTTTAAGAGTTCTCAAGAATGCTCAAAAAGGACCACCCCCAAACCAAATCAAGTTTGCTACAGGTGGCCTCAATAATGCTTTAATAAGTCCTCCAAAAGACTGCTTTAATTATGTTCCAAATGTTGATTTATGGTAGCATCGGATGTGCTCTAGCCTTGTAACTTTGTATATAGGCTAAGACACATGTATTCAATAAAACCCAGAAATGGTTTTGGAAATTTCCACTTGGAAATGATTTAATTAAATTAATTAATCATTTTTTAATGCTTTCCTAAGTCTAAACTTAGGGAAACTGATTAATTAAAGGGTATTAATTAAATCAAGTGTGAATCTTCTACATAAAGTCATAGATCACCTCCAAGTTAATCTTAGCCCTTGATTATGTTTTAATCTTGGCCGTTGAAGGGTCAATGAAAGATTATAAGAAGGAGGGCGAAGGGCCTATGGCAGATACACTTGACACTTGAGCCATTGAGCATTTTCGAATTTGTGTGAGGAGACACAACTTTTGATCAAGAACAAATCACTAGGGCTAGGCTTGCTAAGTGATTTGATTCAGTGATCAAATCCGGAGAGGGATAATAGCAGAGATTGGTCAGGAGGGCCAAGAATACATTTCAGAGAGAAGCAGCATCAACGCAGGAGAGAGACAGCGCAGTTTCTGGCTAGGGTGACGCAGTTACTGCAGAGAATCACACAGAGTCAGCGCAGTGTCCCTTGGAGTCAGTCCGGAGAAAGATAGAGATTGGGGTTCTTAGCTAGGAGGGCCAACATCCAGCTTCAGATAAGCCAGATCAGCTACAAGAAGGGGTGACGTAGTCCCTCTAGCTTGCCTATGCAGGCTTACGCAGATCCAGCGTAAGCATTCACTCAGAGGCAGTGAGGGCTTCATCAGCATTGTTTTTGATCAGCCGGAGACTTGCTGAGTGAGGTATATCTCATAGTCATTTTTGCTGTCTAGATTTCTCTAAAAGGTTTTTCGGATGTTGGCACCCTAGTTGTATTCAAGATTCTGCTGCTTAATAATACAAACCCTCAGATCTGTTGCACCGACTTTCCCAAGTTGGGTTTTTTCGGGGACTTCGTCCAAAATAACTGTGTCAATGTGGTTGTTTTTCATTGAGTTTTGTTCAGATTGTTTCAGCACTTAGAGTTATACCGCAGTATTATTTGTGTAGACTGCTTCAGTAATTACTTCGGTATTTCAATGTAATGAAATAATTATCAAATAATAGGAGAAGTAATTCAGATTTGTTGCAGTAGGAATCCAGATCTAGGATTTTTCACATGGTATCAGAGCTTATTTAAGCTGAAGTGCAGGGGAAATGAAGAGAACCAGCAGATCAGTGTTGTAGAGTCTAGGATCTGCATAAGCAGCAGCAGATCCTCCAAGAAAATTACGTTGTCCATGGCAAGAGGGCATTCCAGTGCAGAAAAGGCTCCCTCTAAGAGAGTTGACAAAGGGGTAAACTTTTTCAGTTGCAGAAGATGTAGCGTAGCTGAAGAACGCAGTTACTGCGCAGCAGTAAGAGTTGGTGCATAAGCGTCAAAAAATTCTGAAAAACACAGTTGGGGATTTCTTGATCTCAGAGGGTTTCTTACTCAAAGAAACTCAGTTCTTCCCATGCAGCAGCAGAAGAAGTGACTTACTCCACAAGGAGTGTGTAAGTCAAGCTGAGTAGAGGGTTAGAGCAAGGTATCGACAGTTGAGGAGATGGCCAGCAATGGACTGCGTGACCAAGATAGATTGGAGGGTGCCTCCAACTATGTTATCTGGAAATCAAGGATAGAATTTCTCCTTGATGAACATGATCTAAAAGCCCTCATAGACAGCGCAATTGCAGAACCTCTTGATGCAGCACACCTGAGGCAGTTCAAGAAGAATATGGCTAGAGCCAAGAGATTGATCCTAGATGGAGTGAAAGATCACATTGTACCTCACAAAGCACCTAAAACCATTGCTAGAGAAATGTGGGTAGGGCTAGAAAATTTGTACCAAGGATCTTTCGAGCAGCAGAAGATGTACCTTGAAGAGAAGATGCGGAATATCAGGATGAAGAAGGGAGAACGTTTTGACTCCTCCTTGTCTCGGATTCAGGAAAATCGAGATCAACTATCTGCAGTAGGATCTGCTCCTAGAGACTCAGAGCTAGTAAGGCTCACACTTAACTCTGATTCAGAGGATTATCAAGTCTTTGTCCAAAGTATATTGGGCAGAGAAAGACTTCCAGGTTGGGAAGCAATTTGGGGAGCATTACAGCAAGAGGAGTTGAGGAGAGATCTCCTGAAAATCCACTTGGAGGATGGCAGTAGCAATTCAAAGGTCAAGAAGGAGGAAGAAGATAACACTGCCCTTGCATCAAAAGGGCAACAGAAGCAGAAGAAGAAAGATCTATCCAAGATCAAGTGCTTCCGGTGTGGAGAAATAGGGCATTATGCCACATAATGTCCTCTTAAGAAAAAGGATAAAGAGGAGAAGGAAGGTCCACATGCAGGAGTTGCCAAGATTGAGGCAAAGAAAGATTGTGCTATGTTAGCTCATATTCCAAAAGGAGAGAAGTGGGTTGACTTGGATTTGTAGATCCAGAATCTACAAGGAGGCGAGATCCTTGAGTATTTCCGAACTCTTGGATCACATGTGAGCTACAACAGCCTAAAGACAGTAGTAGGATGGACAATTGCAGCAGAAGATGAGAAGACAGTGCAGTGGCTAGTAGTACTAGAGCCTGATTAGTGCAGAGAGGGTGCAGTAGCATCAACAATTGAGCAACAGCAACGCAGTGCACACTGTTGCAGAGCAGTGCTCACGCAGTGCAAAGCAGCAACAGCGCAGTATTTTCAAAGAGCTAGTGCAGAAACTAACAGCAGTTAGTCTTATTTTTCAGTTGCAAATTTACATGTCCAATTTCAGATGTTTTTATGTTACAATTAGCAGCAGTGCAGCAGCAGTAGCAGAGGAGCAGCAACAGCGCAGTGCACAGATGGTGCAGCGCAGAGCAAAGTAGTGCTCACGCAGTGTAGAGTAGTTCTCACGCAGTGCAACAGCATGTTTGCAAAATTTAGAGGGAGTTGTAGTACACTGGCAGTTGGCAGCAGGTCGGCAGCAGGCCAGCAGCAGGCAAAGTCAACAACAGTACAGTTGCAGCATTTTTGTGCAGTGTTGGTGAGCAGCATCAACAGCACAGCAGAGATGTTACAGACGTCAGATTAGCAACACATTGAGTTGTCTTGCTAGAGCACTTTCCTCGCTAAGAGGGAGTGTTGATTTATGATAGCATCGGATGTGCTCTAGCCTTGTAACTTTGTATATAAGCTAAGACACATGTATTCCATAAAACCCAGAAATGGTTTTGGAAAATTCCACTTAGAGATGATTTAATTAAATCAATTAATCGTTTTTTAATATTTTCCTAAGCCTAAACTTAGGGAAACTGATTAATTAAAGGGTATTAATTAAATCAAGTGTGAATCTTCTAGATAAAGTCATGGATCACCTTCTAGTTAATCTTAGCCCTTGATTATGTTTTAATCTTGGTCGTTGAAGGGTCAATGAAAGATTATAAGAAGGAGAGTGAAGGGCCTATGGAAAATACACTTGACACTTGAGCCATTGAGCATTTTCGAATTTGTGTGAAGAGACACAGCTTTTGATCAAGAACAAATCATTAGGGTTGGGTTTGCTAAGTGATTTGATTCAGTGATCAGATCCGGAGAGGGGCAAAAGCAGAGATTGGTCAGGAGGCCAAGAATACATTTCAGAGAGAGGCAGCATCAACGCAGGAGAGAGACAGCACAGTTTCTGGCTAGGGTGACACAGTTACTACAGAGAATTACGCAGAGTCTGTGCAGTGTCTCTTGGAGTCAGTTTGTAGAAAGATAGAGGCTGGGGTTCTGAGCTAGGAGGGCCAAGATCTAGCTTCAGATCAGCCAGATCAGCTACAGGAAGGGGTGACGCAGTCCCTCTAGCTTGCCTACGCATGCTTATGCAGATCCAACGTAAGCCTTCACGCAGAGGCAGTGAGGGCTTCATCAGCGTTGTTTTTTATCAGTCGAAGACTTGCTGAGTGAGGTATATCTCACAGTCATTTTTGCTATCTAGATTTCTCTAATGGGTTTGTTGGATGTTGGCACCCTAGTTGTATTCAAGATTCTGCTGCTTAATAATACAAACCCTCAGATTTGCTGCACCGGTTTTCCCAAGTTAGGTTTTTCCAGGGACTTAGTCCAAAAATAACTGTGTCAATGTGGTTGTTTTTCATTGAGTTTTGTTCAGATTGTTTCAGCACTTAGATTTATTCTGCAGTATTATTTGTGTAGACTGCTTCAGTAATTACTTCAGTGTTTCAATGTAATGAAATAATTATCAAATAATAGAAGTAATTCAAATTTGTTGCAGTAGGAATCCAGATCTAGGATTTTTCACACCAAAGTCTCCTTTTAGTCACCTCAGAGTTACTTCATATGCTGCTCAGAAGCAGTACCAAAATAGCTCTTGTCAAGTTTCACACTAACCTAGCACACGGTAAAAGAACCACAAGTCCAAGTTGAGGCATTAGGCCGAATTTCATAGGTCTGAAGTATCACAGTGGGGGCCAAGATTTTTCAGACAACAGAGAACCTTTACAGGTCGAAAATTCCTTCCTCAGGTTGAATCACAGGTCTGAAATCTCAGGTTTGAGGTCTACTTATAGTTTGAAACTCTTATTCCTTAGGCCAAAATCTGTGCCTAAAAGGGGACCAAAATTACGAGTCTAGAATCACAGAATAAAGCCAGAATTGCAAGCATTTTACAAGCCGAATTATAGACCTTCCACATAATACATATATTCAATAGACCAAGTTCAGCTCTAAGATTAGGCCAAGATTTTGCAACCAAGAGGATGAGTTTTTCTCCAACATTCTACTCCAAGATCTTGATCAAAGAATCACCAAGAAGACCATAAACCAAGAAATATAACTAGAAACCAAAAAACCCTTCTTCAATTCGTCCTAGGGTTCATGAGATATGAACTGAATTGGCTCTTTATTTCTTCTTTGTTGCTTTCTTGATCGAGATGGTGGTTGAATGGAGGAGGAATGGTTGTATAATTATATTGATTCGATCATACTTGAACGGACACGCCTATTGGGGAGGGGGTTGACTTGATCTTTATGTAGCCCGACTTGACAGAGATTAACAATAAGTATTTTCCAACTTGTAAATTCAAATTCTCTTCAACGAGGAGGAGTTAGGAGGCAAGTAAATACTCGTTGGAAAGGACTTAAAGTCCTCTTTAAGCCTGTTGAGAAATCTAGGGGCAGCTAGATTAGGTGATCTCTCTTACTTTGATAACTGCTTGTGATGTATTTTTACTTAACTTGATTAGCTTCTTCTTTCACTTGATTATAATTAGTGTTCATATCATCAAACAGTTGCCAAACAATAAAGAAGAATGAGACAAGAGAACAAAAGATATTGGCTATCACCCAAGGCCAAAACCTCTCCTCTTGAGAGGAAAACCCACAAGAATTCTTCTCTTCTTATAGAACTTCAAATGATGAATTCCAAGATCTATGACCCTTGACCAAGACCCCTCCATGTTGATTTTTGGTAGCATCGGAAGTGCTCTAAGTCTCAAATTTTGTGGAGAGGCTTAGGCAAATGTATTCCAAAGAACCCAGAAATCATTTGAAAATTTCATTCAGAATGTGTTTTATTAAAATAATTAATTATTTTAATGTGACCCAAAGTTTAAACTTAGGAAAATTAAATAATTAAAGGGTATTAATAAAACAAAGTGTGAATCTTCTAGAGAACATGGATCAAGTCAAGTTATAATCTTAGTCGTTGATTGGAGATCTAATCTCGGTCGTTGAAGTCTCAAAGAGAAGGCTATAAAGGAATGCTTGAGGGTCATTTGGAAAGACACACCGAGAGGATCTAGAGAATGAATTTTTCTGACGGAGCAAATGCTCAGACGAAATCAGATCTAAGTGATTCTTGATTGCAATGAGGGGCAGTGATTTTGGTTGGAGATTTTCTTGAGCCAGAGAATACATCGCAGAGAAGGAAGAGAGCAGATCAGCAGATCAGCGGACCTCAAAAAAACATTGTTTAGGGAGTCAAAACAGCTCCCAAAGTTCAGGAGCCGAAAAACTGCTAAAAATAGTAGATGTTGCTATACTCAAGAAAAATGAAAAAACAAACTGGAGGTCTAAGTGGAATAGGCGGGTGGCCACCAATATCCACCTGGATCAATTCTTGCATGTTTGAAGCTCATTGGTTGAGCTAGGGTATTCATTGTTTTCCCTAGCTATGGTTTTGGAGAGCTAGTGGATTGTACCAGCCTTGTGATAAGGCTATGGTATTTGCAACAACTTTATCTTATGCTTTTAAGTTTTAATGAAGTTTTCAGCTGTGCAACATGTGTAATTCCCAGATTTGATTAATGTTAATCATGTATTGTTATTTATAGTTATATACGTCTTACTGACTTGACATCAATAAAGGGAAATTTCATTAAGTGATTTGACATTATCTTTGAAAAAGTTAGTAGCTGTTTTGCTGTTGTTATATCCACTGTAAATTTTCAGATCTCGTTTATGCATGATAAGTTACCCTAGACAGCTGAAAATCCTTCTTTTCCTCTTAATCAAGAAAATTTGGTATCCTTTCTCCTTGGTTTGCCTAGAATATTGGGTTGTAAGAACTTGCATTTAAAGTTAAGTTTCTAATGTCAATTGGGTCTAGCCCAGGTGGTTGAGAGGAGTGTCATCCTCCAAACCCAGGATCAATTTCCACAAGTGACATGTTCAACTCTTAAAGAGTATATTGTTATATTGACCTTAAGCCTAGAGAATCTGATTTTCTAGGTACCATCCTCAGAATCATCAAAAAAATTTATGTTTGCAATAGCAGACTGAAAAGGTATTTCAGGGAATCATTTGTTCACTCTTAGATTGTCTCAGGCTTTAGAATTGAAGTAACCTTAACTTCTTATATTAACTGTCTTTTACCCACCCTTTTCTTTAGATGACATGTCTTTAGGTCAACAATTACAAAATATGACATTTTAAACAGATATTTCACTAGACAGAGTTCAAGCACGCACTTTAGCTAATTATATTCAAATAGTTTATGTTTTTATGGTCTATACAGAGTTAAACTAAAACTTAAATTCAAACAAGAACAATAGGTCAGCATATTATATACTATAGACTTCCAACCTTTTATGATCTCCACCTTGAGCATGCACAGGTTCAGCTATGATTGGTCCTCTCTTGATTATATCACCTTGTAGAGAAACAGCCTGACTGTCCCCTAAAGGTTCACCATCATTTTCAGGAGTTTTCTCACGATCCAGGACCTTCAAAGTGCCATCCTTCTGTGCTGGCAATAACTTTAGACTGTGTTGCTCAATACTCTCCTTCTTAGGTGTACTAAAAGAACTGATGTCACCCTCAAACGCATCAGCATGTCCGCTGTAAAATTCCAAGTAAATTCCACATTTTGTTTAATATTACATGTTTAGCCTAGCTGGCTTTGAACAGTGATTTTTTTGTCAACTCTTAATTATATCATCAATTTCATGCAAATATGCTGTTCAAATAACCAACTCGCTATGTACTCAAGAACTAGGATGCTGGTCAATTCAAATGAGCAAAATATAGCTATTTTAATCAGTTAAAAGTTAAAACAGCAGATGATGCTTGCTCATGGCAGGTAATATTGGCAAGTATGTCTAGCTATGTGCACTATATATAAAAAATAATACCATATGTCAGAGAGATTTCAGTATTTTCTTGTAACCCAATGAAAAAAAAACTTTTAAACCAAAAACTTCTATCCAATTTCTGTGCAAAGACAAACAATGAATAAAATCAGCGAAAGAAGGGAGCTCATATTTTGCATCAAGAAAAGAAGCCTACTTGAGCACATTAATAGGCTGGAGTTGCAAAGAACCTTCCAGAGAGTCTAACTGAGTTTGCATCATATGATCTTTGCCCTGCAACTTTACAAGCTATTAGGATCTATGGGAATCATTTTTCAACTCACCCAAAAAATATTAAATAAACTTCCCAACATTGAACTCATATTTATTAACTTCAGGCTTCCAACTCTACAAGTCCTTCCTATCCACAGTACTACACAAGAAAAATGCAAAAAACTACCAATCACAGTAATTAGACATTTTCTTAAGAACTCTTTCTTAAAAGATCATTTACAAAATTCACTTACTTCCTCAGTAGCCTCTGCTGTAGCAGAATTAACATTATCTGTTGCCGGGGAATTGGACAATGATGGCAACCCCATCAAACCAGCACCTTCTTTCATGGATTTTGGATTTTCTGTGACTTTTGAAGCAGACACCTTCTCATTATCTTGTATCTATGAAACATGAAAAAGTTAGGTTACTCCAGAATGTAGAACAGCGACGTGAGGATGGGTAAACATATTTGTGCTTACTGTTTAATTGAAAAGAACCACAAATGTATGTTCACACAAAACAAAGGAAAATTGGATGCAAGTACAAGTTTGGAAAACAAAAAGTGAGCATACCAAAGCCTCAATTTTGAGATTCTCCTAATCTAAATTCCAGGCACTAGTCACACGTTTGTGTTCATTTTAACACCAATGAAAAATTAGATAATTTTAGTAAACTCGATTCTATAAAATTTATACTGAACATATTATATTTGTTGTCCTCCTACCTTGTACATCTACACATAATAATCCGTGTCAAGGCTTGCAATGTCACATTATGATAGGACATGACTGTATTGCGGAATATGGCATTTGAAAATTTAAAAACAAGGAAATGAAAGGTGATAAAAGCCGAATTTTAACTACACATATATATTTATTTTATGGAATATTATCATTCAAAGAAATGTAGTTTCAACAATTCTAATCTGTAACTGTAATCTGTTATAAAAGTGCAAAACAAAAAAATTAGAGGATACATCATATGTCTCAATCGCGCAACATTTTCCATTGATTTCCTCTCCATTATGTTTTACAACAAGGGATGCATTAAAATGAAACTAGGAAAAGAGGCATCCTTTGCACCTCATAATGGCTAAGAATATTTTTGTTAAGAAAAAGTATTATAGTAATTTAAAAGTTAAAAAAGAGAATAGTACATGGTCACATGTTTATGCCTGCAAACCAGACAGCCTCAGTGTCAAGGATAATTCAGGACACATAAAATAGAGAGATAGCAGTGACATTATAATGTCTTATTTGCAAAATATTTGCAAGTTTAGGGGCATAAAAATTATATTTCAGTCCAATGAACTAACAGACCTATTTCTTCCTTGCACATATCCTTATTTTTTTAGTTTTCAGGTGTGGCCTTGGCACCACAATATGTTTTGATTGGTTGTTCTTTTGAATTTCATTTATCGACTTGTTTGTTCATACATGGATATTAACAAGATTTTCTTATCTTTATGCATACAAATGGACATAAAAAAATATCAAAGAAGCTAAATTGATAATACATCCAACAAAAAAAAACCATTTGGAAAGATATACAGCAGGTGCCAAGATGTCCCAACTCCCATTACATACTATGAAATAAAATGGAGAATATTGACACCGATTGGTATCATTGGCCCAATCTTTCATGCTTATCACTTTTTAGGATAGAAGGCCACTTTCTCCCATCACTTATCAAATCATATAAATCAGCACTAATACGCTAGGAACTTGGCATGGCCATAGTCTTTTTAAAACTTGTATAACACCATAGGCTATAGTGCTGACATATAATGCATATGTCTGGATGCATGAATATCATAGTTAATTAATTCTATATGCATTGTCCAAGCCCATTTTATATGTTAAAGCATCTTCCATGTCCCGGCCCTTATTAGCACACCAAGGTGAGGCAGAGAAGCTTAAAAAAATGACTATTGTTGGAGAATGTCAGAAGATCTACTCAGTGGGATGTCAGAAACCTTACCAAGGACCTACCAGTGATGAAAAAGACCCCAAGTCACAACATGATGACAACTAGGTGTAGGCTTAACACAGGTCAATATGCATAAGCTGATCAGTCATCTCAATGGAATTTTGGATCTTCTGGGTCTGGCATATTAATGTTAAGGAGGCTCAAAAGAAAATATCAAGGATCACATAGAAGTTAGTATAATTCTTACAGCTCAGGTTCCAAAGTAAAATGACTTAATTCCAAGCATGATAGTTCCTCTCTGAGATAATGGATATATACTTCATTAACGACTTCTTGTAGTGTGCTTAAAGGAGTTAGCTTATTTGGTGAGGCTGACAAGCACACTGATAAGCCTCTGTGTTATAAAATCAAGTAAGGGCATTAAATATAATCAAATTGAGGTAAATAAAGGCATACAATCACTAAAATGGGAGGCATACACTCAAGTATGCCATAGCAGACCCATAAGCATGTATATGTTAGCAAGTGGCTTAATTTCTAAGCAGATCAGCATAGCTATGGCAGCATTGATCAAGTTGTCACAAATATCAACAAGCTGTCATTTGAGACTACGGGGGAGGTCAAACCATGTGAATATGAAATAGTGAGTTAGGATGAGCCAACTATGAAGTTATGATGCATTTAAATAGCTGAGGACCCAAGTGCAAAAGCTCCATTATTCCAAAGGGAAATGACTTGATAACGTGCAAAGTGACTATGGTGTAATGTATAAAATAAAAGAGCAAAATCCCATATGAAAATAAAAGATGACTTTCTAATCTGATAATTACTTCCAATGATTTCTTCATTCATTCATCTTATGTCACATACATCATTAAGCAATTATACATAGAAAATCTCAACAGTAAAACAATAATAAAAGTAGGATCATGAAGAGACAGCCAAACACAAGAGTCACAAATTTGTACCCTGGGAAAACCCTAACTAGGGGAAAACCCAGCAACATTTTCTTAGAGAAATTGTCAAATTAAACAAGAGATACAATCTCACTCTTCCAGTCAAACTAGGTCAAACTGACCAGTAAACAAGTTCAGGTCAAACCTGGTCAAACAGAGATATTTTCGGCCGCCTGTAACAGTTGGTCAACTCAGGTCAAATAGGCTGAATTTCAGCCTCCTGCACCTCCCACAGAATTTTGGTCTGCTGCCCAGAAAAGTTCGGTCTGCGGCCCACGCTTGAGAAGTAAAAACAGAAACAAAAGATGCTTGGTCAAAGCTGGACAGACTTGGTCAACTTTCGGTCCGCTTCTCCTCTCTTTCCTTTGCATGGATGAACAGAAGATTTGATGAAAAGTTTATGGACTGGATGTAGTTTTTCTAGACAACTTCAGGGTACCAATGTACAAACTTTTGGAGCAATTCACTACCAACCAACAGGTATTGTAACCACATAACTTGATGGGGATAGGCACATAGTTCACACATGCTTTGAAAATTGTTAGGGTCCCATGATTTAGAAGATTGGTAGACCAAATGCACAGGGTAACATCAGACCAGTCTTTGGAGTCCTAAGACCTAGCCTTCCTGGGCCCAGAGAGGGCTCTCTCTATTATATGCAACGTGAACTTGTTTGCTTTAGACGGTTGATTTTAGGCTAGTTGTTAAGTGTAGAGTTTGTTGTTTGTTTTGGTTGGGTAGGATGGTCAGGTAGAATAGGTGGAGTGAGAGGTCTTCAAATCATTGGGCTATGGAGTCAATGAAAGTCATGGATATCTCAACAATGAAACAGGATGCATAACAGGGCAAATCTAGCATAGTCAAATGGATCTTTAAAGGTATATGTGAAATGAAATGAACATTAAGTTTGAGAGCATAGTAGGTGTGTAAGGGCAAAGACGAATCCTTAATCAATACTTTTAAACAAGATGGTCTCAAATACTGATCAACATAAGGGTATAATCATAAAACAGGGCAAACCAATAACTTTTTTATTACACTTAAGCAAACAAGCATTGAAGATGAACAATTCCAATGAAATATAGAAGGCGAGAAACTCATTTAACTTCTAGTGATTTCACCTTCAAGGTTAGAAAACATTCAAGATAACAAATTACTTTAATCCAAGAAGAGGGAACTCCTAAGCATCTTAGATCAAGCTACAAAGAACTTTAAGGCAACTTCTCAAGCATGGACAAAGGGCATGATCAGAACATGGCCTCTTTGGCTAAAACCTAACAAGTAGTACTTCAAAAAGAGATTCCAAAACAAGAGTTTAAATAGCATCAAATATGCAGGGCTAAACATAAAACATATTTGAAAACTCCTATATTGAACCACTCATGGAATAAACAAGCATAGGTAGATCTAAGGAGCAACTAAGAATTCCTTAAACAAACCCAGCAGAGGAAAACATAAAAGCAATAAGAAGCAGGAAGGACTAAGGTGCCTCAAACAACATTTCTTAGCCTATACTTTTCTGTTCTACTGCAACATAGAAAGATGAACATAATGATAAACATGAAAACAAGAACTAAATAGAGACACATCACCATTAACCATGCTCAGGGATCCTGCAAGCTAGCCTCCTTCATCATCAATCAAAGCAAGGCCATTCACAAACTCCACAACATCAATTTCTCCTTCGAACCCAAGAAAACCATGTATTGCTCTCAAAACTCATCAAATGCCAATGTTTTACAATGAAGCCCTCATGCTCTATTTATTTAGCAAAGGAGGGCAAAAACCCTAGATAGGGTTGGAAAATGTCAAAATCACTCATAAATGTCATTAATGCTCAAGAGACCATGCAAGGCCCAAGGCACAAAATATCCCATGAAATAAATGTGAAAATAACTCCTAGCACCTAATTTTATAGTGATTTGCCTCAAAAACATTAAAATATCATTTTGCAATAAATGAGTGTGTTTTGTTGACTTTTGGCCAAAAACACACAGTGAAGTCTATAAACGCAGTGCCAACACAGGCAGAAAATGGGTCCACTTGCAGCCAAGTTTCGATGGCCTTCCCGATGTCGGATTTTGCTCTGTGATGGCCCGTTGGAAAGCCTATTGAATCTACTTTCCAAATCTACCTTTGGTTTTCTGATTGATCTCCTACAATCTATCTAAAAAGCCAAATTCCCAAAACCGCTATAAGCGCAGCGCCAACACAAGCAGAAAATGAGTCCACTTGCAGCCAAGTTTTGATGACCTTCCCGATGTCGGATTTTTCTCCGTGATGGCCCGTTGGAAAGCCTACTAAGTCTACTTTCCAAATCTACCTTTGGTTTTCTGATTGAGCTCCTATAACCTGTCCAAAAAGCCAAATTCCCAAAACTGCTATAAGCGTAGCGCCAACACAGGCAGAAAATAGGTCCTGTTGCAGCCAAGTTTTCGTGACCTTCCCGATGTCAAAATTTTCCCCGTGATGGCTCATTGGAAAGCCTGATGAGTCTACTTTCCAAAAATACTCTTGGTTTTCTGATCTAGCTCCTATAACCTATCCAAAAGATCAATTTCCCAAAACTTCTCTGAGCACAGCGTTGGGCCTGAAAAAGGAGGCAGAAAGGAGAAAAATGAGGTGTTTTTGACCTTTTGAGGGGTCAAAAATGCTCCAAATGCTCTGAAATTTGGTGAGCATACTGTACTAGTCATGAGGAATCCAAAAATGTAAAGTTCTCCCTCTGAAGATGCCTGAGGGAAAAGCGTAGCGCCAGTGGCATTGCGCTTATAGGCCTCAAAAGTTGCAAAAACCAAAAATTGTCAAACTTCTCCCAAAATTGGTGGACACCTTCCTCATGGGGTTTGAGAAGCCTGTAGAAAATCTTGTGCCAAGATTCCAAGGTTAGCTTGGCCTTTTGCCTCTTTGAGTGCTTGGATTTTGGTTTGGCCCTTGCAACTTGGTTTCTCCAGCTTGCTCTTTGATCTTTTGTTTGCCTTTATCTAGCTTCTTGGTAGAAAAGGAAGGCATGGTCCCTGGCCTTTTAGAGGCAGCAAACACAAGCCTTTCTCCTCTGTGGTATGCCAGGGGAAAAGGTTCAATTTGGCTCATTTTGGTGTCCTCCTTATGGCTGTCATCATTTGTCTTCATGTTTTCCTCTTCATCACCCTGACTGTTGCTTACCTCTTTACCTTCAATCATTAGTTTCACTGTTAGCCTCATTGTAGCTGCTTGTTTCATCACTGCTATAACCTTCATTTTGGCTGCCAGCCTCTTGATTTTCCTTACTGTCATCATCCTCCCCTGTTTCCATGTTTCCTGCTTCTTGTTGGCTCAACTCATCATCACCCTCATCTTCACTTTGGTTTGATTCATTGTTACTCTCAACCTCATTGTTACTTGCTTGTTCACTGCCACTTCCTTCTTCATCTGATATGGTGACTAGTGTTGCCCTTAGACAACCCTACGCCTGCTTATAAAACTTGGTAGGAGGAGTGAAATGGAATAATGGTGAAAGGCAAACTTTGCAAGTGAGGGAGATGGAGGTGTAGGTGTATGACTGATCTCCTTGAGCTTGAAAGAAGGCTTATCTTGAACTGACTTGTGATAACCCTGGTGCACACCCCTCTTCAAATGACAATTACTTGCTTGGAGGTTAAAAAATAGAGGTATACTTGCTATGAAGGCCTATGGTTTCCTATGGCTAGGGTTTGATCATTCTTTTAACCACTAAATCACCAAAAACACTTGAGGAGGAGGGAAAAAGGCCACCTACCAATTTTAGCTTACTTGCAGGGTCTTGAAAACAGTTTGGAGATGTTTTCCCTTGAGTTTTGGCACCTTTCTTACAGTTTGGAGGGTCTTTGGCATGAGCGCAGTGCCCTGAACGCGTTTAGGTCTTGTCGGGTCACTGCTGGCATAAGCGCAGCGCCCTGAACGCGTTCAGGTCCTGTCGGGTCACTGCTGGCATAAGCGCAGTGCCCTGAATGTGTTCAAGTCCCGTCGGGTCATTGCTGCCCTAAGCACAGCGCCAATTTGCAGAGGGCATTTGGAGGCCTTCCCGGTGTCGAAATTGCGCCCGTGATAGCTCATTGGAAAGCTTAACCTGTCTACTTTCCAAATATACCATTTTTTCCCGGATTGGAGTTGATTTTCCCTGTCAAAATTTGATTTTCCCAAGACTGGTCAAAAAGTGTTGAGTGATGGTGTAGAAATGCAGAGTGCTGGTGCAAACAACTTTTGGAGGCCTTCCTTAACTCCAAATTGAGCTCATGATAGCTCATTAGAAAGCTCTTCCAGTCTAGTTATCATTTGACTCATCAAGCAAGTCATTTGAATTTTGGACACTCCAGCTATGAGAAAATCTGATTTTCCCAAGGCCACTCCAGAAGTGCAGCAATGCTCCTGTGACACCTGTATTTTTGACATTGCTCCCAAACCATGAGACCTGTGTAAAAACTGTAGGAGGTTTTTCTTCTTGGGCATATTACAGACAAAAACCTCTCTCACTTTTGTCAAATTCATCTTTGTTTGGTCAAAAACATAGTTTGAAGCAAAACTGGCCCTATGAGTGACAAATGGCTTGACTCTTGGAATGAATTCTTGGAAAATGATGGAGGCATGATGTTTATGAGTTGGTATGGCTTTATGCTTGCTAATATGAGTTATCATGTGGATCCTTTTCTCCTATGCCTCTTTTCCATTGCAAACCCTAGCTTAGTTGGAAGAGGAAATTAGGGTTCGGTGTAGGCAAAACAAGGGATTTTAGGACTGCCTTGTAGAGGGAGGGGAATGAAGGGCTTGAGGGTTGTCTAAATTCTTGGGGAAATTTTGAGGGATAGGGATACATGTTAGAGAGTAGGGGAAAGTGGAATTTCAAAAATTGAGTGAGGGGAAAGGGTCCAAAAGGGCAAAACATAGGCCTAGTCTCGAAAAGTGTCAAATTGTAGCAATAGGCTAGGTTTTGTAGAAAAATGATGACTTTGATGGATAGGAGTGATGGGAAGTGTTTATGAAGGTATATTAAGGAAAGGAGGAGGTGTAAGAGCATCAGGATACAAGCCTTGTTGATTATTTAACCATGGAGGTCATGAAACCAAGAAAAATGCCCTCAAAAACCCTAGATGGACAATGGAGTCATAGGCAAGGGACAAACAGAGTAATGAGATTATGGGTAGGAAAAAGGATGGAAATGAGAGGCACAAGCCATTTGGAGTTTGTAGGAGTTACAAGGTGATCTTGAAATGGCAAAATGGTAGGATAGTGAAAAAAAATTCTCTAAGGATAATGAAGGCAGTGAGATTTCTAAAACTCGCAATGTGCATGGAATTTTGTTTTTAGAAATCTAGAACCAATATTTAGTCATCTATGGATAGTGAAAATTACTGATGACTAACAAAAATTACAAAGGACAATTGAAGAAAGTATTTGACTGACGAGCTAAAGGTAAATCTTTCCTAGTAGGAGACTTGGTTTTGTTATATGAAAAGACAAATAAGAAACCAAGACATCATGGTATGATTGACAATCTCTAGTTAGGCCCATATTAGATTGATGAAGCTGTCCGTTCTAACTTTATCTCATGACACTGGATGGAGAAATAGAAGAGTTGCCATTTAATACGCAACACTTGGAAGCTTTACTTTTTGTGAAGAGAGTTCCAAAAGATTAAAGAGAAAGAGACAGAGAGAGGCATTCTAGGTGTTTGTGGGTAGTTGCTTCTCCCTTATTTCCACATTGTCATTTTTAGATTGAAGTATTGCTATGGGATGATTTCACTTATTTTTCCATAGAATTGGCATCCTTGTTTGTAGTGTTAATCTTGCTTTGCAACATCATTGTATTGTATCCTTGCATAATAAATGCCTACTATGGGGAAGGTATGTTATTTTGTTATATGCATTCATTGTGGATCTATTGTTTGAGGCAAACATTTGATTATGATGTCACCAATTCACTCAATATACCATTGTGTTCATGTCTAGGACAACCTTGGATGAGGGTGCCATGTTTTCATTTCATGATAACTGTATCTAATGGGCATGTAGTATTAAAGAGACAAGAAGACGAGCCTTGACTTAGATTATCGTTTTTTCCATTCAAGTTTGCACTAAGTCATTTTCCTTTGTCAGTCAACTCCTCATTCAAACTTAGGGATATGGTGCCATTTATTCTACTTGTAGCTTCTAGTTCGAGCTAAGGAAGAGGTTTTCATTATTTCCATCTTAGTAAATAATTCCTCAACTCTAACTGTTAATTTTTGATAACAATGGTATGTTCTATGCTTTAGAGCAATTTACTTCAATTTTTCTTATTAACCCAATATTAATTTCTAGATTAGCAATCACATTAACTTGATAGAACATAAATAATAAGCAGAAGACAAGCTAAGACAAGAGGACACAATGTTTGGTGGATTCTAGGGAAAAACCCCAATGTGGGGAAAACCCTTTGATCAAATCTTCTTATTATTCTTCAAAAGTTCAACAGAGAGAGAGAGTACAATATGCAACATAGACTTGCCCAATCACTGTCAAAATAGTCCAGTCAAACTGCAGTCAATAGGATGCCCTAACCAGAAAGTCAATGCTGGCGGCTGGTCAAACCAACAAGAATACTCCTCCAAATCAGCTCGGTCAAACCCAGTCAATGCAGCCTCCAAAGGCAGTCCAAATCAGCCCAAAACAGATCCGAAAATCTTAGTCAAACTCAGTCAACAGAAAGTCAACACTGCGATCAAAGCTGTTGCGCTCAATGTAGGTCAACCTGCTCAGAATTTCTCGATTTCCATGCCAAAAGATGCTGCCTAAAAAGATCGAACTTTCTGCCTGAAAAACGCAGCAAAAGGAGTGAAGTTGACCCTTGGTCAATGCTGGTCAACTCTCTGCAATTCAGCCCAAAAAACAGATCTGCGATTTCAGGTTTTTCCAGTCACCTATGCCACACATCTGAAGAAGAGAGAAGATGCTCCTTGTACGAACCAATGAGGAGAGAGAATGTGTTGAGTGATGATGTCCAAAATGAGGAAGAGGTCTCGCATATTTATATACTTCGTTGAGAGTGGAGACACATCTATTGGGGCTTATGAGCCTACATTAGACTTCTAGCCGACCTTGACAATTTGCACGTGTGAGAGATTAAATTCAAAATCTCACTTTTGCTCATCCAAACAAGATGATCTTTAGATCAATCTTGCACCTCTCAGAAAGAGGAATTCAACAAAAATAGCATCTCCATCATATGAGTTGTCCAAGGTGGAGTTTGGCCCTAGTTGCCAATTTTAACACTCCCTCTCAACGAAGGAAAAAACTACCTGGCAATCCATCTGTCAAACTGTACCATCTTTGTCATCCCTCCACTGCTCTGCTAAACTATGAAGAAATAATGAAGAAGAATTTGATCAAGAGTGAGTCACAAGACCTTGCCACTCTCCACTGACCCAAAGTCAATTTAGAGGTGAAAACCTCAACCAGACTTGATTCCAGATCAAGTTCTTCAACACCATACATCCTAGCATAGAGAGTACGACAGTACACGATGCGTCCATCGGTAGTGCTATGGTCTATATCCTCATTTCCCAACTCATTGGCCAGATGAGAGGTACTTCACATGTGTCCCGGACTACATGGGTAGTATGATACAAAAACACTAGCAAAGAAAGAATATATCACATCCTGCTCATAATTACACGTAGGGAAAGGTTGAACCACATCCTACAAGCATGCAAACCACCGAGAGTAGGGAAAGGTTGAACCACGTCCTACATGCATGCCAACCAATCAATCATAGGAAGGATCCTACTCGTGGGGAAAGGATGAACCACATCCCACCGACATGTAAATCATCAACCGTAGGAATGAGCATCCTACATGTGGGGAAAGGATGAACCACGTCCCACCAAACATCTCCATACACAGATGCCTGAATGCATCTCACATGGGGGATTCGCAAGAGAAGTTGAACGACTCATCCTGCTCATATGCCATAGGAGAAGGCGAACCACTCATCCTATGCATATGTCATCATCAGTAAGGGAAGGTGAACCACTCGCCCTACATACACGTGTCTGCAATCGTAGGGGAAAGTGAAATATTCACCCTACACACATGTCAACCATCATGGGGAATCATAGGGAAAGGTGAACCAAAAACCCTGTACACAGCGCACCACTAGGGAAAGGTGAACCTCACACTATGGTCATTCATAGCTCCAAGAAGTAACCCCCAGCCCCTCGAAGCTCTCAGAGCTCAATATCCAACTCAAGCGAGACCCTCATAGGAGGGTTTGTCCATGACTCCAAGTCTCTCACGAAAGGTTAATAATTTGACCTTCCCCAGGGGCTTCGTGAGAATATCCGCGACCTGCTCATCAGTCCCAATGTGATGGAGCCTTACTGCTCCCCGTTGTACCATATCCCGAATAAAGTGGTATCTGATATCAATATGCTTGGAGTGGTCGTGGAACACAGGATTCTCAGAAAGACAAATCCCACTTTGGTTGTAGCAGTAGATCACCATGGTATCCAACACATGCTCAAACATCTCACTAAAGAGCTTCCTCAACCAAACAGCCTCACAACAGACCATACTTGTTGCAATGTATTCGGCCTCGGCGGTGCTCAAAGCAACCGATTTATGCTTCTTTCTCATCCAAGATATCGAAGCAGAACCTAGAGAGAAGCAACATCTAGATGTGCTCTTATGATCCACCACACTGCCAACCCAGTCAGCATCAATATATCCATGGAGCCTCAAATTCCCGGCAATGTATCTCAATCCATAGTTGATTGTGCCCCGGAGATATCTCAAAATATTCTTGGTAGCAATCCAGTGTATGTGATGAGGCTCGACCATAAATTGACTCAATGTATTCATTGCAGAGCATATGTCCGAACGGGAATTCACCAAGAACAACAGAGCCCCCACAAGTTGACAATACTCGAAAGGATTTCCCAAATCGGGCCCAGCAGCACTTCCATGTAGCTTCTTAAAGTTGAGTTCCATCAGAGTAGTTACGAACTTGCAGTCCACCATCCCAAATCTTTCAAGCAGCTTCACAATATATTTTCATTGAGAAAGGAAAATTTCACATGGCTTTTGCCAGACCTCCAAGCCTAGGAAGTAGTGCATCAGTCCTAGGTCTTCCATCTCGAATTCAGAAGCCAACTCCCTCTTACATTGATGAATGAGATGGTCTGCACCTGTCAGAAAAAAATCGTCCACATAGAGCACCAAAATGAGAGGCTTGTCATTATCAACCTTAAAGTAAAGGTTCCTATCAGCTTCACTTCTTGTAAATCCCAGCTTCATCAGATAGCTATTGATCCTCTCATACCAAGCCCTGGAGCTTGCTTCAACCCATAGAGGGCTTTCTTCAACCTACATACATGTGACTCTTGTTCCAAAACTTCAAACCCTTCGA
Organism: Pinus albicaulis; assembly: GCA_034641835.2. Classification (NCBI taxonomy): domain Eukaryota; kingdom Viridiplantae; phylum Streptophyta; class Pinopsida; order Pinales; family Pinaceae; genus Pinus; species Pinus albicaulis. Next base: position 1,057,580,522 of record CM076572.1, on the reverse strand, counting down.
GTTGTTCTACATAAACTTCTTCCTTAAGCGAGCCATGTAAGAAAGAAGTTTTGACATTCATTTGATGTAGATTTCATCCTTGTGAGGCAGCAAGGGCAATAATCAAACGGATGGTCGTATATCAAGGAACCAATGCAAATATCACATCATAGTCTATACCTTCCTTTTGTGAGAAGCCTTGAGCAACGAACCTGGCCTTGAGCTTTTCAGCACTCCCGTCAGCTCCATGTTTGATTTTGTAAAGCCATTTCGAGGTGACAACAAACTTGTCCTTTGGTCTAGGGACCACATCCCCAACATCATTCTTCATTATCGACTCATACTCTTTGTTCACTGCATCCTTCCAAACTTGGTGCTTCATGGCTTCTTCGAACATTCCAGGCTTAGATTGAACAATGGTGCTCATGGATACTAAGTACTGTTGGTACTTGTTCGGCTTCTTCCTTTAGGCAACTCCATTTTGTTCAAGAGTATAAGCAGCAGTGGTCTCCCTCTTAATGCCAGCCTCCCTACAATAGTCATTGAACTTATTTGACTCATCTTCGGTTCCATTATCAGTCCTCAACACTTTGGTCTTCGTCCCTGTTTGATTTTCAATCAAGGCTTTGAAAGAGCGGAACCACTTGAACATTTCATCCTTTTTCTTCAAGAAGTATATCCAAGTTTTGTGAGAGAAGTCATCCACAAAAATAGCATAATACAAATATCCTCCCAAGGATGTTACGGGCAACATACCAGATAAATCAGAATGAATCAATTGAAGTACGTTGGTAGTCTTGCTATCACTTGAGGGGAATGGTCCCCTTGTATGTTTTCCTTCAGCACAACCCTGACAAACACCTTCATGATCAACATTGAAATCGGGCATACCTGTGACCGTTTTCCTAGCTTTCGGAAGAGCTTTATAATGAAGGTGAGCAAACCTCCGGTGCCATAATTCGGATTGAAGAGTAGTGTTGCATGTCATGGCTCCCAACTGACTTCCTCCAACCTGATAAAGAGTATCAACCCTAAAACCAAGAGTGAATACTTCTTTGAAATTCCTTTTCCAAACACGTACCTTTCCATCAATGAATGCCACCTTGAATCCTTTGTCTTCCATCACCGAAATAGACACTAAATTCTTCTTCAAGTCAGGTACATATAACACATCTTGTAGATGAAGGATTTGACCTTGATTTAGATGAAGAGTAACAGTCCTTGCCCCTTTCACGAGATAAGTGGTATTTTCTCCAAGTATGATTTCCAAATTGGTTTCCTTTTCAATCAAATGTGAGAGGGCCTCTTTGTAGCAGAGAGGGAAGATATAAGAAGAAATTATTTTTTCTTGTTATCTACAACATTAGATTCATCATACCTGGAGTTCTTTGATCTCTTGGAAGGTTGACCATTTCCATATCGTGCAGAGGGAGCATCTCTCTTTCTTTTGTTGTTGAACCTGTTATTCCTTTGATTTCCATTTCCCTTCAAATTGTTGTTGTTGTAATCATCATCTCGTGGTGTATCCCTTTTATTGGGACACTCTCTAGCATAGTGGCCAAACATGTTACAATTCAAACATCTACCCTTTCTTCCTTCTTTAAATCTCGGTCCTCCTTGTCCTTGTTTCCTTGGACCAGCATTGTTCTTTCTTTTAGCATGAGCAGAGAATGCAGTAGGATCATTCCTATTTGAAGTCGTGTCTCTCTCCATCATCCTTGTCTCCTCCTGAGTGCATCTAGTGAACAATTCATCAATATCTGGAATCTTGTCATTATTGAGGATAGTGGTATTGAATACATACCATGCTGGGGGAAGACCTCCAAGGGAAATAAGAGTGAGCTCCCGGTCGGCAATAACCTCTCCAATAGATAGAAGATCATTTTTTATTTCGGTAATCCTCATGAAGTAGGATTGGATGGATTACCCTTTATCCATCTTGATGTCCTTTAGCTTGTTCTTGAGAAAGAGGATTTGATTTGCGTTGCTAGCCTTGAACATGCTAACTAACTTATCATACATCTCCTTAGATGTGCCCAACTCGGAGATGTAAGAAACCAAATGCTTTTGAATAGAATCCCTAATGACATTCTTGGCTTTGACCTCTCCTTTCTTGTACTTCGTCTTAGTGGCAATCGATGCATTTGAAGGAGGCTCAGTAATCTTTCCCTGCACATAATCCATGACTTCATTTTCTTCCAAAGTCCAGTCAAGAGACATCTTCCATGCATGATAATCATTCTTATCATTAAGCTTGTCCTCAAATTTGAAATAATATGAGTATCCCATTGACCCTTGCCCTTGTCAAACAAATCTCGGTGATTGCTCTTCTCACCCTTGCTTGGGATTTGTCTTCACCTGGGCTCTGATACCATGTTAATTTTAGATGGCAATGGTATGTTCTATGCTTTAGAGCAATTTACTTCAATTTTTCTTATTAGCCTAATATTAATTTCTAGATTAGCAATCACATTAACTTGATAGTAAATGCAGATATAACATAAAAAATAAGCAGAAGACAAGCCAAGACAATAGGACACAATGTTTGGCAGATGCCAGGGAAGGTTGATCATTATTGGTTTTGATTGGATGAGTTTTGTCAATGTTCAACTTCAACATCATTCACATTGGTGGGTTATGCTTGTACCTTAGGGCACATTAGCCTCAGTGGTGGGTTCCTTCGAACTCGGTAAGTGTTTTTCTTATTAGCATCTAACCAGGTGGCTCCCTATCAAGTGTTGACTTCAACACATTTACCAATGGAAGTAGCGAAAGAAGCATACATGACGGGTAGATTGAAAGTCGCAATTGCAGATTGGCATGCATGGGTAAGTCCTCCTTTCATCCAATCAGTCAAGGCACCATGCATATTGACTCCATTTCCCAATGAACAAGCACATTGGTTTATATGTTGGATTTTTACAGAGATCAAATATTTACAACAAGCGCATAGACTCCAAGATTCTCGACATCCCCCAAGGGGATATTATCCCCTTGAGTTACTATTGTTAACCCCCAAGATTTCCCATTGCAAATACAAGGTTAAGGTCTAGCTCTCTTTAATAAGATTGGTGTTCAGATTCAACTTTCACACAAGGTAGAGATGGTTCTCATTGAGATCAAATATAAGATTTTCCGGTGATTCAGAGTCAAAGACATTTCATAGGCATCTTCATCAATTTTGGTGGAAACTACTTAACTTTGGCAGTTTCCCTATTTATAAGAGACAGAGTTCAAAGGTTTGCATCTCAAAGGCGATTACTTGGGATCCTTGCAAGCTCGTGATTCTAATGGGATTTTTCCGAGCAACATGCAACACAATACTAGTTTTGGTAGTTCAAGTTCCAGGGCTCACAAAATCATTCCGAGCATATATTTGGAGTCTTTACAAAAAATTGAATCTGATGAGCCTGATTTCATTGACATGCGAGAATTTGCTACTTTTAGGTGTGCTATATTTAGCAAGGTTCTCTTAGAAGTTTCCAACAATTTTCATTTTTTCATATTTTTTAGGGGGATGCATGTCTATTTATAGTAGGTGCAATTGCTTGTAGGAAGACAATTGGCAACAAGTGAAGGCACCGTGGCAATGGGTGTTGTCTCACCTTGGGTTCCTTGTGGGACTTGAGTTCACGCGACCTTACTTCTTTTGATTCATCATCAAATCAGTCATCTGCAGTTAAAATTAAGGGCACATGAGCTTACATGAGGAAGTCGCTTTGTTGGAATTCACTTGGTCATCTTCAATTGAGATGGAGGAGTGCATTGTGTTAGAAAATTAGAAAGGCAGAAAGACTTTCTTGTGTTGATAATTACTTGTGTTATTGTTGTATTTGTATTATCTTCTTCTTGTTCTTCTTTTATCTTATTTTCATCAAGCAATCATCAAATCAAATCATGAAGATCAGGGACCCCAGATGTAGGCACTTGGCCAAGGCTAAAACCCCTTTCTAGGGGAAACCCAATCAAACTCTTCCACTAATCAAATTGAAATAGACCAAGACCTTAAACCTGACCAAAAGACCTTCCTCCTCCACCAAGTCAACCTTCCAATATGATTCAACAAACTTCAGTAGTCTCTCCTTGTCCAGCAACTTCAGCCTAGAAGCAACACAGAATTTCGGCCACCAAAAACTCTAAAATTTCGGCCCACCTACACTTCTACATTTTCAACCCTTCTAGCAACCCAGCAACTTCGCACGTGTGAGATAAAGAGAGAGAATTTCGACTTCTTATGCTTGATAAAGACCACCTTCTTCACTAGAGTTTTTTTCTTCCTCCTTGAATTTCACACATTTTTCCACGCCCAGCGACTACCGATCGAACTTGTTCGTGATGTGTCTCAAATGAGGACAAGTTTTTTCCTTTATATAATATATTTTGCCCCTCAATTAGGCCGACTTGGTGGAGGAGGCCTAAATGACCTAATTTACATCAAAATAAATTTCTTCTTTGATAGATGACGCCAAGGAAGGGTCTTCTACATATTGACAAAGAGAAGGACACTTGACATAAACCCTAGAAGCCTACAATGGAGGATATGACCTAAAAACAATTGACCCAAGCATGAAACCCATGCTTTAATCAGTCAATTTCTTTAATAATAAATTTTATTTTTCTTTCTTTGAACAAATACATTACATTGTGACTCAAATACAATTATGAAGACCGACACTAGTTACCTTTTTCATTTCAACACTCCCTCTTAACTAGGGAGGGATTCATAATTACACATATATAGAGGTACATGGAAGATCTCAAAGTGATATACTCCATGAAAGGTCATAGCACACGCAGTTCTGTAGATTAGATACCTGAATAGGGTACTCTAATCGGGTGGGACTAAGGTGCTTCCAAGCTTCAACCTCTATAGGTATTGTTGACCACTAGAGTGGCACCTAATGATAATGAGAAGACTCCATGCCCAAGGATGAACCAGAGGACACGTGTACCATCAGATATCATCAGTTCAACAGAGTTTTTAAGCTCTACTTCTACTTCTCATCATCTTTCTCTTGTACCCAAATTCCAAGCCCTATGGAGAATTGTAATAAATGATGCTAGTAATGATGAGTTTTGAGTCAGTATTGAATCTCTAATAGACCTAAGTAGCCTGGGACCTTGCCAACAAGTGAGTATTACTCTGGGAGGTTTTTTTTACTTGGTTAATTATCATCTCCCTACCAGGAGTTAATAATTAATTGAGTTTTTTCCTCCAATTTTACCCCAAAGCCGGAGTACGGCTTGATGTTGAGGCCTTGGGTGAATCCTAGTGTCTAGAGTCAATGTATATTACCATACTAGATCACACAAAAAATTTCGTGTAATTTGGTTAGGTCTAGGTAGTGATTTTCTAATTTTTTAAATTTCCCACAAGTCAAAAATTGCCATAAAAATTGTAATTGAATTGTAATAAGTTTTGCTTAAAGAAGTTGTATGGGGTATGAGTATCAAAATTACACCCCTCACCCTCAACTTTCTACTATGACACACTTTGAGGGGTTAAAAATGTGTTTTGAACCCTCAACACCCACCTTTCCTAAGTTTAGTGGGAAATCTGGCAATTAATTAAGTCAAAAATTAAATAAATAGAGAAAAATAAATATCCACACATGCTAAATGAGGTGGAAATCGGTGGAAAATTATGGAGTTAAAGTGAAGTCCCAAGGTGATGTGGACACATAAAATCAAGGAAAAGACGTGCTCAAATAAATTGAATTTTCGGCATTAAATGAGAGCTGCTTACTTGGAAATTCGAAATTGTGAAGTTAGTGCATATTTGGGAGGATTTGGGAGAATATTTGGTGGAGATTTTTGTGGAAAATTGTGCCCCACATGGGTTACCCACCATATACACTTGTCATTCCATCATAAAATTCGAATTTGGCACATAAGGGAAGAAGAAAATGATGTCCACTTGCCAAAATCCGATTTTTACACTTGGCAATGGAGCTCCACATATCAAATTCGAATTTGCCTTGTGATCTCCTCCCTCTGACCACTTGGCATATGGTTCTTCATTGGGATTTGCTCCCAACTTTTTATATAATGGAGCCATGGGCTCTCATATTGTATCATGTAATATGAGCTATTAGGCTTGAGGACGCACTGTCGAATTGTACACAGACTTGCAATATAATACAAAAGTCTTTGGGGTAACTTGTGATGGTGTTCTTCTCCTTACATATGTGGTAAATTCTTGACTTCTTGTTATGCTTCTATTTATTTCTTCATGCTATTGTTTCCTTCATGTTTGTTTCAAGTTATGTTAATATGCAGCTATCTCATATTAGCATAGATCGTTGTAGGATAAGAAAAATTCCATTTGATGTCAAATATATCTATAGGAGTTCTTTCCATTGCTTTGATTAATTTCATGTGGATTTAATATGTTGTAGTAAGATTGTGTAAAAGGATCTGTCTTTGGTCAAGTTTTTCAAGCGTGAGGGGAAGTTCTCGGAGGAACCAACCCATTCTTGAAAATATTCAAGGAGAACCCACATGTGTTGATTTCCAAAGTCTAATCTACATTTTATTTTGTCTTGCAGACGTTCTTTTAAGTTTCTCAAAGCCCTTATTTCTTGCATAAAAAAAAAAAAATCAAACTTAAAATATCTTACTTTTCAAGTATTGCTCTTCATTTCTTTAATATCTGGCTATTTCAAAGAGCCAAGTTATGGCTAGCCAAAGAGGAGAGCTTGCTCATACTCTTTGGCCTAGCCTCTTGCAGATTATTTTTGTAATATTACTTTGTGATTTCCTGAGCTAACATTTGTTGTTGTAGTTTTTCTCTAACTTGTTGTCTTGCAGCTACTTGCAGGGTTCATTTTCAGAAAACTACTTACAAGTTTGCATGCAGGACCTTGGGGTCTCTATTTCTCTCTCTTGGCCGTGTAACTCAAAGAGGTTTTGCCTTGCTTCTTCTTCCTCGAAAAATCTACATTTTGTTGGGCTTTTGTGGGCCTCAAATTGCAGAAATTTTCAGCCAGGAAATATCTATGGCTCAAGCCAATATTGTGAAGACTTTCCTTGGATTTTAGAGAAGACTTCATAGTTTTCTCCTTATTGTAATAATTAATAAACTTCTTGGTTTTGGGAGAGTGGGTTTTACCCATTGGTATCTCTATCTCTCCACCTTTTTGGAGAGACTTTGTGGCTTGATCTTTGATATTTTTCACTTGCATCCATATCATTTAATTGAGGAATTAACACAATCATGCATTACACTCATTTTGCATGCACCTTCATCTAATTTGCTACAGATTTCTAGTCTTTCTACCTTCATAGCAAGTTCAAACTTTTGCATGCATGCACTTTTAAATTTGTCATAAATTTTGCTCCAAAACCACTTATGCTTCACTTTTAATTACATTTTACATGCAATAAGTATTTGGGCAAATTTTATCCATAAAGTAGCATTCTACTTCATGACATGCAAATACATCTCAAGTTTGAAAGTTAATTTTCATTGTTTGATTAATTTACTTACATGCCCCAAGCAATCACTAAAATTTTACCTCCAACATAAGTTGGTTGAATAAATGTTTTAAGGACCCTCTACCTCTATGGACTCCTCACTGTGAGATCCAAATATTTGGGCGAAGGTGAGATCTGAGGATTAGAGTTCAATTGTAACCTTGCTCTAGAACTAATTAATAAAATAAACCAAGAGCATTTTTCATCACATTTAGCTTACTTGTAAGTTCTTGAGTTTTGCTCTCTTAATGGTTCAGAGTCTCACATGAAATATCATTTCTCTTTTTCAAGAAGCATTTCTTTCATGCAAGTATTGTAATCTCTTTTGCAACAATTTTAGCTTAATTTTCTTGTACTTGGACATTATCTACTTTAGAAAGCTCCATTTCATGTTTAATGTTCATCATGTTCATGGATGGTTGATGAATCTCATTTTTTTTCAAGAACTCTTATTTCATGTTGCAAAGCTAAATGCATGTTGGTTTAACTTTCAAGTCTTTGTATCATCTGGTTTATATTTAGATCACTAATTGTTTCCTTGTGAACAAGATAGCTTCGTGTATTTTGATTCATAAATTCGTTTATCTTGAAAGCATTTATGATATCTTGTGCTAACAGTCTTTTGCTTCCATTTCAAGATTGTTGTGTTCTCATCTCTTTGAGCATTTTTCTTTACTTTTGAGCATGTTATTTGTAAAGGCACTAGTTAAATGGTTTTTCATTATTTCAAAGTTGCTCATAAATGTTCATGACTCTTCAAAAGTAATCCAATTTCACTCTAATATTCTCCTAGAAACTCAAATCTTTAACTTAGTTTTCCGGGACCACCCCCCATAGCCAACCTAGGAGTTAGCTTAAACAGAGAAAGTTGAGATTAGTGTGACAGCCCCTTCTCTGAGTTCCTTGCCACCAACAACACCTTGTGGGGTTAAAGGCTTTTCCCGCTAACTGTAGGTAGGTGTAGGCAGCAAGCAATAACAGATACCATCAGGGTTCCACTCTAACACCAACCCAAAGATCTAGGTGTGTATCCAAGGCAAAAGCTCTAAGACCAACGCCACCCTCCCTACTTCGAGATCTAGACATCGACACATAGGCCGACCAAATGTCCTCCCAAGCATCAGGCACTCAGCCCTAGATGCTGAGATTTCTCCTAATAAACTAAATTAGATATATATCCACCACTCCAAGCATGCTTCAAACGTTCAACCTTTTTATGGAGAGGTCCTACACAATTACAACCCTAATCAGTAATACACCTTCAAATATATATACACAAGTAAACACAAACCTTCAAGGTCCTCAATCATTTTGATGCTACTCATAACATCATCAAGTTATCCAAATACAACTTTCTCGGAAGCTTTCTTCTTTCACTTCACAAATATTTTATTTGTAAATCCATTTGTAGTACTTTCATTCATTCTTCGGTTTCATTCTTTCTTCAAGGTAATTACTATGACTATCATAATATTCCCTCCCTCTTAATTGGGGAGATATAGCCTTTCTTCTATCCAGATTCCAAGCTCCCTCCCAACTTTAGGGAGATCAACAGCGTCATTCTTTTATCCCATCCGAGAAACTTCAACTTTTCAAGGCTTCATTCTTCCTTATGGTATCAAGGTCATCTTGATCATCATCATTCTTAGAGCTTCTTATATCATGCTCGTCATCATCTTTAATTACGAACATCTTCAACATATTGAAGATTATGTTCTTGCAGAACTTTAATAGCAAGTATAACCAAATATAAAAGCAGGAAGTTAACTATATCAAGATCATGTTACTACAATGGAAGCATCAAAGCATTCAAACTTTAGACATCAAATACCGAAACCTAGTTAGGTTCATAATCAGCAAGAGACACATCCTTTTACATACCAGACTTCAACTTCTTGCTAGGGTTTTGTCATGTTGATCATTGGAGTGGTACCTGAGGATTATCTGAAGACTCCATGTCTAAGGATGTACCAAAGGATGCTTGTACCATCAGAGATCATCATATTACCAGAGATTTTCAACTCAACTTCTTCTTCTTTTCATTTTTTGTTGTACCCAGATTTCACAAGCCCTACAGGGATGCTGTAAAGTGATGCTAATATGGTGATTTTTGAATCATGTAGCAGGCCTAGGTAGCTTGGGACCTTGTCATCAAGTGAGTATTGCACTAGGAGATTTTTTACTTGATTAATTATCATCTCCCTACCAGGACTCAATAATTAATTGAATTTTTTCCTCCAAATATACCCCAAAGTCAGAGTATGGCTTGATGGTGAGGCCTTGGGTGAGTCTTAGTGTCTAGGATCAATGTACATTACCATACTAGATCACACAAAAAAAATCATGGAATTTGATTAGGTCTAGGGGTCATTTTTTAATTCTTTTTAATTTCCCGCAAGGCAGAAATTGGAAAAAAATTGGATATGAAATGTAATAAGTGATGTCTAAAGAAGTTATATGGGGTATGAGTAATAAAAATTGCACCTCTCACCCTCAAATTTCTACTAAGACACACTTTGAGGGGTTAAAAATGTGTTCTAGACCCTCAAAACCCACTTTTCCTAAGTTCAGTGGAAACGGTGCCAATAAATTAAGCCAACAATTAAATAAATGAAGAGAAATATATTGCTCCATGTGAAAAACTGACATGGAAATGACTTGGAAATTATCCCAAGTAAAAGAGTTGAGTCAAGGGACATGTGGAGGATGATTAAGCACCTTACATCATAAATGCACCACTCACTCAAAGAAATCGAATTTCTTGGAATAAATGCAACAACAAATGACTTGGAAAATCGAATTTTTGGGAGTTAATGCACATTGGAGATTTTGGAGAGATATTGATTAAGATATTCTTGGGAGTTTGTCTTCACTTATGTTCCCTCTCCTTCACACCTGGCATCATCACCTCTACATCGAATTTGCTCAAGGAGGGACCACGCAGTTCTAAGGGATCTACGTTGAGCTCATTGGAATCATCTACATGAGGTGGAATCACATGGTTTGTTCTTGGAGTTTGACTTGAGTTAGCTCCTTGATTTGGTTCACACTTGGATTTGTCCATGGTGCCACATATAGAATTTGATTTTGCTTGAGGATTTCATGGTGCCACATATGGAGTTCGATTTGCCTTGGTGTCTCTTTCATCTCCACTTGGAACTCGACTTTTTCTTCTTGAGATTTTCTCCATAGCCATTTGTCATGTGGATGCTTCATTGGAATTTGCTCCCACTCTCTTATATAATGGAGCTTATGTCTCTCATATTGTAATCTAGAATACGAGCTATTGGGCTTAAGAATACTCTGTTGGATTGTATACTCTTTGAAAATTAATACAAAAGACTTTGGGGTTACATTTGAGGTGTTCTTCTCCTTGTGTATGGTAACATCTTCATATTTTTGCTCTTGTCCTTCTACTTGTTTCATTATGGTATTATTTCCATTATGCTTTTCAAGTTGTGTTGATGTGTAGCTATCTCATATTAGCAGAAGAATTATTTACTTGCTCTAGATAGAAAAATGTTTTAGCTGATGTCCAATATATCTCTAAAATTTTCTCTTCATTGCATTTGATTAAGCCCATGAGGATCTAATTTGTTTATGTTAAGTTGTGTAGAAAATCTTTCTTTGGATCAAGCTTCAAGCGTGAGGGGGAAGTTCTCGGAGGAACCAACCCACTCTTGAAATACTCAAGGAGAAACCATATTTGTCAATTGCCAAAAGTCTTATCATTTGAATTTGGCTTGCAAGGATTTCTTTTAAGCTTTGGGCTCATCTATCAAGCATAAATCATTTAATATTTATTTCTCAAAATATTGTGCTTCATTTTCTATAATCTTGCTATTTTAGTGCCAAATCATGGCTAAGCAAAGAGGTGAGTTTACTCATACTCTTTAGCTTAGCCCTTGTAGATTATATTGTACACATACATTTGTAATTTTATTGAGTAATTTCATAGCTAACACTTGGTTTGTTTTGTAGCCGTCTCTAACTTGTTCTTGTGACAGCTTGCAGGATTTATCGTTTGCAACTATTAACAAGTTGAGTACAGGACCTTGGGCTCTCAATTCAAGACTAATTTTCTCTCTTGGTCGTGGGCAGTCGAGGCTCTCTTTGGCAAGACCGACTTCCATTTTGGGACTGCACTTTTCTCTCTTGGTCGTGGGCTAAAGGATGCTTAGCCTCTCTTGCTTTGGTGCTAATTCCTGTGAAAATTTCAATTCTGAAATTTTACTGCAGTTATAGATTTATTTCTCCTACTTGTTTGCACAAAAAGTTATTTACAAAACCCTTCCAGTAAATATCGAAATAAACACTACTGTAGTTATCACTCAAGTACATATATAGAGAAGAGAACAGTAAAATGCAAGCATAAGAATCAATCACAATGGCACAGTTATTTTTGGACAATTAACCCCGGAAAAACCCAATGTGGGAAAACCGGTGCAGCAGATGAGGGTTTATATATTAATCTTCAGCAGCAAATTCTTTACAAGGAAAGACTGGCAGAATAATTCAGAAACTTCTTAAGAAAACACCTGAGATAAACTCTCTCAGACCTCTGGAGAATTTCTAACACCTAAGAGACTCAATGGCCCCTACTACGTCACCCTTGCGCACTTCTCTGCACAACGCCTCTGTGAGACTGTGTGAGCCCTCTGCGTTGCTCCTCTATGTTGCTTCTCTGACCTTCTTTTGCGTCCTTCCCACAAGCCCAGTCACTGTTAATGCCCTCTGCTTCCTCTGCCTTGCAACTCTCTATCTGAAATTGAATTCTATTCCTTCATAATCGACTTCCCATGGGTTACTGAGTGTGTGCCCGGCTTATCTTCCAAATGGCCCTCAAGTCTTCTTTTATAATCTTTTCATTGGCAAATCAACGGCCTAGATTAGAAGTCCAATCAATGGCTAAGATTAAATCTTGACTTGATCTTCGTTCTCTAGAAGATTCACAATATGTTTTATTAATACCCATTAATTATTTAATTTCCCGAAGTTTAGACTTAGGGTCCTCATTAAAATAATTAATTATTTTAATAAAACATAAACTCAGTGGAATTTCCCCAAACGATTTCTGGTTCTTTAGAATACTGGTTTCCGAGCCCCCTCACAAATTTTGAGACTTAGATCACTTTTCGATGCTACAAACATCAACGCTCCCTCTTAGCAAGGACAGTGTTCTAGCAATTTGCCTGCTGCATATTGCTTTGACTATGAAGCACCCTTTGCGTTGTTGATGCTCGACTGCTGCCCCTCATTTGTTGCGCTACTGCCCATGACACTGCCATTATCACTGCCTCATTTGTACTGCAACTCCCTCTCAATTTTGAATCTGTCCACTTCTGCTACTGAAATAGATTCTTGATCATCCCCATCTTCTCTCTGAAGTAGACAAACTTTGTCTTTCCCAGAGCTTTAGTGAGGATGTCAGTCACCTGTTCTCCTGTTGGAGTGTACTGCAACTATACAGCTCCCCGCTGGACAGAGTCTCTGATAAAATGACACCTGATGTCAATGTGCTTCGACCAATCATGAAACACATGATTCTCAAAGAGCTTGATGCAACTCTGATTATCACATAGAATGTTGGTCACTTCCATCTTTTCCTTGAGTAGATTCACAAGCAGCTTCCTAAGCCATATGGCTTCACATGAAGCAGTGCTTGATGCCATATATTCCACCTCGGCGAAGCTCAAAGCTACAGACTTTTGTTTCCTGCTGCACCAGGAAGTCATTCTTGATACAACGTTGAAACAGTACCCACTGGTACTTTTCCGATCTACTGAACTTCCAGCCAAATCTGCGTCAGTGAACCCACTCAGTCTGATGACATTGCCTCAGGTGTATCTCAATCCATGCTCGACTGTTCCTCGAAGGTATCTGAGAACATGTTTGGTCACTGCCCAATGTGCCCTCCTTGGTTCCACCATGAACTGACTGAGGTGTTGACAGCTGAGGTGTTGACAGCGTAACAAATGTATGGCCTAGTATTGACCAGATACATCAAGGACCCGATGAACTATCTATACAAGGTAGGATCAGCCTCATCATCTTCGGATTTATCAGTCTTCTTCCAGTTGGTGATCATTGGAGTAGCCATGGGTCTACAGTCCTCCATCTTGAATCATTTCAAGGTTTTTGTAGCATATCTCCCTTGACCAAGGAAGATTTCACCCTTTTGCTACCAAACTTCCAACCCCAGAAAATAATGCAGCAGCCCCAAATCCTTCTTGTCGAATTTTGCAGCGAGGTTCTCCTTGCAATCCTTGATGGGCCTCGATGAACCTATCAGGAATAGGTCATCTACGTACAGCACCAGTATCATAGGCTCATTCCCTACTTTAAGATAGTAGAGATTGGGATCTGCATCGTTCTTGATGAATCCCATCTTCTGAAAATAACCATCAATTTGACCATACAAAGCTCTAGGGGCTTGCTTAAGTCCATTCAAGCCTTTTCTTCAGCCTACACACATGAGTCTTCTGCTCATGTGTCTCAAATCCCTCTGGTTGTTCGATATATACTTCTTCTTCTATCACCCCATTCAAGAACGCAGTCACATCCATCTGAAGAATCTCCCACCCCATCTATGCAGCAAGGGGTATCACGAATCTAATATAAGTATATCTGCCTATTGGGGTGAAGTTTTCTTCATAGTCTATCACCTCCTTCTGAGTATGCCCCTTAGTCACGAACATGGCTTTATATTTTTCTACGCTGCCATCTGTAGCATATTTGATCTTGTAGATCTATCTCGAAGCCACAACTGATATGTCCAGAGGCATAGGAACCATTTCCCAGACATCATTTGTCATGATGGAACTGTACTATTCCACCATTGCATCTAACCATAGCAGATGCTAAGCTGCCTCCTGAAAACTAGAGGGTTCCCCAACCTGAGCTACCAAGGCTTGGTATCTGTCTGGTTGCCTGCACTGTCTCTTCTCGTTTATAGGAGCTCCGACAAACTCTTCTGCGTCCCTCAGAATTGTTGGAAATACTGAGAGGGGGGTGAATCAGTATTTCTTTTCAATTGTTAATTTTACTAGTTAAATCACTTATATTTAGAACACAAAATGAACAATGATGGAATAGATACTTTTATTAATTTCTTATTTACAATAAGTACAATAATGATATATGGATCCAACCCTAGATGAAGACTCCAATCTTCCAGGCTCCAACCTGTATTGTGCCAAGCACCAACTTGGTCTTTCCAAGGCTCCAACCTTGTCAATTTGAGGCACCAACCTCTAGGGCTCCAACCCTATCTCTGGTATAGGATCCGACCTGGTTTCTTGATGACTCCAATCCTCTAGGGCTGCAACTCTATCTTCTAAGGCACCGACCTTGTCTCTATGAGGCTCCAACCTCTTGGGCTCCAACCCTCAACATCACTTCGTCAAAATATATTTGGTTATTCTTCACGGCTCCCAAACTCTTCTTCAACGAGCCCTGTCAATCTTCAGCAATGCCATCACTTAGTCTCCACGTCACTTCATCAATGACAACCTTGTCCTCTTAGAAGGTGTCACCACTGCTCTTCATATTACCCAAACAAATATCTCCAAAAGTCACCTCATGATGACTTCAGCACCGCATCATGTCTCCAAGATTGTCTTTGAGATCAACCTCTGTAATTCTTTAACAATGCCTTAAGGTATGCAATATTTCAGGGATGTTCCAACAATGTTTCAAAAGAATCTGCTCCAAGGTTCCAAGGATGCATCTTCAATTATTCCAGGTCCAAAGATATCTTCAAGAGGTGCTACCAAGATGCTTCAACAGATCTTTCCAAAACTGTTTTTAACTATGTTTCTTCAACAATGCTTTCCAAGTACCCAAGCGTAGGTCTACTCCAAAATAGTCTTTCATAGGCTGCACCAATATGCTTCAAAGACTGCTCTAAAATCTGCATAGCAGGTTTTCAACAAGTCTTCAACAATGCTTCAAAATGGCTTCAATAAGCAGCTTCACTCCAAAGGGTTGCTCAGCAAGGTCTTCAAGATACTCTCCAGACAAGTCTTCAAACTCTTTTCAAAGGCTGCTACAAAAGATACTAGAACTGTGTACAAAAGTATTGTTACTTGCTTCTCCAAGAATGATTGTTACTATGCCTCAACTATTTGCTTTCCAATAGTATTTCAGCTGGTCCAAATGATATTGTTGTTAGGGTCTATAATTTTTGCTTCTTATCACTTATCTTAGTTATGTATCAGACCTGTATATGCTGTGTTATTTTACTCACAGTCCTGAAAAACTTCTGCGCTATATCATGAGGTGTCTCTGCCCTTACTTGGCCACGTCCTTCTCCAGAAACAAGGTCTCAGCCCTTCCGCAAGGCTAGGTACAGGTTTCTGCATGCTTGTTTGCTGCTGAAACAATCCGTACACCTCCTGTAATAAACTAGACCCCTGGGGCTAGCAAAACAAAGACTACCCACACAAAAAATACACCGTAAAATAGACCCAGAATTCCCTCAAGTTATGTGGCCTCCTCTGCTATAGTTCAGACCTGAAATGGAGATGCAAACAGACCTAAAACAGTACCTTACTCGCATGCGGCTACCTTAGAGTATGTTCTCTTCTTATCCTATGCTTAGACTTCTATAACCCGAATTTTCTGAGCTAAAATGGACGAATTTAGGTTTATATTTATAGTGGTTTTCCACAATGAAAAGACATGACTATTCAAGCGGCATGTCAAGCCTAAATAAGTCGGCTCAAGTTGGCTAGGCAAAAATAATAATTTTTCTAACCTTAAAAATTCATTATCTCATCAACCACTGGGAGTTTGGGGGCAAGTAAGGGCTCATTAGAAAGGGAAAAATATGCTCTACAAGATGGTATAGGATCCATTTTGAAAGGATGCCTCCAAGTTGCCTAATTTTATTTTATTTTGTGACTGCTCTTGAATTTTTAGTGCAGAAGGCGATGAGGACAGCAAGAGGTCATTAATGGCTTCTCCATTGTTATGTATCCAACAATGTCATTATATGTCATCAAGTATAGTGAGGTCCTTCACATCATATCTCCCATCATTGTCCATGCCATTGTCATGTATGTCCTTATGTGTAATAGTGTAGTAGCATCAATCATGTTACCAACCATGTCATAGTGCAGCGTCCATTAATTGCCATCCAGAGAGCCCATCATGAGATTTATATTTCATCAATGTGAGGTCACTCATATATAGTCCTGACATGATTGACCTGGCATATTTAGACTTCCTTATTAAGGGTAAGGACATCATCCTAGTTCTAGGGCTTCTTCATCTTCATAGGGGGCATCTTCATGGTTAGTTCAAGGACATCATCATTAGGGTATTATGATCAATGGACATTTAGGCAACATCACACATCATAAGAATTTTCCATCACGAACAATGGCATATTGACATCAATGACAACCTTAATTAACAATCTCCCCCTTTGTCATTGATGGCAATATTCTTGCCCTTCCAAGATTCTCTCCCCCTTTGACATCAATGGCAAATGGGTTGCCCAAGTACTCCCCCTATCAAGCTGCTTCTTGGCATGTTCCTTCTTCAAGTTTCCTTCATCAATGATAGTTCTCCATGTAAGATATGTTGCTCCCCCTGTCATGGTGCTCTTCTTTAATGTACTTGCTCCCCTTAAGTTGTATGCATGGTCTCTCTTTTTTTTTTGGCAGTGTCTCTTCATCAAAAACTTGAAATATCAAATCTGCCAAGAATGTAATCAAATCAACAACAAGTGTTGTTGGTTGAAGTGTTCTAGAGACTTTCAAATCCAATTTGCTTCCTTCTCCATAATTGTGTAACTTTCTTCTCTGGCATGGATCTAGCTTGTGTAGGGGCCCAAGTCAAGTTACAATCACATGCCATATGTCCAATGTTATGGCAATTGAAGCACTCTATCTTGTTCATGAATAAGAAATCATGACTTCTTCTTGCAAAATTGCTTCTAAGAGATTGATGGGGACCGTTATATTCGTCTTTGTGATATGCCCTACAATCTTTTTCCATGTGCCCAAAGTTTGTACAAGAATAACAATAACCAAAAAATATACTTTGGTATCTAGGAGATGGAGTTTTCCTTGATGTACTTCTGAAGTATTTTTGCCGTGGGATTCTTTGATGATATTCATTTCCTTTTGTATTCTTGACACCATCTGCAAGTCTCTTTGGAGTAGAATTTCTTCCATTGTTGTCTTGATTCTTCTCCTTGCCTTTGTTGGAACTGGGAGCATCAACATTTCTTTCTGGGTTCCTCACATCCTTGTTGTTTGAAGCATTATCATTCTTGCTTGAGGATTCACCTGCATAGCCAAGGCCTGATTTGTCAAGGGGAGACCTTTGATGACTTAGGATGTCATCGAGGGTTTGAGAGCTTTTCAAGTTCTTATTCAGTGAGTCAACTTCCTTTTTAAGAAAGACAATTTCTTCTTTCAACTTTTCACAATCTTCATCTTTCATAACTAGTTGCTTCTTCATTTCTTCCATCATCCTTGTTGCTTCATGTGCTTTGATTTTAAGGGAGATGATATTTGATTTCATTAAGAAGACTTCTTCATTCTCCTTTGCTAGATTGCTCTCCATTTCTTCTTTTAATCTTGTAGCTTCACATATCTCGGCCTTAATAAGATTGATGTCTGATTTTAGTTTCAAGATTTCTTCATCCTTTTCTTCTAGTTGGCATATCAATGTGTTTCTCTCCTTTTCTGCTTCATCAACTTGTCCTTCTATGAATGCCAAAGTTTCCATCACCTTCTCGGCTCCTTGCACTTGTTTCCTTGCTTCTTCTAATTGAGATCTAAGAGAGGAGACCTCTTCCTTGAATTGACCAATCTCTACTTCAAGATTGTTCAAGATCTTAAGTCTTTGTTCAAGGTGGCTTGACAAAGCTTCTTCCCTTTTCTTTTCCTTATCCAATTTATTTTTCATAGATATGACTTCTTCACAATGCTTTCTTTTGTTTTGATGAAATTCCTCCTTAATTTTGGTGAGCTCCTCATTTCTTTATTGTACTTGAAGCTTGAAAAGGTCAAATTCCTTCCTTGTCTTATCTTGGTCACCATATTTCGCTTTCATCTTAAGTTCCTCATTTTCCTTTTTCAAACTGTTAATCTCTTCCATGTAAGCCATATGTTTATTCAGGAGATCTTCTTCAAAGTCTTCTTTGTTCTCTTCATCTTCTTGGTCTTCTTTAGCCTTGTTGTCATCTCTCTTATCTTCAGCTTCATTAAAGGATTCTGGACTTCTTTCTTGTTTTCCATCATCTTCTTAACTAGAGATCATTGTCAATTCTCCTTTTGAGTGAAGATCATGAAGTTTGTCCCATATGACTTTTGCTGACGAACATTTTTCAAAATTAGCCTTCATAGAATTTGGTAACCCATTCAAAATTGCCTTCATTGCTCTTGTATTGTACTCCTTGGATTCTTTGTCCATCGTGTCATCAATAATCACTGATTTTCAAACTTCAAATCTTTGAGTCTTCAAGAAATTCATCATTCTTTCCTCCCATATATCAAAATTTCCATTGAACAATGGAGCTTTGTTCACTTCGTTTACATATGAATTCTTAACTGAGGAAGAGACATTTTGACATGTTTTGGAGCCTTTATTCCTTGGCTTTGCCATTTGTGTTCTAATGATAAACCTTCAAGCTTTTAGGCTTTGAATGAAGGTACTGGCTTTGATACCAATTGTTGGAAATACTGAGAGGGAGGGTGAATCATTATTTATTTTCAATTGTTATTTTACCAGTTAGATCACTTATAATTAGAACAAAAAATGAACAATGATGGAATATATACTTTGATTAATTTCTTCTTTACAATAAGTAAAGTACAAATAATTTTATAAGGCTCCACTTTATTGTTGAAGACTCCAATCTTCCAAAGCCCAACTTGTATTGTGCTGCCACCAAATTTTCACTTTCCAAGGCTTCAACCTTGTCAATTTGAAGCACCAAACCTAGGACCAAATCTCATCTCTCGCATGTGCTCCGACCCGGTTTCTTGGGAGGGCTCCAATCCCTCGGGCTCCAACCCTATCTTCCAGGGCACCAACCTTGTCTCTATGAGGCTCCAACCTCATGCTTCAATTTGTCAGGATATATTTGGTTATACTTCACGACTCCCAAAGTATTCTTCAACGAGCCCTGTCAATCTTAGTCTCCATGTCACATCATCAATGACAACCTTGTCCTCTTTAGAAGGTACACCACTCCTCTTCAGATTACCCAAACAAAGATCTCCAAAAGTCACCTCATAATGACTTCAACACTGCATCATGTCTCCAAGATTGTCTCTGAGATCAACCATTGCAATTCTTCAAAAAGGCCTTAAGGTATGCAATATTTCAGGGATGTTCCAAAAATGTTTCAAAAGAATCTGCTCCAAGGTTCCAAGGATGCTTCTTCAATTATTCCAAGTCCAAAGATATCTTCAAGAGGTGCTTCCAAGATGCTTCAACAGATCTTTCCAAAATTGTTTTTAAATATGTTTCTTCAACAGTGCTTTCCAAGTACCCAAGCTTAGGTCTGCTCCAAAATAGTCTTTAATAGGCTGCACCAATATGCTTCAAAGACTGCTCTCAAATCTGCATAACAGGCTTTCAACAAGTCTTCAACAATGCTTCTAGATGCCTTCAATAAGCAGCTTCAAAGGGTATTCAACATCCTCTCCAACTCTGCTCCAAAGGGTTACTCAGCAAGGTCTTCAAGATACTCTCCAGACAAGTCTTCAAACTCTTTTCAAAGGCTGCTCAAAAAGATACTAGAACTGTGTACAAAATTATTGTTACTTTCTTCTACAAGAATAACTGTTACTATGGCTCAACAATTTGCTTTCCAATAGTATTTCAGCTGGTCCAAATGCTATTGTTGTTAGGGTCTATAATTTTTGCCTCTTATCACTTATCTTAGTTACGTATCAAACCTATATATGTTGTGTTATTTTACTCACAGTCCTGAAAAATTCTGCGCTATATCATGAGGTGTCTTTGCCCTTACTTGGCCACGTCCTTCTCCAGAAACAAGGTCTAAGCCCTTCTGCAAGGCTAGGTACAGGTTTCTACACCCTTGTTTGCTGTTGAAACAATCCGTACACCTCCTGTAATAAACTAGACCCCTGTGGCTAGCAAAACAAAGACTGCCCACACAAAAAATACACCGTAAAATAGACCCAGAATTCCCTCAAGTTATGTGGCCTCCTCTGCTATAGTTCAGACCTGAAATGGAGATGCAAGCAGACCTAAAACAATCCCTTACTCCCATGTGGCTACCTCAGAGTGTGTTCTCTTCTTATCCTATGCTTAGACTTCTGTAATCCGAATTTTCTGAGCTAAAATGGACGAATTTAGGTTTATATTTATAGTGGTTTTCCACAATAAAAAGACATGACTATTCAAGCGGCATGTCAAGCCTACATAAGTCGGCTCAAGTCGGCTAGGCAAAGATAATAATTTTTCTAACCTTAAAAATTCATTATCTCATCACCCACTGGGAGTTTGGGGGCAAGTAAGGGCTCGTTAGAAAGGGAAAAATATGCTCTACAAGATGGTATAGGATCCATTTTGAAAGGATGCCTCCAAGGTGCCTAATTTTATTTTTCTTTGTGACTGCTCTTGAATTTTTAGTGTAGAAGGCGATGAGGACAGCAAGAGGTCATTAATGGCTTCTCCGTTGTCATGTATCCAACAATGTCATTATATGTCATCAAGTATGGTGAGGTCCTTCACGTCATATCTCCCATCATTGTCCATGCCATCGTCATGTATGTCCTTATGTGTGACAATGTAGTAGCATCAATCATGTTACCAACCATGTCATAGTGCAGCATCCATTAATTGTTATCCAGAGAGCCCATCATGAGATTTATATTTCATCAATTTGAGGTCACTCATATATAGTCCTGACATGATTTACATGGCATATTAGACTTCCTTTTTAAGAGTAAGGACATCATCTAGGTTCTAGGGCTTCTTCATCTTCATAGAGGGCATCTTCATGGTTAGTTCAAGGACATCATCATTAGGGTATTATGATCAATGGACATTTAGGCAACATCACATATCATAAGAATTTTCCATCACGAACAATGCCATATTGACATCAATGACAATCGTAATTAACAATCTCCCCCTTTGTCATTGATGGCAATATTCTTGCCCTTCCAAGATTCTCTCCCCCTTTGACATCAATGGCAAATGGGTTGCCCAAGTACTCCCCCTATCAAGTTGCTTCTTGGCATGTTGTTTCTTCATGTTTCCTTCATCAATGATAGTTCTCCATGTAAGATATGTTGCTCCCCCTGTCATGGTGCTCTTCTTTAATGCACTTGCTCCCCCTAAGTTGTATGCATGGTCTCTCTTTTTTTTTTTGGCAGCGTCGCTTCATCAAACACTTGAAATATCATATCAGCCAAGAATGTAATCAAATCAACAACATGTGTTGATGGTTGAAGTGTTCAAGAGACTTTCAGATCCAATTTGCTTCCTTCTCCATAATTGTGTAACTTTCTTCTCTGGCATGGTTCTAGCTTGTGTAGGGGACCAAGTCAAGTTACAATCACGTGGCATATGTCCAATTTTATGGCAACTGAAGCACTCTATCTTGTTCATGAATAAGAAATCATGACTTCTTCTTGCAAAATTGCTTCTAAGAGATTGACAGGGACCGTTATATTGGTCTTTGTGATATGCCCTACAATCTTTTTCCATGTGCCCAAAGTTTGTACAAGAATAACAATAACCAAAAAATATACTTTGGTATCTAGGAGACGGAGTTTTCCTTGATGTACTTCTGAAGTATTTTTGCCTTGGGATTCTTCGATGATACTCATTTCCTTTTGTATTCTTGACACCGTCTGCAAGTCTCTTTGGAGTATAATTTCTTCCATTGTTGTCTTGATTCTTCTCCTTGCCTTTGTTGGAACTGGGAGCATCAACATTTCTTTCTAGGTTCCTCACATCCTTGTTTTGAAGCATTAACATTCTTACTTGAGGATTCACCTGCATAGCCAAGGCCTGATTTGTCAAGGGGAGACCTTTGATGACTTAGGATGTCATCTAGGGTTTGAGAGCTTTTCAAGTTCTTATTCAGCAAGTCAACTTCCTTTTTAAGAAAGACAATTTCTCCTTTCAACTTTTCACAATCTTCATCTTTTACAACTAGTTGCTTCTTCATTTCTTCCATCATCCTTGTTGCTTCATGTGCTTTGATTTTAAGGGAGATGATATTTGATTTCATTAAGAAGACTTCTTCATTCTCCTTTGCTAGACTGCTCTCCATTTCTTCTTTTAATCTTGTAGCTTCACATGTTTCGGCCTTAATAAGATTGATGTCTGATTTTAGTTTCAAGATTTCTTCATCCTTTTCTTCTAGTTGGCATATCAATGTGTTTCTCTCCTTTTTTGCTTCATCAACTTGTCCTTCTATGAATGCTAAAGTTTCCATCACCTTCTCGGCTCCTTGCACTCGTTTCCTTGCTTCTTCTAATTGAGATCTAAGAGGGGAGACCTCTTCCTTGAATTGACCAATCTCTGCTTCAAGATTGTTCAAGATCTTAAGTCTTTTTTCAAGGTGGCTTGACAAATTTTCTTCCCTTTTCTTTGCCTTATCCAATTGATTTGTCACAGATATGACTTCTTCATGATGCTTTCTTTTGTTTTGATGAAATTCCGTTTTAAGTTTGGCGAGCTCCTCATCTCTTTCTTGTACTTGAAGCTTGACAAAGTCAACTTCCTTCCTTGTCTTGTCTTGGTTACCATGTTGCGCTTTCTTCTTAAGTTCCTCATTTTCCTTTTTCAAACTGTTAATCTCTTCCATGGAAGCCATAAGTTTATTCAGGGGATCTTCTTCAAAGTCTTCTTTGTTCTCTTCATCTTCTAGGTTTTCTTTAGCCTTGTTGTCATCTCTCTTATCTTTAGCTTCCTTGATGGATTTTGGACTTCTTTCTTGTTTTCCATCAACTTTTTGACTAGAGATCATTGTCAACGCTCTTTTTGAGTGAAGATCATGAAGTTTGTCCCATATGACTTTTGCTGACGAACATTTTTCAAAATTGGCCTTCACAGAATTTGGTAACCCATTCAAAATTGCCTTCATTGCTCTTGAATTGTACTCCTTGGATTCTTCGTCCATTGTGTCATTAGTAATCACTAATTTCCAAACTTCAATTCCTTGAGCCTTTAAGAAATTCCTCATTCTTGCCTCGCATATATCAAAATTTCCATTGATCAATGGAGCCTTCACAAATTGATTGACTTGAAGACGCATCTTTAGGAGGATTGGAGACTTTCTTCCTTGGCTTTGCCATTTGTGTTCTAATGATCAACCTTCAAGCTTTTAGGCTTTGAATGAAGGCACTGGCTCTGATACCAATTGTTGGAAATACTTAGAGGGGGGTGAATCAGTATTTCTTTTCAATTGTTAATTTTACCAGTTAAATCACTTATATTTAGAACATAAAATGAACAATAATTGAATAGATACTTTTATTAATTATTCTTTACAATAAGTAAAGTACAATAATGATATAGGGCTCCAAACCTAGATGAAGACTCCAATCTTCCAGGCTCCAACCTCTATTGTGCCAAGCACCAACTTGGTCTTTCCAAGGCTCCAACCTTGTCAATTTGAGGCACCAACCTCTAGGGCTCCAACCCTATCTCTGGTACAGTCTCCAACTTGGTTCCTTGACGACTCCAATCCTCTAGGGCTCTAGCCCTATCTTCCAAGGCACCGACCTTGTCTCTATGAGGCTCCAACCCTCAACATCACTTCTATTAATCCAAGTTGTCATTGATGGCAACAGGTTGAATGAATGAATACTCTTGATCAAGAAACTCTCCTTGTGATGATCATGCTGCATATGGTTAATGACATATCACTGCACTATCTTGATGACATGGTGACATTGATGGCACACATGATAACATATATGATAACATGGACAATGAAGGAATTGGAGATCACTTGATGATGAAAGACATAACAAGTGGAGATCTCACTTAAAAACACTTGGTGACGTATGACAATGAAGAAGCCCTTGCTGTCCATCACCTTCTGCACTAATTAATAATCAATCACGTTAAAAAAAAAAAAAATGTTTTTTCACTACCTTAGAGGCAGCCTCTCAATATGATTCCTATACCATCTTTTAGAACATAATTTTGCCTTTCCAATGAGCCCTTATTTGTCCCAAAACTCCTGTTAGTTTGTAAGATATTGAATTTTCAAGTTGAAAAATATATTTTTGACATTGAGCCAACCTATGCTCAAGAACACAAGTCGGCCCCTTTTCCCAACAGTCACGTCCTTTCAAAAATGAAAAACCACTATAAATATAAAGTTAAACTCATTCGGTTCAGTTAAGAAATTTCGGTGAAAAACACAGAATTCGGTCATCTAATACAGTGAAGAGGATAACAATTCACATCTCGTGAACTTTCAGGAAGAATAGCATAAGAACAGGAAGCAAAATAACTCAGTCTATAGCTCGGATTCGTGGACTGTCTCTCGTCATTCATTACAGGGTTATTACAGCGACAAGGTAGGGTCTGTACTTCGGATTTGTGGCTCTATATCTCGGACTCGTGGGCCTATACATCAGTTCTTAACTCTGGTCTACCCCCTATATTCTTGGACTGAGTTTACAACTTCAGACTGACGTTGTTGTTCCTATTTTCATTGGTCTATGGGAGTCTATTCTTGCTGACTATGGAGAATTTCGGACTGTGTATAAACCCTTGGCTCAGAACTCTTTGCTGGACAGTCCAAACTTCGTATTTTTCTGAAGCTTTCAGTGCATAAGATAGCAAGACACTCTCTTTGTATTTCAGACTTCACTATAGATTTATTACAGCAAGTCGGGGTGCTATCTATGTTAAACTAAGGGTGCTGACTGTGGTGGATCTGTGACACTAATATTTCGGACTGTTGATTATGCTAGACAGTTTGTGTAATCAACTATATTTTTCTAGTGTACTTATGGTGAAAGACAACAGTGATATTTCCTTCTTGAACAATGAAGAACTCTCTCTTGAACAGTGAAGTAATATTGTCAACACAGTGAAGCAAGGTGATCTTGGAATTGAAGTCAACACGTACAACAAGGTGATTGAGCAGTGAAGTCAACATAAGCAGTTTTGGAGCTGATTGTACAGTGAAGAATATGTCAAGGACATTCAAGTAAGTACTATTCTCATTCTCTATCAAAAGAAGATAAAAGGGATTGGTGTCCTTGGGGTAGGAGCCCATAAACACAAGGTTGGTGCCTTGAAGAAGATAGGGTCGAAGCCCTAGAGGTCGGAGCCTCATTAAGTCCAAGTTGGTGCTTGGCAATCATTGTACTCATTCATTTAAAAAGGATCATTATCCTTCCTTCTATAATAAAATTATTCACTTCTCTGATTTTTGTGTAGAATCTAACTGGTTATAATAAAAATTGAAAAGAAATATTGATTCACCCCCCTCTCAGTATTTCCAACAACTTCGTCAAAATATATTTGGTTATTCTTCACGGCTCCCAAAGTCTTCTTCAACGAGCCCTGTCAATCTTCAGCAATGCCATCACTTAGTCTCCACGTCACTTCATCAATGACAACCTTGTCCTCTTAGAAGGTGTCACCACTGCTCTTCATATTACCCAAACAAATATCTCCAAAAGTCACCTCATGATGACTTCAGCACCACATCATGTCTCCAAGATTGTCTCCGAGATCAACCTTTGCAATTCTTCAACAATGCCTTAAGGTATGCAAGATTTTAGGGATGTTCCAACAATGTTTCAACTTTCAAAAGAATCTGCTCCAAGGTTCCAAGGATGCTTCTTCAATTATTCCAGGTCCAAAGATATCTTCAAGAGGTTCTTCCAAGATGCTTCAACAGATCTTTCCAAAACTGTTTTTAACTATGTTTCTTCAACAATGCTTTCCAAGTACCCAAGCTTAGGTCTGCACCAAAATAATCTTTAATAGGCTGCACCAATATGCTTCAAAGACTGCTCTTAAATCTGCATAACAGGTTTTCAACAAGTCTTCAACAATGCTTCTAGATGCCTTCAATAAGTAGCTTCAAAGGGTATTCAACATCCTCTCCAACTCTGCTCCAAAGGGTTGCTCAGCAAGGTCTTCAAGATACTCTCCAGACAAGTCTTCAAACTCTTTTCAAAGGCTACTCCAAAAGATACTAGAACTGTGTACAAAAGTATTATTACTTGCTTCTCCAAGAATGACTATTACTATGGCTCAACAATTTGCTTTCCGATAATACTTCAGCTAGTCCAAATGATATTGTTGTTAGGGTCTATAATTTTTGCTTCTTATCACTTATCTTAGTTACGTATCAGACCTATATATGTTGTGTTATATTACTCACAGTCCTGAAAAACTTCTGCACTATATCATGAGGTATCTCTGCCCTTACTTGGCCACGTCCTTCTCCAGAAACAAGGTCTCAGCCCTTCTCCAAGGCTAGGTACAGGTTTCTACACCCTTGTTTGCTGTTGAAACAATCCGTACACCTCCTGTAATAAACTAGACCCCTGTGGCTAGCAAAACCAAGACTGCCCACATAAAAAATACACCATAAAACAGACCCAGAATTCTCTCAAGTTATGCAGCCTCCTCTGCTACAGTTCAGACCTGAAATGGAGATGCAAGCAGACCTAAAACAATCCCTTACTCCCATGTGGCTACCTCAGAGTATGTTCTCTTCTTATCCTCTGCTTAGACTTCTGTAATCCGAATTTTCTGAGCTAAAATGGACGAATTTAGGTTTATATTTATAGTGGTTTTCCACAATGAAAAGACATGACTATTCAAGCGGCATGACAAGCCTACATAAGTCGGCTCAAGTCGGCTAGGCAAAAATAATAATTTTTCTAACCTTAAAAATTCATTATCTCATCAACCATTGGGAGTTTGGGGGCAAGTAAGGGCTCGTTAGAAAGGGAAAAATATGCTCTACAAGATGGTATAGGATCCATTTTGAAAGGATGCCTCCAAGGTGCCTAATTTTATTTTTCTTTGTGACAGCTCTTGAATTTTTAGTGCAGAAGGCGATGAGGACAGCAAGAGGTCATTAATGGCCTCTCCATTGTCATGTATCCAACAATGTCATTATATGTCATCAAGTATGGTGAGGTCATTCATGTCATATCTCCCATCATTGTCCATGCCATTGTCATGTATGTCCTTATGTGTAATAGTGTAGTAGCATCAATCATTTTACCAACCATGTCATAGTGCAGCATCCATTAATTTCCATCCAGAGAGCCCATTATGAGATTTATATTTCATCAATGTGAGGTCACTCATATATAGTCCTGACATGATTGACATGGCATATTTAGACTTCCATATTAAGGGTACGGACATCATCCAGGTTCTAGGGCTTCTTCATCTTCATAGGGGGCATCTTCATGGTTAGTTCAAGGACATCATCATTAGGGTATTATGATCAATGGACATTTAGGCAACATCACACATCATAATAATTTTCCATCATGAACAATGCCATATTGACATCCATGACAACCTTAATTAACAAGAATCTGTCGTAATTCCCTGCTCGTCCTACCATTGGTAGTGGGTGGATCTTCCTGCTCCTCCTCTTGCAAATTCTCTGGACCCTTGTGCCTTGGAAAAGCACTCATACTATTTTATGCTAGTCGTAGTGGTTGGACCAGTGGATCATCTTCAGACTATGTTTCGGAAGGCATATCCCGAGATTTTCTTAAAGCTCTTTCTTCCATGAACTTTACATCCCTCCGTACTACAATCTTCCTGCTGTCAGGAATGT